>CM060672.1:5659754-5987254 GCA_030686955.1 Odontamblyopus rebecca
ATGCTAAACTTTAAATCCTAAAAAAGGCACGATTTTTTTGTAATATTTTGGTGAAGTTTATCGTTTTACTTCCTCGGGCAGCACATATGACAACTGTTACTAACCATAAAGTTAACAAGGGCCAAAACTTGTCTAAAATACTCAATAATTATGACGTTTATTTTGTTACAGGTGCAACTATGTAACTCAGAATGTGCCACAGTATTAAATTAAATGTATATTTATTGTGTTTATTCAACTGCTGATGTTTCAATTGTAAAAAAATACATAAAAACACATTGAAAAAACTTATGTATTCTACTGTGCGCAGGCTCACCTCTCCACAGATCTGACTTTAAATGCACATACCCTGCATTTTGGTTGGTATTTTCACCGTTGACGACATAGGCAGAGGTCCTCACAACTACTTCTAGTGTTTTTGTACTTTTCTTTTAACTTTTCTTGACAAACTAACTCTGGACTGACGTAAAACAATCAATATTTACCCCAGTTACTCATAGGCGTAATTAGAAGGACATGAAACCTGTCATACACACTCGGCACAACACGAGTTTTCCATTAGCGTTTCTCTCTCTTCGGATGTTGCAAGCTTAACCTTAGCGGTAAAACGCATGACGCAAGACTAGTGAATGAATGTAGAATGTGAAAAGCGATGTTGTGAATCAATACGAGACGATCTAATGGTTAAATTATAGTTCCTCGAGCGGAGAGCGGCGCTTAAGTACGCCGTTACATTCAGGCTAACAAAAAGATTGCCAAAACTGCCAACTTTTCACGCCCGCTCGCCGTGAAGTCGAATGAGGAGACGGTGGAAGTGGCAGAGCGAGTAACGTGTCAGGGGAGAGTGAATGGAAAGGAATATATCGAGAAGAGCGAGCGTAAGAGGGATCTGATAACACTTCTCTCACACCTCTAAGACCTTTAATATGGCCCTCGGCTGATTTTTCTATTAAAATATTTACATTTTTCAGAGTTTTCTGGTAATTTTCTGCGCCGCTTAGTGCTTATTGCGGCCGCTTCCCACCAGAGCAGCACAAATGAAGACTCGCCTCTTTCCAGACGCTCTTAAAGGACGATCGTTTCGACTGTTGACCGTCACACCCTCATCAGCAAAATGTCAAAAATGAGAAAAGTGGAGCTGAGTGCAGGATTTTCCCCCAAAAAATTGACTAATTCCTATTTGTTCATGGAGGTGAATGGGAAACCTGTAATGCTCGGTGCGTTTGGAACAAGTGGCGGCGCTCAAGAAATATAATCTTAAACACCACTACGAGACACGGCGAAAAATACAATAACTTGAACGTTGTCAATTTTCACCCGGATCCAAGAGGTTAGTTTTGCATGCGCAGTGGGAAATCAGCAGAGGGAAGTGTGAGGTGCTTATAAAGTTGTTTTCTAACGTTTCCAGACACTAATGAGTGAACCAGGCAGAGCGTTTGGTTTGTTAGACTCGTGGCTGGTGTCAGATGGGTTAAAGTGGCGTTAAGCTTCTTCAGTCTGAAGCAAATTGCCGTTTTACATGGAGGTTCAGAACTTGCCCCCATCACTACACTAGTTTGTTGCCTTGACAGACTCACTGCCACAGCGAGATCTCCGCCGAGGAAACACTGATCTGTGCCGTTTTTTGGGCTTCTGACAGAATTCCACCACCTCTAGCAACGGACTTTAGCTTCAATCGTGCCCGAGTTCAACTTTAACATGAACGTTTGAGGACCAAAAAAGACGAGTCCGAGAGCAGCAGTCACAGAGAGGCGCTTTTTCAATACAAAGTGAGTTCAAGCGTGAATAAACGCAGAAAACCTTCTCGTGGAGGGTCCGTCACCTACTCGCGTCCACAGAGAAGTTGCCCGGGGTTTTCCACTGTACGATATTAAACGTATCTATCTTACATTTCGCTGTGACAGGACTGAAGAGAAAGGAGGGGGAGGAAGGAAGTAAGTAAGCAACGGCAGAGAAGGAGGGAGGTGTTAGCAGAAAGAGGAGGAGGGTGAAAGAGGGGCAGAGGAAGGAGAAAGATGGATGGGTGAAATTGCAGATCCTAAATATTTCGGCGGCTGCTTGGTCGGCTGATGTATGGCTTCATAAAGAGGACACAGTCACGTCTCACTGTCACAATATGAAGAAGAAGAGGAGGAGGAGGAGGAGAGGAAGAGAGAAAAAGAGGACGAGGAGAGCACCGTCGAACCTGGATTCAATTATTCTGATGCATGACGTTCATTTGGTCCAATTAGAAAAGATAAACTGCGGAATGGACTTGAATAAATTTTAAAAAAGAACAAAAAAATGGTTCAACGTGAATTGTGAGGTTTTAAGGAGGGGCACGTTTTTGCTTTTTGTTTGAGAAAGCACAAAAAAAACATTAAAACCCATCTTGACAAGACAATTACTCGTGAATCTATTGGAATTTTGATTGGATACGGGAAGAAAAACGAATTCCAAAGACTAAAACGCACTTCAACAGATTTTTTTAAAACATTCTTATTGACAACATTGCGAAAAGGTACAAAATTTGATGGCACATTTAAAGGTCCTAGAGGTTACCAAGGGGTGTAACGATATCCAAGTCTCACGATACGATATGGTCACAGTACGATATTTACTGCGATATCGTGGGAAAGGTGACAATATTGTGATATTTAGTGCAACATTTATTGTCATTAGGGATGGAACGATATCCAAATCTCTCTGTATGATATTTTCACCATAAACATCTCACCGTACGATATTTATTGCGATATTTATGGTACTTTTTCCTCTAAAAATGCCTTCACGAGACTTAATCCAAGAATGAAGATGTAAAAGTGCTTAGAACAGTTATTTCTTCATGTCGTCTGCACTGAAATGGAGCAAAGGATCATGGTCTATGTAGTTCCCTCATCAGAACTATTCATTTAAGCGAAGAGACTTGTGATTCGGTATATTGTGACGGTCCACGATATTATTGTGAGACCTCTGACGATACAATATCACCATATTTCGGTTATCGTCACCTCATCAAAAACACACCTGGAGTTGTGTTTTGTTTCATTCGCACATCTCCGGAGCTCAAAATGCTCCAAAATTCTACCTAGTGACGTCATGAAGTGGTCGTTTTTGACTTAACAGCTCCTTTTTACCTTTAGTTCATTAGAGAAGGACAGTTCCGGTGCTGAAATCATCCAAATGATTCCAGTGAAGGTGTGTGGAGTTTAAAAAGACAGTGGAGCACTTCCTGTATCACCACATGACATCACAAAGTGGAAGAGAGAGTTTTCAGTTTGAGAGAAGAACCCAAATATGCCGGGTACGTTTGTAATGAGAAATGTACCTGAACATTTAAAAATACATTCAAAAATCGTCGTGCTTTTTCATGTTTTGAAGTAAACATCAAGTACAGTGAGTCATTTATTAATTATCTCGCCGCAAATCCATTCCAGTCGTCTTATTTCTATATTCCCTGACCCTTGCCGTCGCTCTGTGTGGGTTGCGTTGCTAAAAGAGCGAGCATTGTTGCGCTGAAAGCCTCTTAATTACCCCGTCTTCGGCTGACAGTCGGCCGTGACAGTTCTGCATGGGGCGAAGTGGGAGCTTGTCACCGAACACTCATGTCAGAACTATATTTAAGAATAAAACTCTCAAATCCGTCTCCGCTCGGTAGGTGGTGGGCAGTGAGGGAAGACAGGTCGGAGATGATATAAACGGATACGGAGGCAAGTGGAAGGAAAGGTTGATTTTGCGTGAAAATACTGTACTTTATTTTTTTTTAAAAACCAAAAAATTCGTAATGAAGAAATCGTTCATTAAAGGACCGATATGGCACGAAATCGACTCTTGTGAGCTTTAAGTCAAGTCACCTAATCAAAAACATACCCAAAGTTGTGTTTTGTTTCATGAATATCCCTTTAGTCAGTCTGTGCACATCTCCAAACCTCAAAATGCTCTGTTCCACCTTGTGATGTCATGACGTGGTAGTTTTCAAGTTAACTTTTGCTTTTTGTTCAATAGAAATGGGCAACTCCACGTCTAAAATTACCCGAATGATTCTCGTGAAGGCGCGTGGAGTTTGAAAACACAATGGAGAACTTCCTGTATAAAGCGTCAGACTATCAGGAAGTCCATTAGCATGCTAGTTATCGCTAGATTTAACATAATACTCTGCTCTGGTCTCTAAAAGCTACGAAAAGCCGGTATAAACACATATAAATAATTGATCTAAGAGTATCAAAAACACAAAAACACAATGGAGCACTTCCTGTACAAAGCGTCAGACTTTCAGAAAGTACGTTAGCATGCTAGTTATCGCTAGATTTAACATAATATTCCGCACCTGGTCTCTGAAGGCTGTGAAAAGTCCAATATACCGATATAAACACATACAAATGATGGATCTAACAGTATAAAAACACAATGGAGCACTTCTTGTATAAAGTGTCAGATTATCAGGAAGTGCATTAGCATGCTAGTTATTGCTAGATTTGACAAAATACTCCAATGTGGTCTGTGAAAAGCCGATATACCAATATAAACACATACAAATGATGGATCTAACTGTATAAAAACACAATGGAGCACTTCCTGTATAAAGCGTCAGACTATCAGGAAGTGCGTTAGCATGCTAGTTAATGTTAGATTTGATATAATACTCTCTGAAAAGCTGTGAAAAGCTGGTATAAACACATACAAATAATGGATCTAACAGCAATAGTAAGAGGAAAAGTAGCGTTTGGAGTAGAAGTAGTAGTAGTAGTAATAGTAGTAGTAGTTGTAGTGGAGGTACTTTTCAAGAAGTATAAGTTGTAGTGGAGAAGGATACGTTTTGGGGGCTGTAGTAGTATCAGTAGTAGTACCAATCGTAGTTGTAATAAAACGCGCAAAAGCTTTAAAATACTGTAGTAAACGTACAGTATGAATGAAGTAGTAAAGTACCTGTAGTAATGTGTTTTCCGAGTACTTCACAGTGAATGAACTGCAGTTTTTACTTTGATATTGTTCAGGTACATGCTTCCCGGTATGGCAAAAGCAGGATTTGATGTCCATAAACAGTTTTTAAAGCTTTTAGGCCATTTAGTTTCCAGTGAAAGAGGATATTTTCCAACACCTGATACGCGAAAGCTTTACAGTAATGCGCAGTTTTCCCAGCAAACACTAAGAAGCCGTTTACTTTAGTTCCTCCATCCCTGCCGTAATGAAAAGTAGTTTGGGCAGGCTGGCACTACTGCAAAACGTACGTGTCAGAGTACTTCACTGTCAAACTACTGCGGCGTGTACACAGTGAGGTAGTACAAAGTTACTTCATTCACGGCTTTGGTCCACAGTGCTGAAGCCGTGACTCATCCTCATACTGTGAAAGTAGAAAGTTATGTAATAGACGCAGTGATTCATCGCACAGATAGAAGTAGTAGCAGATGGAGATGGGTAAAGGCTGGTTTATTTAAGTGCACTGTGCAACTTTTCGGTCGGGGATCTGTCACCTGCCTGTTTCCGTGGAAATGTCATTGTTCTTCCTGGAATCTACTTCACGTTTGTTCAAGTGCAGGTGGGTTTATGGCACAAAAATAAGATATTTTTCAGCCATAAGCCAAAGCTTTAATGCTATTAAAAAGCTTACACTTTTTTTTTTGGTAAAAGAGTTTTTTAGTAGTAAAAGTAGTAGTAGCAGCTGTAGTAGTAATGGTATTTTACTTGTAGAATAGCAGTAGCTGTAGTTGTAATGGTATCATTCAGTAACAGTAGTAGTAGTAGAAACAGAAGTAGAAACAGTAGTAGTAGTAGTAGAAGAAACAGTAGTAGTAGTAGTAGAAACAGTAGTAGTAGTAGAAACAGAAGTAGAAACAGTAGTAGTAGTAGTAGAAGAAACAGTAGTAGTAGTAGTAGAAACAGTAGTAGTAGTAGTAGTAGTAGTAGTAGTAGTAATAGTAGTAGTAGAAACAGTAGCAGTAGAAACAGTAGTAGTAGTAGTAGTAGTAGTAGTAGAAACAGTAGTAGTAGTAGTAGTAGTAGAAACAGTAGTAGTAGTAGTAGTAGAAACAGTAGTAGTAGTAGTAGTAGTAGTAGTAGAAACAGTAGTAGTAGTAGAAGAAACAGTAGTAGTAGTAGTAGAAACAGTAGTAGTAGTAGTAGTAGTAGTAGTAGTAGTAGTAGTAGTAGTAGTAGTAGTAGAAACAGTAGTAGTAGTAGTAGTAGAAACAGTAGTAGTAGTAGTAGTAGTAGTAGTAGAAACAGTAGTAGTAGTAGTAGTAGAAACAGTAGTAGTAGTAGTAGTAGTAGCAGTAGTAGAAACAGTAGTAGTAGTAGTAGTAGTAGTAGTAGTAGAAACAGTAGTAGAAGTTGTATATTGCATATACTTTTCTACATCGTCATTTGCAATAATCAGTCTGCGTTTGACCTCAGCAGCCACCGTCCAATTAAAACTTAAACAAAAGCCCCATTTCCTCCTTAGTCTATAACTCCTGTACGACCTCAACACGATTAAAAACACTGTATTCACCGTTTAACAGTGAAAAAAGTGTTTATTTCCACTTTAAATTCCTACTGGAGACCTTAACCAACCCAGTAAGTTTACACTGTCAAACTCGTACAAAAACAGCCCTGAAATCTCACTCACATTGTGCATTCCTCTGCGCTCCGGCTCCAGCGTCGTCAACGGCAAAATGGCTTGAACCTGTCAGGCCCACGACACTGTGCATCCCAATTCCTGTTCCACCTGACAACTTCCATCACAACAAGACACAAGGATGGTGCTACGACGCATCCTTGTGGCCTCCTCCCTCTCCTTCCTCCTTCCTCCCTCCCTCCTCCTCCTCCTCCGACCGGCCCTCAAATGTCACCAGGCCATTATCATGCAGGATCGATCGGCCCGGGACAGGCCTGCGAATCCCAATCAGGATGGAGGAGGAGGAGGAGACGGAGGAGGAGGAGGAGACGGAGGAGGAAGAGGAGGAGGAGGAGACGGAGGAGGAGGAGACGGAGGAGGAGGAGGAGACGGAGGAGGAGGAGATGGAGGAGGAGGCAGCACCAGTGAGACTCTGCAGCGAGAGGTCTATTGAGTTAAGTGTGAAGTGGTTCGTAAAACTGTAGTAGTAGTACTAGTAACTATAGTAGTACTAGTAGTAGTAACATTAGTTGTAGCAGCAGTAGAAGTAGTAGTAACTTTAGTTGTAGTAGTAGTAGTAACTTTAGTTGTAGTAGTAGTAGTAGTAACTTTAGTTGTAGTAATAGTAGTAGTAATAACTTTAGTTGTAGCAGCAGTAGTAGTAGTAGTACTAGTAGTAACTTTACTTGTAGCAGCAGTAGTAGTAGTAGTAGTAGCAGTATCTTTAATAGTAGTAGTAGTAGTAACATTAGTTGTAGCAGCAGTAGTAGTAGTAGTAACTTTAGTTGGAGCTGTAGTAATAGTAGTAGCAGTAACTTTAATAGTAGTAGTAACTTTACTTGTAGTAGCAGCAGTAGTAGTACTAGTAGTAACTTTACTTGTAGCAGCAGCAGTAGTAGTAACTTGAATTGTAGCAGTAGTAACAGTAGTAGTAGTAACAGTTGTTGCAGCAGTAGAAGTAGTAGTAACTTTAGTTGTAGTATTAGTAGTAGTAACTTTAGTTGCAGCAGTAGAAGTAGTAGTAACTTTAGTTGTAGTAGTAGTAGTAGTAACTTTAGTTGCAGCAGTAGAAGTAGTAGTAACTTTAGTTGTAGTAGTAGTAGTAGTAGTAACTTTAGTTGTAGTAGTAACTTTAGTTGTAGTAGTAGCAGTAGTAATATAACTATTAGTAGTAGTAGTAGTAGTAACAGTAGTAGTAACAGTTGGAGTAACAGCAGCTCTAGTAGCAGTAGCAACAGTAGCAGCAGCAGTAGTAATAACAGTAGTAGTACTCGTAGCATTACAAGTAGTAGTAGTGGAGTAGTGATGAAAGCAGTAACCGTTGTACTAGTACTAGTAATAGTAGCAGCAGTGGTTTCTAGAAGTAGAAGCAGTAGAATTTGAAGTAGTTTTGCTCATCCCTCAAATGAAATGTTATACGATACTATATATTATTTCAGATACATAGATATACATGTATAAAGTATTAAAGGTATTAGTAGTAATCAAACTTCAGTGTTGGAAAAGGTGCTTGGACAATCTGGGATGACGATATGACCAAACTGAACCAGCGTCTCAATAAAACCATGACTAGAATGGGCCTAAACAGACCCACACTCGTACTTCATCGACTGCGTTGCCATTTTGAAACGTAATATCTTATTTCTATTCAATACTAACCGGTTTATTTTGTCATATACAGCGCAGCGCCCTGTCCCTCATGAGATTAGGGTCCAACGTGACATTTAAGATGTTCAAAACAACTATTTCACATGAACAACCAGTCCTGTTCTTTTACATATGTACATCGAGTAGTAACAGCAGCAGTAGTAGAGGTAGTAGTAGTAGTAATGGTAGTAGTAGTAGTAGAAGTAGCTGTAGTAACATCAGTAACAGTACTGTAGTAGTAGTAGTCGTCGTAGTAGCAGCAGTAGTAGTAATGTTGGTAGCAGTAGTTGTAGAAGTAGCAGCTTCAGTGGCAGTAGTAGCAGTAGCAGTATCTCTAGTAGTAGTAGTTTTAGTACTTGTAACTGCAGTAGTGATAACGGTAAGTAGTAAAAGGAGAAGTAGAAGTAGAAATTGTAGTAGCGACATCAATAGCTACTACTACTACTACTACTACTATTGCTGCCACTAATGAAGTAACAGCAACACTAATAGAGGTAACAGTAGTAGTAACAGTTGTAGTAATGGTATTAGTACAGTAGTTGTAGTAATACCAGTAAAAGTACTACTCATAATAGTCGCAGTAACAGTAGTAGTAATTTTATTGGCAGTAAATTAACAGTAGTAGTAGTAGTAGTAGTAGTAGTATTGGTATTAGCAGTAGTAGCGGCAATTGAAGTAGCAGCTTCAGCGGAAATAGCAGTAGTAGCAGTATTCGCTGTAGTAGTGGTAGTACTTCACTGTAGAAGTAGTAGATAAAGGTAGTAAAAGGAGTAGTAGAAGTAGAAGTTGTAGTAGCAGCATCAATAGCTATTACTACTACTACTACTACTACTACGACTACTACTAGTACTACTACTACTACTGCTGCCACTAATGAAGTAACAGCAACAGTAGTCGAGGTAGTAGTAACAGTAGTAGTAGTAGTAATGATATTAGCAGTAGTAGCAGTAGTTGTAGTAATATCAGTAACAGTACTAGTAGTCGTAGTAACAGTAGTAGTAATGGTAGTAGCAGTAGTTGTAAAAGTAGCAGCTTCAGTGGAAACAGTCGTAGTAGTATCTCTCGCAGTAGTAGTGGTAGTACTTGTAAATGTAGTAGTACTACTATTATATATATCACGTACACATTTTCTGGATCACCGCGGCAATAATCAGCCTGCGTTTGACCTCAGCAGCCATCGTACAATCCAAACTTAAACGAAGGCCTATTTGCTCCGCGGTCTGTAATGCCGGGGCCCCTTGTGGCAGAAGTGCATGAAATTACACCAATCTGAACAATCACAGTCATCACGTCTACTCAGCCACGCCGTCAGCGCTATGTTCTTTTCCGTGTTGCTAACAAAACGTTTGATATCGTCTCTTGAGTTGGAGAGCGGCTCTTTTCCTCCCGTCCTACAGCAGACACCTCTCCAGTCCGATAGAAAGACTCCAGAGGAAGGACACTGTCGAGGTGACGGGCGGACCGGTGGTTAAGTGCAGGTTCAAACTGGTGCGCGACGTGAGGAATAACCAAGAAGAAACTGGAGTCGACGGAGAAATTTCCACAGAAGGTGCGTAAGGACAAGATCACGGTAAACGGTAAACGGTCACATTTTTACCGTCTTTCAAGGCACTCAAAAGCACTTTACATCAAGGAACCACTCACCCAAAGATTCACACATTCTGTAGAGAAATGAAGAGTCCCACAGACACATGTGAGCTTGCTAACCCAAAGAAAAAGTGGTATTTCACACGTGTTTCACCAACAGGAACAACTGCAAAGGCCTTATAACTCATGAACGACGTCAGAATGCAGTTGGCATGAATTTTCTGTCGAATATTTTACACGTAAATCAGGAGAGTAAATCTGCCGCTCACCTTCCCTCTGCTTTCCTCACAGCAACTGAGGGAACAGCGCGTCTCCACAGGAAGTAGTGGCACCGTTAAAATAAAAGCACCCGGCACAACCAGCCAAAACAAACTTAAACACAACCTCATGAGCAAATAAAACAGGATTTTGGTGAAACTGAACAATAAAACCACACGGGCCACACCAGCAGCTGTAGTACCAGTAGTAACAGTAACAAAAGCAGTAGGAGTAACAGTAGTACCAGTACGAGTACTAGTAGTAGTGGAGTAGTAATGATAGCAGTAACTGTTGTAGTAGTAATAGTAATCGTAGTAGCAGTGGTTGTAGAAGTATTAGTAGTTTTGCTAATAGCTCAAATTAAATTTATAAGACACTACAAACTGTAAGTATATTTTGTCCGTCATTGTCGCTTAAATTTAAAGTAGTAGGCGCCATAATAAAACTCTGGGGTTGGAAAAGGTGTTTGAAATCACCAAATAAAGCAGCTGATCTGACCGCTCAACCATAGACTGTAAAGAAGTTGACTAAGGGAGTGTGATGTCCCCATAGTCAAACGAAGCTCACTGAGGCTAGCAATTATGGGGGTGAATTTGAAGCCAGTTCCATAGTAAGAATAGGAACTGATTTACTGATAAAATAGCAAAATAAGAACGCCAGGATCATGTAGAGCGGGTTAACATTACATTTCAAGACCAAAATGACAGTTACCTAGCCGGGCTGGTGCCACCTAGTGTCTCAATTTCATTTCTCTCCAGTCAGGAATCGGAATACACTCGACGTAAGAGCGCTGGGAGATGTAGTCGGTGCACCGGTGAATCAGTGAAGCCAGAACCTGAGTTGTGATAGCAGACTGTAGACGATATCCTCCTATAACTTTGCATTTTTTATCGTACCTTTAATTCGGAAGTTCGCCTCACAGAAACGACAATGCTCCTGACAGACCTGTTCACTCTCTGCTTCGTTTGCGGTTGTGTCAGGAATTACTTGGACACCGCCGAGTTTTCCGGCGCATTACAGACGTCGCCACCAAACAGCGGCGATCGGTTAAATCAAACAAGTACCCGCCGACCGTCGAGCGGACGAATCCTAATGAGGCGAGGTCGGACGGTTTCCATCAAGTAAAACCAGGTGACGAATCAGTTACGCTCAATTTACACCAAAGCGTCACAGCAAAAGCACAGCACACGAGCAGCAGACGCGCAGGTATCGCTTTCCATTTTAACCGGTTGGACAATCTACACCAGCAGAGTCATACATGTGTCCAACGACCGTCATGACACTACGCGCTGCTCAAAATAGGTTCTAATTTTGCAGCATCAACGGAGCGCCTCCAGTGTCGTTTTATCAGGGGGAAGACAGGAACTGGGCACGCGTTGTCCAAATAAACGTCTAATTCCCTTTCAAAATACGTTCTCTAAAACCACGACAGTCTCGTAAACACCGTGCGTCGGGGAATGACTCATGAACGGACTCCGGAAAGTTTACAGCCGAGAAGGAAAAAGATACAACACGTCACGACATCAGGCAGAAACTTCAGAGGAACAACTTCTGAAGGAAAAGGCGCGTGGAGCGTACAGCCAAAGTGAGCATCTTCATTAATGCAGCGCTGCGGTTATGGCTCGTTATCACTGCGAAGCGTCGTCTCTGCTGCGATCCGCCTCCAATTAACAGTGAATACATGAACGGGGTAAAAAGTTTAGTGTTTGAACGTGAGGATGCACAGAGGCTGACGTCACAGGAGCAGCTCTGGTGTAAACCGAAGCTTTTAGAAGTGCAGGCGTGTGCAGCTCTGCCGACGTTAGAATATACGGTGCGGAAAATAGTAAATCCATATCTACAGACGTATAATTGTTGCTTGATTCTGTTCCTCATGAAGAATAGAATAAGCCAATTTCATATCCGCATGTACGTGAGAAGCTGTGGTGTATTGTAATAAGAATAATGGATTTCCCAGGGTTTCATCACGTTTGCTTTTTGTTCATTTTGACGTGTCTAAAATATTGAGTTCACTAAAAAGTCGCCGGAACTGATCTGCGCCGTCTGGAAAACAAGAGAAACAGAAATAGCATCCTAATTACCCACCGCCACGAGTTTATAGAAGCGCTTTTCGCAACTTTCAGAAGCCAGAGCGGACTCGGCCTTCGTGGAGAAGGTAACGGCAGCGAGCATGCTAACACGCACTTCCTGACTGAAACGTGTTATAAGGAGATGCTGACATTCGGTTGCAAGATTTGTCAAGATAAATTCAGCTCAAATACAGAGGAATAACAACGAAAACTTTCCTTTTTAGGTCAAACAGAGTAAACAATTGCACAACTTACAATTTATAAATCATAAAAGTGTAGAAGAAAATATTTTAAAGGTGGATTGTGTAACTTTTCTGGTGGAGGGTCCATCCAAAGCTTTTTTTTATGCAGAGATGTTATTACACGGTATTGTATTAAACTGTTCTAGCTTCGTGGAGATCAAACCAGACCAAGTTACAGGTCAGATCTGTGGAGAGGTGAACCCGCTCACAGTCAGAATGCCTGTTTTTTAGGTATTTTGAGGTATTAAATCACATGTAATTGAGTAAATGTAAAGGTAGAGCTGTTCGATGCCATACGGTGGAACGTTCCAGGCAGAGCAATGACGTACCCATAGAAATAAGCGAGTGGAGGACCCCCAACCAAAAAGTTACATAGTGAAACTTTAAAAATAACAACGATACACACCTGGGACAGTCCCAGTTTTGAGCCCTGTGTTCCAAAACCGGTGATTTGTCCCAGTTTTATACTAGAAATGTCTCAGGTGTCCCTATTTTTAGACCAATTTGATCTAAACCGGGACTAAACTAAGACTAAACCAGGACTACATCAGGTCTAAAACAGGACTATCACAATTTTCGACCAATCTGATCCCTGCCAACAGTAAAGAGGAACATAAATGATCATTTGTTTGGCCAAAATACAGAAAACTGTGTTTGCGAATGACCATAAAACAAAACTATGCCATGACAGAAGCCCCTCAAATGTAAAATATTACAAATACATATCTCAATACTTTTGATTCAATATGATATTTTTCAATCGATTCAACAAGGTTCAGTAAAAAAACTAAAGCTAAATCATGGCTGTGATACTAAAAGTCTTTGTTAAACCACTTCTTGTGCAAAGTTCATATGAAACACGTCCATTTTAACCATCGAAACAGTGAAAATGTCAAACTTGTCACATAAATTTCACAAAAAAGCAACAAAACTGTAGAAATGTAATAAAATAATGACTAAAAAATACAAAAAATAAATATTCTTGGCGATATATCGAGACAGCAGCCCACGATATGGACGCTGTATGATCACATTAAACGATACGATAGTTTGATATTTTTCACACCAATTTTCTTTTCACAAGTTCATTTATAGCAACTGTGCCAACCTGGATGTGTCCCAGTTTAGAATTTTTGTAAACCTGGTCACAATGCAAGAAAGATTGGTCAAAATTTAAGATATAAACACTTAAATCTATCAGAAAATGACTTAAAAGTATTGAGTCCATTCAGCAGGATCATATAAGTTATCTTAAAATAAACAACTTCTAGACTAGAATGAAGCAGTCTCAGAACTCGTAAGTAACGAATAAATCTGAAGACAAGATGAATAACCTGATAGAAGTTTGAAAATCTTGACCAGATCAGAGAAATCTGCAGCGTAGAGAGAATAAAACCGAAGCCTGACTGGCCGTTTCATACACGGGACCCTTCGGACTGTTTCGTGTAATGAACTCGCGTTGTCCCCGAATTAAAAAAAAAACAATTTTAGCTCCGCTCGAAAAACCCCAAACTCGAGTCCTACTTCCCACACATTGCATTTGCGCGGCGATAATAACCCGCTAATGAAAAGCGTAATGTCGACCGTATTAAAAATCAAACAAGTCCTGTGGTCCCCGTTAACGGCGGCGCGCGGCGAACAGCATCAAACATTCACGATTCTCATTACAGCTTTTCTTCTTCTCCGGGGCCATCCACCTTTCCGAGATAACTCCGCCACCACGAATGTGACTTTAAAAGGAAAATACTTGAGATTCAAAAAGTGCGAGCTGCGCTGTGAAGATTGCCTGGTGTAATTACAGAGTCTGGCGAGCGCGCATGAGAAGATAATGACTCGCTCGCGTAGTTGGTTCCTGCCGAATTCCCCCGTCTTATCACCTGCTCCTGTCACTCACTAATGAAGTTGCTATTTCCAATTACGCCGGCCTATTAGGAATGATTATTAGACCCGCGCTGTTGTGGTGACACCGACTCGAAAGGCAGGCTACGGAGCACATGCCACGCGTCAATCAAGCGGCGAGTTTAGAGCGCAGACGGGTGCTTCAGAGGAGGAAGTGCGTCGCGCGGGACTAAATCACACCGCGGCGTTACTGCGGGGTGTGCGGGTCAAAAAAGTGAAGTTTGAATGGGTTTTGTTGTAAACGAAAGACCGCGACTGAATTCAAAAGGGCGAAGTTGGCATTTTGGCGGCGTAACTGTTCAAACTAAATGCGGGTGGTGTGTTTGTGTGACCAGATGTCCCTGTTTACCCGGGACAGTCCCAGTTTTGAGCCCCGCGTCCCCTGTCCCAGCGGATTTATCCAAAACCAGCGATTTGTCCCAGTTTTATACAAGTAACGTCCCTATTTTTGTCTATTTGATCCCTGACGACAGTAAAGAGAGGCATAAATTGACATCATCCAAACTAGTGAAATTATTATTTTTGTCAACGTAATATAGCTATTAGTTTCCATATTTACAAGAATGAAGATTAAAATAATTTTGAAACTCAAAATTCCCACCTTTTTTTTTTTTACAACACGTGTAGGAAGCCGTCATATCCATAGTTGTTGCTATACTGTAATATTGTATTACTATACTATCCGCTACCTGCTTGTTTCCATGGCGATGTTATAGCTTTGCCTAAAATTATCCACGAAATTACATTCAACTGATCTATCTCCGTAGACTCAAGCCAAGTTACAAGTCTGATTTGTGCAGAGGCAAGCCCAGTCTTAGTACGAATTCACGTTTTTCAAAGCAATACAAGATCTGTAATTGAATAAAATGCCGATAGAGGCATTTAATACCATACTGCGGAACATTATCACCCATCCACACACTCATCTTCTCCAGTTTAAACTATTGCGACTCCCTCTTCTCCGGCCTTAACTCCAAATCCATCTCCCTCCTCCAGTCGGTTTTGAACGGACATCAACACGTTAACCCCTCTTTTAGTTTCTCTTCTCTGGCTCCCTGTGTGTTTTAGAGTTGATTTTAAGATTTTACTCATCACTTTTGAAGCTCATTTAGGTTTTGCACCGAGATTTAACCTTGTACGAGCCTTCCTGTAGACTCAGAACCTCAGGCAGGTCCCTATTAGCTGCTCCAACTTCCAAAAGTCCAGACGAAGGCTGATTACGACTTTTTGGTCCGGACGCTTTGGGAAAAAACTGCCCGAGGATATAAGGCTCGCAGCATCAGTATCATCTTTTAAATCACTTTATAAAATCCATTAACACCTAGGTTGGCCTTCCTAAAACTAGTTTTAGCTTGTTTTTGTTCATCATTTCTGTTTATTCCATTTCTTTTTATGTATTTATTATAACTAATTGAATTGTTTGCATCATTGCCTCTTTTTGTATGCCTTTTTATGCTATTTGTATTGTTCTTTGTGGCTTGTAAACTTTATTTGTAACAACATCTTCGCAGAAACAAGTAGGTAGCGGATCCCTTTACCAGAAAAGTTCCACGGTGCCCCTTTAAAGCATCGCACCCTGTTGTTGAACCATCCATCATTTCTGCCTCGCCTTCAGATTCCGCCGTTCTTTCCCTGTCCAAAAGTGGATTCCTGTCAGCGCGCAGCCGGAGCGTATACACAAAGGTCACGCTGTCACCCTTCACCGGATCGCACCCACTGTAACATGGCGTTTGATGGTCATGTGTCACTACCGCGGCGACAGGCAACATCAAGTTCAAGCAGCAAGACATCCAATACACCAAAATCCATCTGGACAAACGCTGCGGCCGGAGCTACAGACGACAATGAAATCCAACTCCCCGCGGTCGCTTTAAATCAGGTGCACTCCAATGCCATTTGCGGGGAATGCTAACCTTTAAGACGGCAGAGGGGCGAAAACGTGTTACAGCCCAAGAACCGATTTTTTTTCTTCTCGTAAATTAGTCATTTCTGTTTTCCTCCATAAATTGTTACTTGTCGTTTAAAAGCAGCAAAACTTGTACTGAAAAGTAGGCCACTATACACCGGTTTCATCAACATTTTACCTTTCACAAACTTGCAAGAGCGAGCCATGCGAGAAAATTGGGTACCCTAACGTTAAGGGTGAAAAGTAGTTGCTATATATAGTGACAATAGTAACAGTAAAAGTGTAACCGCAATCGATAGTTTGCATTACTACCTTCGATTACTACTACTACTTCCACCATGGAGCTCTACAGTGAGGCTCTGGAAGGAAATATTCCACTGCCTTTGTCAAAAATATATATATATAAAAAAGATTTAACGACTACTTTCTAAAGCTGCATGATCACTAGTACTACCCAACTAAGTTACTACTGCTTTTACCCAATGGTTACTTCTACTACTAAGATGTTACTTAACAATACACTTTTGAATGAGCTTTATGGACTAAATTGGGTGCTTTGTGTATGTTCTGTGTCCAGTTTTTTCTTTTAACTATGGCCCGAATAATATTTGTGTCTGAAATGAAGAATAAAATAAATACTTTTACTTCAACATAACGGTAGCAAGTACACCCACAGTACCTAATATAAGATGCACTTTATTGTCCCAAAGGGAAATTAGTCTTGGGCTCGCTGCCGGCAGCTTAAAAACACATTTACACTCACACAAACAGTACAGTCAGACAACGGTCGCGAAATACATGCGCCCAATGTTAATGTCCATTGCAAAAGGAGAAATTCAATTTGTTTATTTTGGTCAAATATGTTTCACAGCTCATCATCAAACACCTACTTGTTTACAGTTTCTGTTAATTAGCTCGGCCTATTGAACTTGCCCTGAGTGTTATTAAACTATAAACAAGTAAGTTTCAGACTAATTTTGTAGTTAGTTCCTCCCTTCAGGCATAAGACATAAGACACTGTCCTCCAGCGTCTGACCAGAACTGAAGAAGCTGCTCGGACGAGCTGCAAAACGACCAAAATAATCTTTTGTCTAGTTGACAAATTGAATTTCTCCTTTTGCCATAGATTCTACCTGGACCATTGAGGGATTTTACACACGTTAATGTCCATTGTCCAATTGCACAACCATAAAGTGTCCAAGGTATTGCACAAACAGTTATTGCACCATTGAATAAAGTGACTTGAGTGTGACTTTGTTGTGCAGACTTGTTCAAAAGTGCAACAAAAGTGTGCACAAATGTAGTTAACATGATTAACTTCAGTTCAGGAGCAGGACCACGCCTCAGCTGCCCTCGCCTCCTCTCCAGCGACTCACCCGCTCACTTCTACCACACCTCTACCATTTCCTAGAAGCCTATTTGTAGCAGCCTAACCCGGCAACCCAGATTGTCCCGAATAACTTCCAGACATAAGGGGGCCATGTAAAGATTGAGACTGAACCCCCACCCTGAGTCTCAACCCAGCTGACCCGCCTCGTCTCCCTATAATAAACTCTTTTCTCGTCGCACATGCGCTGTTGGCGTGGTCCTTGCTAGTGAAATGAGGGTTTATATCTGTTAAAGTCTCTTAAAGTGCTGTGCTACCTGCAATGGGCTTTGGAAGACGTTCACAAATGTATCAAAGGCATTTTAATTATACTTCAAGCAAACTACCAAAAATATATTCTTTTTTTTCCCCTTTAAAATAATTCATCACGTAAGAGCAACAGCTCAATCACCGCCTTTAGGCCGACACTCCCGCGCCGCGGACTGATGCGTCTCCTCCATCTTTACGACCCGGCTGCCTTGTTTTATGCGGCGTGGCAGAGGTGTCCACTGTTTGCACACTAACCACATGATGCATATGTGTGTCAGCGCCGTCCTCCGTCCTCCGCCTCCTGACACGTGTGATGGTTACGACGGCGATCAGGGGCCTGTCCGCTCCGATGCCGCGCCTGATCAATCTCGCTGTCGGGAACTCTCGGTGAGCGGCAACACGTTTACGGGGGACGCCGGGAGAGGTGACACGCCGGGAGTATAGGACACGAGGGAGGAGGCAAGGAGGAGGCAAGGAGGTTTCAAGTCCAGTCAAGTTTGATTTTTGTATTAATGAGGGTTTTAGTGAGGCTGACGGGCAATATATTGTTATATTATAGTGCTTGTTTATACTGTTATGTTTGAGGGTAGTTTTTATCGGCGTAGTTTGACGCTTAGTAAAGTTGTTTAGGATTTCGAGTGACCAAGATGGACATAAATTAGGTTTGGATTTGAAAAACTGCAACTGCAACTTTATTAATAGTGCATTTGAGAAACGACACAGCTTGACATAAAGTGCTACAGAACATAATAAAATGCAAACAGTAAAACGACAGTATGAATAGAATTTTATAAGCTGAATGTACTTTGCCAAACACTGGGATTGGTTTCGATAACTGGTCTAAAATTGAGTTGAGTAAATTTGTAAGTCGTTGGCAGAGAAGTTATTATTTTTTCCAACCCAAGGACGTTTTTGTTTTGTTCTTTTTGTGCTCAGAGCTCTGCCAGGTCACCCTCTCCTGGCACCAGGTTATCAATACAAAACGTTCCACCTTGTCCAAGAGTCAGTGTAATCCCTCCTTTGGGGCAGGACTCACCTCGCGTTAGGAGAAAGTCCCCAAAGTTCGTCAAACTGAAAATGGCTTCTGGATGCGAGCCGAAACATCTTGATTAGTCTCACAATACGATATCGTCACGGTCTGAACTTCTCCACGATATTTATTGTGCTTTGACCAGTTCATTTGGTGCAACTTTTATTGTCATTAGGGATGGAACGAAATCCAAATCTCTCTGTACGATATTTTCATGTCATTGTTTACCTCATTACAGGCTACATACAATATATTCAGTCTGGTGCCAATGAAATAAAACATTCAGTATGTAGAATAAAAAGATCAAAACACTAAGCAAGTCACTGAGCAGGTGTAGGCGGAAGCTAAAACTCATCGTGTCGACTCTTTTCTCCAACTACAGCATGTTAATGGACATTCATCTACGACATTAATTAATACAACATTTTACTACATCATAATAAAACAAAAATCGACAATTATTCTAATTATGATGATTTTTTTTTACTGTCGTTATTCTTTTAAATATTTTTCTATTACTTAAGTTATTTTAAACTGCAAAAGAGAAGTTGCTTTTGTTTTCGCTCAATGCAGCAACTGTTCCATGATTTAACTTTAATAAGACTTAATCCAAAGAATGAAGATGTAAAAGTGCTTAGAACAGTTACTTCTTCATGTCGTCTGCACTGAAACGGAGCAAAGGATCGTGGTCTATGTAGTTCCCTCTGTTTTTTAGCTATTTCTGCATCAGAACTGTTCATTTAAGCAAAAAGACTTGGGATTCGATATATTGTGATAGTCCACGACATTATTGTGAGACCTTTGACGATACGATATCACCAGATTTCGGTGATTGTTACGCCCTTAAACGAGCCCACCAATGAAACTCTACTTTACAATTCTAATTACAACATTTCTATTTCACAGCTATAATTAATAGGCCAGCCCGTTGATTTTCCTGGAAGCAAAAGTATATATCTTAACGCTCGCATATTTGGCAAATGAGCGGAGCCGTACGTCTTCGCAAATGCCAAAGTGGTACGAGGACGTCGCTTCTGCTCAATTTGAAGATGCCGAAAAGCCAAACAGGGACAAGGCAATCTCTGCAAACACATCATTCTCGCCGGCGCATCCAAATGTGTAACTTTGCGCGGTAATTACGCCGACCTTTAGAATACACTCTCGGAATTAATTCTCGCTCTTGCGTTTGTTTTTACTTGGGATGCAAAAATATACAGTGAACTAACATGAATGTAAATGAGCCGTACGGGCAAAAAAAACAAAACAACATAAAACAGCGAGAAATGGCGCTTAGCAACCGCAACATGCTAGTCGTGTGTGTGTGTGCGGACGTAGCTGGATTACCGTCTGTTTACATACTCCACTGCGGTAAGTTGTTTATCCCGTCGCCGCGCGTGAAATCGGCGGGCAACCTTTTCCAATCCGAGCGTTCGAGGTAGAACTGTCGCAACAAAACAGCGGCGAACGAGAAGAAGCAAATGCCAGCGTACCTTTTGACGGATGCTAACTATCTCCGCGTGTCATTTTTATGGGCATATTGTCTCTCTTAAAACGTTTGCCTGAAGTGTCGGCGAACGCGAGGAATTTAAATGGAGCCGCGGTGCGACATAAATCTCCCGAGCGAGACGGAAAAGTGTGGAAAAGAAAGGAGGGGAGGGACGGAGGGAATTAGCTGGAACAAAAGAGCGCTTGGCAGGGGGGAAAAAAAATGTAAATAAATGTTCCTTTCGTCGCCGCCATTGTTGGGATTAATTAGTGGTGAGTAATTACATAAAAAATTGCAAACGGCTTAATTACTATCACCTCAATGACTGCGATTATTTTTAAGACAAAGGGCTCTGGAGCTAATACTAAAACCACTGTACCATTGGATAGCAGCGTGGTCCTGATTTATGAACTTTTAAAATCATATGGTCTGACCTTCCCAAAGTGCTACAATTGAGGAGAAACTGTGGTCTTTAAAGTTTTATGAAAACACATGAATATTTATAGGGAGCTCAAGCACCCAGAAGTTTCTGTAACGGATGCAATTTCAGCACGATTCATCATTTGCTCCTGGATTCCCTTCACGGCCTTTGTCAGGGAGGTTTCATATTGCCGGTTTCACTCACAGGAACAGTTTCGCTCCGCTTCAGAACAGCAAAACGGGCGAGAGCGAGTGCGCAAAAAGTCCGAACGGGCTGACACAGACCCACCATCGCGAAAAAATACGTAAAAATACGAAAAATATCGGTTACGACCCGTACGATGTGGTGAAGTCTGACTTTTCATACAATTTGGACGATTTTCCCGGCGTTGAGGGCAATGGATGTACTGTAATAAATATTAAAAACCTGGAGGCGTACGACTGTTTAGAATTAAAATCACCCGCTGCACCTGGAAAACCTAAAATAATGACTGAAAAAAGTCTAACATGCCAAATTACAGCAGTAAGTTAATAAAATTAGCACCACATAAAGTTTGGACAGTTTATCTGACACTTATGATGCTCTTTTTTCTAAATAATTGTCCAAAAAAAGTATAAAAAAATGAAAAATATTGAAATTGGTCGGCAGCAAATTGGTCGCTGCAAACTCTGTAGCACCTCCTGTTTTGAGCTGGAGATTATCGATCCACTTTTGTCGACTTTTTTCTGTACGTTTTTTAAACTAACTCTGTAAAAAAAATGTTTGTCTTTCTCCTGAGTCGAGTGCTTTTAATTCGTGGTACATTTTGTCAGTGTGGCTTAATTGCTGGTTGTAATTTAGTTTGAATATTATTATCGTTTTTATTTGTGTTTGTTTAATATTGTTGTGTTGTTGTCTGTTTGGTTGACTAAGATTATTGTATTACAGAGACTATGAATAAAATAAAATAAAAAACATACTTATGAACATTTTCCATGGAGATACATATGTTGGATTCCGTACCGTGGAACATTACAGCCAAAGGAGCCACATTTCCATGGGAAACAAGCAGGAAAAATGGTAAAAGTAAGTTTTATGGAGATGCAAACCTGCTCAGAGTAAGGGCGCATGTTTTTCAGTGCAATAAACACAACCAAAAAGAAAAACAATCTGGTATTTTCAAAGGATAGACCAAAAAATTAGAAAAACTCAATCAGATTTGAAGAAACAAGCATTCAAATCATTCAATATATAAGTTTTTATCCCTTGTAGACTTACTTTCAGTAGGAAAAATGACCTTAAGAGTACGATTACACTCTCAGATATACAATATTGCTCAAGTAGGAGTAAAAATACACCAAAACTTAGCATATAAACACTTAAATCTATTTGAAAATGACTTAAAAGTAGACTAATTATCTTAAAATAAACGACCTCTAGACTAGAATGAAGCCGTCTCAGAGCTAGAAAGTCGATAATAAACCTGAAAACAAGATAAATAACCTGATATAAGCTTGAAAATCTTGGCCAGATCAGAGAAATCTGCAGCGTGTCCTAAAAAGACTCAAGCGTTCATTGTTTTCATAACTGAAGTTCACGCCGAGTCCTCTCACCGTGTCGCCGGCAAACCACAAACCGCAATCTCTTTCGCTCACCATCTCGCTCCAAATGAAAGCTGACAGGTATATTATGCACCGCTCAAATGTCCCTTTGTCTTCGCTTTCCCCCCCCCACCCCCACCCATCGACAATTTGTTTATTCCCGCGGCGTCGCATGGATTTCCCTCCTCGCTCAAGTTCTCCGTCGATACCCATACCCGCCCCTGCCGTACAATTTAAGCTGCGTTAAAAATCATCCGCGAGTATATTACACGTATAGATTTTCTTAGATTTATGGATAACGTCGGGAGATATGAACCGTCCGCCGTGGACCTGAGGGGGGCGCGTAGGCAGATTTATATGGCGGTTGTTTAGCTGGGAGTGGATATGCGAATTAAAGACCCGAGAAGGCAATTTTAATGTCATCTTGTGAGGGAAATCAATGGGGAGAAATAATTATAATGGGTAACGCTTGATCTTTTGTTTGGATTGGTATAAATACTGTAGAGAAGGTCGTGTAGTACTTTTTTTTTTTCCTTTAAAGGGTCCAATTTACAGTATTTTCTGATCTGTGTTATAATGTTTCCTCATCACGTCATATCGGGAGTTTTGTTTTGCTTTATTCACACGTTTAAAACACAAACGCTGCGAATTTAGAGTTCTTTTTCGCACAGAAAACACTAAAGCTTTACTCTACTTTTGATGCGTTTGGTTATAAATTTATACCGATCTCGTCCGGTTTATTTTAGTTTTTGCCTGGTTCAGTTGTAATTTCAATGTCGTGAACGTGCAGTTGCGTTCGGGACTCGAGGAAAACCAATCTCGGTGGAACGGATAATCGAATCGGGATTCTGAAACACAAACCAGGGGCCAGTTCGGCGCAGAGTCGTCGGATTTACGCCGCAGCAGAGACGGCGAGAATTGCCCGTTCGTCCGGCCAAGTTAAGAGGACTTGAATTAAGAAAGTTTTATCGTGATTTTCGTGAGTTCATTTCACTTGACAAGTAAAATGATCTGACTTTTCGTACTTAAAATATGAAAATACATCTTGCAACGACGACTTTTTGCACTTAAAATAAGAAACAAAGTGGAATGTTGCGTGAATTAAGAAAAAACACAGATAATTTCACTTGTCAAGTTGAATCTACTCAATTAAAGTAAAATTATTAATCTTAATTTAAGTCATTTTAACTGACCTAGATATTGTACAGAGTAGAGAAAGTGTCTTCTAAAAACTTTATAGTGACATTTGGACTTTCTTTCACATCCTTTGACAGTCGACATAAGTTTTTTTCTGAACATTTAATCATCAAAATTGACAAACTGCCATAATTGAGTCGCCGAAAACCAACATTTACGAACAGAGTCGATTTATTAGCAGGAGCGAACGATTCCTGATGTTATCTTAAACTTTCACTGACTCGGATTTATCGACTACGGACGTTTAGTAGAATTCGGTAAATGTGGTAATACAGGAAGTGCTCCACTGTGTTGTTAAACTCCATACACTTTCCACTAGAATTCTAAGCATCATAATTCACAATTTATTTATTTTTTGCGCTTTTAACAACTCCGACAGAGGCCAAAGCGGCGTTTTGCCATCGCTCTAACAACAACTAGCATGTTAACACGCACTTTCTGATTATCTGATGTATCTGTACTGAGGTGCAAGCAAAATACATGAGAAAAAAAATCAGGTGCAAAGTTGAACATTTTTTGCTTGGAAATGTAAAAAAAAAGTTGCAATATTTGAAAATGTGTCGTGAAGTCCGACTCCCGTACAGACAGAGTAGCGGTAGGGCATCTGGTAGAAAAGCGGAAATGGTGGAAACTGCAAAAGCTTCGGCACATTTGTCCGCAATTTTCCCCAAAAATCCGAACCGAAACTGAAATTTAGTTATGATGATGATGATGACGATGAACTTTACAAACTGAAAATAATTAGCCAAACACTGGGATTGCTTTAGAAATTAAGCCGAAAATTAAGTTAGCGAATTTGTGAGTCGTTTTGCCAAAAAGTTCCGGTAATTTATTCCCAATCCAAGGACATTGTTTCTTTTTGTGCTCGGAGCGCTGCCAGGTCACCCTCCCCTCGCATCAATACTCCGCCAGCCTTTGAGTAAAAACAATTCTGGCCGGTTACCAATCCTTCTCTTTTTTTTTCTTTTTTTCCCCTTCCTCTTTCACCCCTTTTCACCTGCTCTCCGTGCCGTATCAGCCGGCCTCTCACCTCGCCGTGTTTTCCGGGTCGCTGGCTCGATTCCTGTTCACCTGAGCGGGCACCAGCTAAGCCCCAGAGGAGAGGAGGGACTGGGCAGCGGAGCCGGTATTCACCGCATTTTTGGACACGTTTTCCGGGGATCTGGCCGGTAGCGGAGCCAGTTGGGAGGAAGGGGAAGAGGCACAGGTGTTGGGAGTGGGAACGGACGCAGGAGACCAATAAAAGGGGGATTCAGGATATTTGATTATATAGTTGGGATTTGAGGTTTGGTTGGGATAATGCGGACGACGACTTTGTGTTTTTTCGTTTAAAGAGGCGGTGTTGTGCAAAATCGACCATGTTGTAACAGTGTTTCCTCATCAAAAACACGTCTGAAGATGTTCATGCATGTTTCAATCATTTAGGGATCTCTCCCGGCCCCGTGCTCCATAAAGATACAAAAGTACGATAGAAAACTGTGCATAACAACTCGACGTGTGGTAGTTTTAGGTCTAAATCAGGTCTAAACCAGGTCTGAATCAGGACTTCACCAGGTCTAAACCAGGACTGAACCAGGTCTAAATTCGATCTAAACCAGGTCTAAACCAGGTCTGAATCAGGTCTAAGCCAGGATTGAACCAGGTCTTAACCAGGACTGACCTTGGTCTAAACCAGTTCTAAATCAGGAATGAACCAGGTCTAAATCAGGTCTAAACCAGGTCTGAACCAAGTCTAAATCAGGTCTAAACCAGGTCTTAACCAGGACTGAACCACGTCTAAACCAAGTCTAAACCAGGTCTGAACCAGGTCTGAACCAGGTCTAAACCAGGTCTAAACCAGGTCTAAACCAGGTCTAAATTCGATCTAAACCAGGTCTGAACCAGGACTGCACCAGGTGTAAAACAATTATTATAATTGTTACTATTATTAATGATTATTATAAGCAATGATTTACAGAATTTGTTTACTATTTCCTAAATAAAATTAAAAAGTAAAGTAAATTTAATCCCTACATATAAACTTTGGGTCATCTTTAATATTTCTTTAATTTACAGAAAGTCTCTGTCTCTCATCACTTTAAAGTCATAACCTTTTGAAATTAAGACGTTTTAGGAAAAAGACGAAAGGATTAAGTTCTGTTACTTCAATAAAAGTATTACTCAAGTAGGAGTAAAAGTAAACTGCTCGGAAAGTACTCAAAAAAGCACAATTTCTTTATAAACTTAGAAATAATGTAACCGAGCTGCGCCCACGTCTGGAAGTAACATGGCATCTGCTCGGAAGGATTCACTCTCCTCTGGGTCTTTCGTTTTCGCCGTTGCGTCTTTCATTTCTCCGTCATGTTTATTTTGATCACGCGTTAATAAGTCATCCGCCCGTGCATAATTCACCAGCGTCTGTTTTCTTTTCCAGAAGTGCCAAAATACTGCATCACCGTCCGGGCAGTGCTTTGAAAAACGCAGAATTTAAATATTAAATCTCACCTTGGCGCGCACGCTTCATTAAACTCCATAAGGCCGCGTGGTAATGAATAAATAAAGCTCGCAAACAGGAATTAATATGCATTTACGGGAGCGACGCACAGTGTCTGCAGGTTTTACTTGGGGAAATGAAGTCGTGCCGGACCAGTGGTCACGTAATATGTCTAAGTTTTAATCCCGGCTGTGCACTATATACTTCACCCGCTTTGAGTACGCAGGGATGTGGGAGTGAGAGTGGTTAGTAATAGTAGTAGTAGTAGTTAAAAGTTGTAGTTGTAGTAGTAGTAGTAGTAGTAGTAGTAGTAGTTAAAAGTTGTAGTTATAGTAGTAGTAGTAGTAGTTAAAAGTTGTAGTTGTAGTAGTAGTAGTAGTAGTAGTAGTTGTAGTAGTAGTTAAAAGTTGCAGTTGTAGTAGTAGTAGTAGTTAAAAGTTGTAGTTATAGTAGTAGTAGTAGTAGTAGTTGTAGTAGTAGTTGTAGTAGTAGTTAAAAGTTGTAGTTATAGTAGTAGTAGTAGTAGTAGTAGTAGTTAAAAGTTGTAGTTATAGTAGTAGTAGTAGTAGTAGTTGTTGTTGTTGTAGTAGTAGTAGTAGTTAAAAGTTGTAGTTATAGTAGTAGTAGTAGTAGTAGTTGTAGTAGTAGTTGTAGTAGTAGTTAAAAGTTGTAGTTATAGTAGTAGTAGTAGTAGTAGTAGAAGTAATAGTAGTTGTATTATTATTATTATTATTATTAGCAGTAATAGTAGTCATAGTAGTAGTAGCAATGGCCACAGCAGTTAGTAGTAGTAGTTTTAGCAATAGTAGTAGTACTTAGTGATTATAGAACTACTGCTACTACTTTACCTTCACTACTATCGCCGCTGCAGATACTAACTACTATTATTTAACTACCAGTACTATTACTACTACTACTAATAATATTATTACAACCACTAACTGCGCCCATTACTACGGCCATTACTACTAGTACTAAAACTACTACTACTAATAATAATACAGCTAGTACTACTATAATGATTACTACAATTACATTTAACTACCAGTAGTACTAGAACTTTGTCACGAGAAACTGCATGTTTAAGAAATAGGAAAATTCTCGTAAAAATCGCCAGTCCTCCAAAACCGCGGGCCAAGCGCGGGTCTGGTGTATTTAACGTCTGGTATACTTCATTTTCTCACACACACATAATAACATAATGGACTTTCTCTTTGTACAGATGCCGTAGATAAAGCCGGCGCCTCTGTGAGCCCGATCACACTCACTCACCTCCAGCTCTTTCACACAGCCAATTAGCGCTATCTCTTATTCAACGAGCGGCGATTACGGCACGGGGCCAGCGCGGGGGGGACTAACCCGCTTTGCCGGATATCATTTTAATCGCCTCGAAAGCCTCTCGATGAGTTGTAACAATAACAACCGTAATAGCCGGTGCGTATTGTAATGCTAACGGTCTTATTTATTAGCGTCAGGTTAAATCCCGCGCGTTGCGTTAAACTATCCGCTTATCGGGGAATGCGACGGATCACCGCGCACTGTACACGCCGTAAAAATAAAACGGCGCGGCACTATCTTTTTACTACCTGCAAGATGCTGCGCGGCCGGGAGAGCGGGACGGGCGGAGGCTCGCGGCAAAACAAGGTGATGCTCGTAGTTTTGGTTTACGATTCGGTCTTTGGGGCGAAAAAAAAAAACTAGGAAATTAAAGAACACGGCGTCGCAGTGTAATAGCATTAGCAGTTTCAGTGAGAAGTTATAGCACGTTTTTCGTTTTGGGTTTATAGCAGTGTTTTTTAAATCAAAATTATAATATTTCCTCATCAAAAACAGACCTGGAGTCGTGTTTTGTTTAATTCACACACAAATCCTGTGTATTTAGATGGAGATCTTCGCTCAAACACTGCAAATTTCTCTGATCTGGCCATGATTTTAAGGCTTCTATCAGGTTATTCATCTTGTTTTCGGCTTTATTATCGACTTACTAGTTCTGAGGCGGCTTCATTCTGGTCGTTTATTTTAAGATAAGTTGTCAAGTAAGTGCAGCACCCGTTTGAGAATTGCCCAAAGGTTCTCGATTGGGTTTAGATCTGGTGAAGCAGGGGCCGTGTCACCGCTCTTTTCTGTACTTTGAGGAAGGACTTGGTGCATTGTCCTGCGTGAAAATGATGTTCTTCTTGTAACTGGCTTTGATTTGTTCCATGGTAGTGGAACAAGTTTGCTCCAAGAACTCGGTGTAGTTTTCGAAGTTCACTTTTACAAACAGGAGTTGTACACCAATGACCTCCAGTTTTCTTCTAAGGGCGGTCTTTGGAGCGCAATATTGAGCACAAGCAAGAAAACTGACTCCAAAACCCTCAAGAATCTCACATTTTTGGTTGAGTCTAGACTGGTTAAAGTGTTACAGAAGAAAGGTGGACGTATCAACATGTGAAACGCAAGAAAATTGACTCCAAAACCATCAAGAATCTCACATTTTTGGTTGATTCTAGAGTGTTACAGAAGAAAGGTGGATGTATCAACACGTGAAATGGACATTTTTAGTTAAATATCGTTGAATATTGTTATTTTTCATTAAAATATTGTTGATTATTGTTTCAAAAATACAGAATATCAGGCTATCTACTTATTTATATAAAATAAATGTGTTGTTTACTTTCAGAACTGAGCCTTATTTCTTTTTGATGTGACTTTCATAATTATGGGGAACAGTCAAAGTCTAGAAAATTGGATTATTGCACCGTTAAATAATAAAAAAAAAAATTAAAAACTGCAAATAAAGCTGAAAATCGGCCTTTGCAATCGTAAAAATGAGCAAAACGCAAAATAATTTCACTACTTTTAAGTCATTTTCTGATTGTTTTAAGTGTTTATATGTTAAATTTTGGCCCAGCTTTTTTGCCGTGAATGGAATACACTCTGTTCTTCTTTGTGATGTCATTACGTGGTCATACAGGAAATACAGGAAGGGCTCCACTGTGTTTTTAAACTCCGTACACAGAATCTATAATCATTT
This sequence comes from Odontamblyopus rebecca, assembly GCA_030686955.1. Taxonomy (NCBI): domain Eukaryota; kingdom Metazoa; phylum Chordata; class Actinopteri; order Gobiiformes; family Gobiidae; genus Odontamblyopus; species Odontamblyopus rebecca. The sequence goes on from CM060672.1 coordinate 5,688,773, forward strand.
GGATCATTTTTAGCTCTGGATTTAATCAACTTTGAAATGACAGCTCTTGTTTCGTCTGAAAAAGGACCGAAATGTCACATCGTGGTGTCATTGAACTAAAAATTTGGGAGCTTCGATGAATTGCTCTTTCTTTTTTTTACACAGCTATTGTTTTAGCCTCATTAAAACTGCTTCACTCCTCAGGGCACCAGCAGATATTGGAGACTTTCAACAAACTGAAAGGGTAAAACGCAAAATATTCCAAAATAAAAGCAAAAAAATAAGGCCATTCAAGGCCAAAGCAGTTAAATTGTCAAATAGTCCATCTTAAAACTACCACAACATGACATCATAAGGTGGTACAGAGCATTTTGAGCTTTGTAGATGTAGATAGAATAATAATAAATGGTTTCTCAAACATGTGTGAATGAAACAAAACACAACGTTGGGTATTTGTTTGGTTTTGGATGGAGGAACATCATTAAAACACGGATAACAAGAAGTTATTTTGTGTTATAGATAAATAAAGTATTTTCAGATCAGTTTTTATTCCGTATCTTGAGTTAGACCAATATTTGTCTCGTTTGTAATTATAATTTTGCCTCGAATTGTTTGCTACCTGAACTCCACTAAACTAATTAGCATTTAAACGATTCTTCTGAAGTGTTTGTAATCGTGTTCACTGCCCTTTCTAATAAGCAAATGGATGGATAACGTGTTTGTTAAAAAGTGACAAATCCCCCAAGCAATTAAAAGTTAAGATAATTTTATAACACTGAACCGTCAGAATTTTAATTTATCTCAAATAGTCAGTATTTTAACAGCTGTTTGAGCCGTATTATGTGAATGGCGTCGTAAAACTGTTTTAGTGTCTTCAGTTTATTTTTTAGCCATGGAGAAAATCACATTAGTAGTAGAACTAGTAGCAGTAGTAGTAGTAGTAGTAGTAGTAGTAGTAGTAGTAGTAGTAAGAGTAGTAGGAGTATTTTTAATAGACTAATAATAGTAGCAGTTAGCAGATGTAATGGTACAAGTAGTAGTAGTTAGTAGTTTTATTAGTAAAAGTCGTAGCAGTAGTAGTTTTAGTAGTAGTAGTAGGAGTATTAGTAGTAGGAGTAGTTAAGTAGTGGTTGTAATAGTAGTAGTAGTAGTAGTAATTATAGTAGGTAGTAGTTGTAGAAGTAGTAGTACTACTAGTAGTAGTTAGTAGCAGTAGCAGTAATAATAGTAGTAGTTAGTAGCAATAGCAGTGGTAATACTAGTAGCAGTACTAGTAGTAGCAGTAGTACTAGTAGTAACAGTACTAATAGTAACAGTAGTAGTAGTAACAGTAGTAACAGTAATAATAGTAGTAGTAATAGTAATAATAGCAATAATAACAGTAATAACAATAACAGCAGTAGTAGTAATGGTAATAATAGCAGTAGTAGCAGTAGTAATAGTAGTGGTAATAATGGTAACAATAGCAGCAGTGGCAGCAGTAATAGCAGTAGTAGCAGTAGCAGTAGTAGTAGTAATAGTAACAGTAGTAGCAGTGGTAGCAATGGTAGCAGTATTAGTAACAGTGGTGATAGTAGCAATAAGCAGTGGTAGTATGGTAGCGGTGGTAAGCAGTGGTAGTGGTAACAGTAGTAGCAGTTGCAGTAGTAGCAGTAGCAGTAGCAGTAGTAGTAGTAGCAGCAGTAGCAGTAGCAGCAGTAGCAGCAGTAGCAGCAGTAGTAGCAGTAGCAGTAGCAGTAGTAGTAGTAGTAGTAGCAGTAGTAGTAGCAGTAGTAGTAGCAGTAGTAGCAGTAGTAGTAGCAGTAGTAGCAGTAGTAGTAGCAGTAGCAGTAGTAGCAGTAGTAGCAGTAGTAGTAGTAGTAGCAGTAGTAGTAGTAGCAGTAGTAGCAGTAGTAGCAGTAGTAGTAGTAGCAGTAGTAGCAGTAGTAGCAGTAGTAGCAGTAGTACTAGTAGAAGTCTTTCTTTTCCAAGTCTAAACTCCCCGAACTTCAGACACTTTCCCAACTCCCCCTCCTCACTCTGCGCTAACACTGTTTCCTTTAACCAAATATCCCTGCACTCCATACGCCGTCTGCCAGCTGATACACTCCGATTTAATCACCTCCAGATCGGGCGCCGAGAACTTTATAACCTTTTATTACATTCAATATCACAAAGCAAAGCCAGACTACAATATTTTCTCATTTCAGCCTAAGTGGTACCAATACAGCTCCGTGGGCCCATAACCCACTTTGCCTATACTCGCTAAATAGTCGGAATGACACCTTGAAATAAACTGGCCTTTAGTCATTGCTATATCGCAGATTTAGGAGCGGGGTCCGTGTTATTGCTGAAATATTGGATTTTACACAACGCACCGCAGACTAATAGGCGGAATCGTAATGGGACAGAGCCATGATATTGCTGCTCATTCGATTGGGTTATAGTCAGGTTCGGAGGCAGCGCCGACGTGACTTATGGCGCCAAGTCGACGGCGCCAATTTACGGTTTAGTTATCCCGCTCGCACAAGGAGGGAGAGGATACAGAGGCGGAGGGAGATGGACGCAGCAGTTATGGATAGAGAAATATGGCCGCGCTAACTGTTTTAACCTTGAAGCTGTACATTTGATTACAGAGTGTCAAATTGCTATTTATCCGTTGGATAATATAGAGTCGCTATGGTGACACTGCTACTATTACTGGTAGTAATAGTAGTAGTAGTTAGTAGCACTTTGCTTTAAAATCTTCAAATTAAGACTTGGTTGTATTCTTTAGACAGCAGGTTGTTCGAGAAAAATATCGACCTGTGCTGGAGAGTTAAAGTGTAACTCCGGCATGTTTGAAGCTAAAGTCCGTCGCTAGAGGAGGTCGAATTCTGTCCGAAGCCAAAAAACGGCACAGATCAGTGTTTCCTCGGTGGAGATCTCGCTGTGGCAGTGAGTCTGTCAAGGCAACAAACTAGTGTAGTGATGGGGGCAAGTTCTGAACTTCCACGTGAACCACCAATTTGGACACTTAACACCACTTTAACCCATTTTACAACAGCCACGAGTCTAACAAGCAAAACGCTCTGCCTGGTTCACTCATTAGTGTCTGGAAACGTGAGAAAACAACTTTATAAGCAGCCTTAGCTGTACTAATTTTATTTCTCACTGCACGATTTCCCAAAGCCCAAAAGACTCGATTGTCGACTCCAGCGGCGGCGAGAGGCTCGAGCCGCCAGAAGCAACAAGTGAAGATCGACTACTGATGGTGAAGAAGAAGAGAAACTGAAAGTTGTTGAATGAAAATGGTTTGGGAATGTATTTTTTTGTGTTTTTCAAAAAATATAATTCACTCATAAATAAATGGGATTAGAAACTACATCAGCGATCAAGTCTTTGGGGTTTGGCCTGTGCAGTGAGAAATCAACAATTTTAAGGCTGCTTATAAAGTTTCCAGACACTAATGAGTGAACCAGGCAGAGCGTTTTGTTTGTTAGACTCGTGGCTGTTGTAAGATGGGTTAAAGTGGTGTTAAGCTTCTTCAGTGTTGGCGTTTTACGTGCAAGTTAAGAACTTGCCCCCATCACTACACTAGCTTGTTGTCTTTACAAAGTCACTACTCACTGCCACAGCGAGATCTCCGCCGAGGAAACACTAATCTGTGCAACACCTTTAGTAATGAACTTTAGTTTCAAACGTGCCGGAGTTCCACTTTAAGATAGACAACTGATTCTCTATAAAGTGTAAATACCGTCTTGATATCTTGGCGAACTGAGACATGGGTCGATCTCTAATGCACTAACCGATAACTAAAACCCTCAACTTGTTAGATCTTTGCAGTTTAATATTCATTTAAGTATTTACAACTCTCTTGCTATCGTATTTCCTTTTTCTTCCTATTTCTTGTCCAAATAGATGACCAACTTTTCTTGTCAAACATTTCTGCAAAATCGCACAGCCCACCTCAAACCGCCCCTCAAATATTCGCACCAAAACCCACCCTGCTTGTCCTCCATCACCCATCTGCACACTCTGTTCTCAAACAATTTTGGGTTTCGTCTCGGGCCATCCGCAGTTAAATCTCGCGGAAAACAGTCCAAAACGATGTATTTTTCTAGCCCTGCACCTGTCAATCCTTGTTGTCTTTCTCGCCATTGTTACATCTTTTCATTCCCGTCTCTTTCACTCTTGTCTTTGACGGTTGCAGGAGCCCCGCATTAAAAAAAAACAAAAAAAAAAACGCTGTCAAACAAAACTGCATCGCTCGCAACACAGCGCTCGGTGTCATTAGCCGCCGCGTAGCTACATTTTCTTTTGAGTCGTGCAGGTGCGTCGCAGTGGGAGCCGGTGCGAAGAATGGAACAGCGAAGCCCACATTAAAGTCTCATTCGGCAAAGTAGCAATTTGGACGCGTCGCAGAAATGGCGGTCATATGACTGCAGGTGGTTGATGGGGCCCTGTGATCAATAATAATTATGTCTGAAGAGTTGATCTGAAGATGAGTTTCGGATTTGGAGTGAGGGCCACTTTTGTGAAGGGGGGATAAAAGTAGGGCAAGGACGGGGATTCAAGGGGCCCATTTTATGATCTGTCGTCAAAAAACGTACCTGGAATTTGTGATTTCTAATGAACAGAAAGTAAAAGTTGTTTGTTTCATGACATCACAAGGTGGAACAGAGCATTTTGAGCTTTGGGGACGTAGACGGACTAATATTGCAACTCAAACATGTGTGAATCAGTGCTCAGTGCTCAAAAAGAGTCAGTTTTGTCTGTTTTGGAGCTTTAATTAGACCTATGAAGCTTTAGAATGATTGTGCAGAAGGTATTTAAAGCCCCATTACGGAACTTTTAGGCCAAAAACGAATTAAAGTAATTGATTAAAGTTTTGTTTTTCAGTTTGGATGCTCTTACTGCATAGAAAAACAGACAAAAAACACGCATCCGTACTTCGGGCGGGGTTGTTTGCCCTTCATGAACCTGAAAATCCTGGAAATCCATAATCTATAATCCATAATTGGATCTATCTCCTTGGAGAATGTTCCCAAGTATGGCTTTAACATTCCACAAGAATGAAACATCAACCCAGAAAGCGACACACTGCAGCATTGTTTTAATTTGACAAACATTCACTTCAGAGGTTCAAATAAAATGCAAAAAATCAAAATCTAAAGTTTGTCAAAATAATTTGGCTGCAGGTTTTTTATAGTTTACGTAATTATATGACTTTGTAAAACTCATCGGTTGTCCTTCCTTTCACTGGTTTTAGCTTGATTTGATACCTTATTTATGTCTTTAAGTGTTAATCAAACCTCTATCTGCTCCATTACTGGGCGCACCTCTTTTTCTGACTGAGAAACAAATAACTTGAGATAAAACCAGCTGATTTCAAGTTGGAAAGAAAGTCACAGTCAGACCATTTTGTCCACACATAGAAGCTTTCTTTTTTTATCTGGATAATTACCGTTTGTCCTTGCTGGGCTCCCTTACCTCTGCCCACGTCGTACTATAGAGCACTTTCTGTGTTTTCAACTATCTTTGTCTTAGATGCTTCAGAAGTTGTTTGAGTAGTGCAGTACCACAGATACTAAAGGATAAATCTGTCAGAGATACTATGACAACCTTTTATTGGTCAGTTTATTACTTGAAAGCTCCGATATTACAGAAAAATTGACTCTTTTGAGCGATAAGCCATGTTAAAATGTTGCTAACTCTTCAAAAACATACCCGGAGTTTGAGAAATCCTTGATTATTAACCCGTCTACTAGGGTTGTAACGATATTAAAGTCTCACGATACGATATCGTCACGGTATGAACCTCACAGTACGATATTTATTGCGATATTTTGCCTGTGAATCTGCTACTTTTTCCTCTCAAAATGCCTTCACGAGACTTAATCCAAAGAATAAAGATATTATTTAGTTATTTCTTCATGTCGTCTGCACAGAAATGGAGCAAAGGATCATGGACTATGTAGTTACCTCTATTTTTTTAGCTATTTCTGCATCAGAACTGTTCATTTAAGCAAAGAGACTTGGGATTCGATATATTGTGATGGTCCACGATATTATTGTGAGACCTTTGACGATACGATATTACAATATTTCGGTTATTGTCACCTCATTGTAATATACCTGGAGTTATGTTTAGTTTCATTCGCACATCTCCGAAGCTCAAAATGCTCCAAAATCCCACCTAGTTTTCAACTTAACAGCTCCTTTTACATTTAGTTCAGTAGAGATTGGCAATTCCAGGTCTGAAATCATCCCAAATGATTCTAGTGAAGGTGTTTGCGGTTTAAAAACACAGTGGAGCACTTGTAGCACCACATGACATCACAAGGTGGAACGGCGTTTTCCATTTAAGGAGGAGAATTCAGCCTAAATACACAGAGTTTGAGCGTTAAACATGTGTGAATGTAACAAAACACAACTCCGGGCCTGTTTGTGATGAGGAAACCACATTAAAAATTCCCTTTAGCGAAAGACAAACCCGATTTCGAAACACAATACGCCAAAAACAATACTTCTCATTTCACATTCACCTCTGGCTTTCTTCTCTGGAGTTGGCGTTTTGTTCTGACCCTCCTTGATGTTTGGCGAAGTTAGAATGTCACGTTAAATGTCACTAAGGTACAAAAGCAAGTTCCCCTAAGCCTTTTTTTTCTCCCCGCTAATGTACCCAGTCACGGCTCTCCTCCACCTGCTTCATACAAGTGACTCTGTGCCTCCGAGCCTGCAAACCCCACGCGGTCCCCGGCCCGTCGATAACCGCGAGGGGGGCCGGAATCGATCGCTCATCCGCCTCGCGAAACATCAACAGTACGTGCGAGCGCGAACTGTAGCATCGCGTCGTCTTGTGCGCTCCTGGCCTCGCTTGCCAATTATGTGTTTTTATGCTGTAGAAATGAATTATTGAAGCGCTAAATGTTAAGTTGATGAATTCTCAGTGGTGGATGGAGTAGTCCAGTATGTAAAAGTATCATGAAAAAATCTACTTAAGCAAAGCTATTGAATCAAATGTGGTGATTTTATGTAGAATTTTGCTGATTTGAAGTGATTTTTCTAGCTGTTTTTGTGTTTTTTGTGTATTTGGTTTCCTCAGAGTTGGGATTTTAAGGTTTGTTGTTGTTCAAGACTTGCCTCTGTAGGTAAGTGCAGTGTACAAGAGAGATGTATCACTAGTGCGTATGAGTGAAGGTTATAAAGTGCAATACAACATGTGCAATACAGAATGTGGAATGCAAAATGTGCAATATTAAATGTGTAATACAAGATGCGCAATACAAAATATGTAATACAAATGTGCAATACTAAATGTGGAATACAAAAAGTGCAATACAAAATGTGAAATACAAATGTGGAATACAAAATGTGCAATACTAAATGTGGAATACAAAATGCGCAGTACTAAATGTGGGATACGAAATATGCAATACTAAATGCGGAATACTAAATGTGCCACACTAAATGTGGAATATAAAATATGGAATACAAGATGTGCAATACTAAATGTGCCATACTAAATTTGCAAAACTAAACTTTAATACAAAATATACAATACTAAATCCTGAATATAAAATGTGCTATACTAAATGTGGAATACAAAAAGTGCAATACTAAATGTGGAATATTAAATGTGCAATAGTAAGTGTGCAATACTAAATGCGGAATACAAAATCTGCAATAAAAATATAGTTTATACACCTAGTGAAGGTGTGTGCAGATTAAAAGCACAGTGAACACACAGGATTTGTGTGTTAAACACGTGTGAATGAAACAAAACACAACTCTGGGTACACTAAATGTGCAATACAACATGTGCAATGCTAAAAGTGAAATACAAAATGTATTTCGAGAGTTATTAGAGCTATAAAATAATTACATTTATTTTTTGTTGAGCAGAGTGGATAGAAGTTAGTAGTATATTCAACTATGAGTAATTTTGGCAGTAGCAGTAGTTTAGTTGTAGTAATGGAAGAATCATTAGTAATACTAGTGTGTAAAAACCAATACTTTTTCCATCTAGAGAAGTTGGATTTTTAAAAATATAACATTCAGTTTTGTGTTAGTGTCAATAAAAATAAGCCTCCATTATCATTTTATTTGTCGTTTGACCATAACCCTGTATTATTCTGAACTTCTGCTGTCAAACACGCCAGAGCCACACGGGCACAAAGACAAATGTTCCCCATTGGAATGAGAATTGATTTTCCCAAACGGCCAAAGTAATCAACGCTTCATACCTTTTCATTTCAATAGAAAGAACAGCTACAATTATAGCTGTCTCCCGAGGCACCCCAAGGACACCCACGTGTGGAGCTGGAGCAGGGTGCTGACCGCAACATTGTGCTGTGACTTTGGAAGGTTATTACACGGATAATAGTCAAAAATATGGAAGGCCAAAGTCTGAAAAGCACTATTAAGAATGTGACAGAAAAGTGACATAAAGGGGTATTATGCTAAATCTACTTTCTGGAACTTTCTACTATGTTATAACACTGCCCCCTCATCCAAAACCATAACGTTTTTTCATTATTTTTATTTATTTTTTGGTACATTGCTTATATCCATCTCCAAGAACACATTATAAAAGTGGCCTTTTTTGGCTATTTTGGTCATTTATGGCCAAAATATATATTTTTCTTTTCAAATTCTTAAAGGCGCACTGTGTAACTTTTCCGCTGGAGGGTCCGTCGAATGCTTATCTCCATGTAGGTGTTATTGCTTGGTCTGGAATGTTCCGCAGTATGGCATTAAACCTTTCTATCTTCATGAAGACCAAACCAGACCAAGACCAGAATGACTGTTTTTTGTTTTTCTAGGTATTTTTGAGCTATAAAACCACCTGTAATTGAATAAATGACATCTCCATAGAAACAAGCAGGTGACGGACCCCCAACCAAAAGTTACATAGTGCACCTTTAAAAACAAAATCAATATATCATGTTACATAGACATTTTTTTTGCTAATATCTGTCTGTAATAAATCTTATATTTGATGCGTTGCCCATAATTTACTTAATTAATAGTACTAATAGTAATAGTAGTAGTATAATAGTTTATAGTTTATACAACAAAACAATAATAGTCAAATTATTTTGTTTTTTCCCATCACACATCATTATTATTTTTATTTTTAAATTTTGCAATAAGACCATTAAGCTACAGCATGGGTCAAAAATAACAACAACAAACAAAACAAACCATCTGTACAATATAATCTGTACTGTACAATATAATCTATACTGTACAGTGGTCCAAAGCAAGAAAAATATCGGAAGAAGGCTTTTCTTTTTTGCCGAAACGTAACTTAAAAATAAAACAAATCTTTTGGACATGGGCCACATGAGTTTGCAATGCATTTTTGCTGTTCCTTGCATTTGCACCTCTGCAAGAACTTGTGTGTGTGTTTTTGCGTTTTCCATTTCATTTGAATATAATCTATACCACAGATAGTAAAGGATGAATTTGAATCAGAGTACAACAGCATCCCTACTGTAGCGCTTTGTGTTGCATTTTTGGTATGAAAAGCACTCTATAAATAAAGCTTGACTGATTTATTGAACCCTTTATTGGTATATTTACTTTTTTAAAGGTCCTTTCTTATGGAAAGAATTACTTTTTTGAGCTTTAAGTTGTGTTATAATGTTGTTACCTCCTCAAAAACAGACCTGGAATTGTGTTTTGTTTCACTCGCACATGTTTGAGTAACTCTTTATTTATTAGCTTGTACATTTCCAAAGCTCAAAACGCTCTGTTCCACCTCGTGATGTCATGAAGCGGCAGTTTTCAAGCTCACGTTTAGTTTATGTTTAGTAGAGATGGGCAATTCCAGGTCTGAAATGATCCAGATGATCCTCGTGAAGGTGTTTGCGTTTTAAAAACACTTCTACTACCACATGAAAACTCTGCCTACCGCGTGTAATTGGGTCATTACTTAAACACCTTTTCTCCGAATAATTTTCCAGTCCACCCCCACAGCCTACTGGACTTGAGCCTCATCGATGGCCTGTTTGAACGACACCGCCCGCGCATTGACAGATTTAGTGAATGAGGAGGGAGATTGCCAGTGGGTCCCTGAGTCTAAGCTGAAGTTAATGGCCTATGCAGCGTGCCGGAGCCAGCGAAGGTAAATCAACCCATAAATCAGGGGCTGCGTCGCGGGCCAAGGCTCCACACGGCCGGCTCCCCTGTTAGCAGTTAGCGGTTAGCATTGGCTTTCCACCTGACTTCACCCATCCCTCCGGCTGCCGTGCCTCCCCGTTCGGCCTCCCGTTATGGGGTTCTAACACGACATAAGGCATCTGCTCGGCTATTCCTGTAATGGAGCTGGGATGGAAATGTGGAAGAATGTACGACGGGGTTTTAAAAAATGGGATATGGAAGTTTTCGCGTTTGGTTTTCCATCTGTTACTGACGTATATATGCGTATCTCCACAAGTCAACCGACTGTGACATTATCAGCTGCTACTTTCGTGCTTTAAAAATAAAGTTTTTCATGCTAAAAATATGCTATTACTTTAAATTATTCAACGCAGAGACCAATATTTTAGTATTTATAGGCGTAATAAGACAATTTACTTCCTTAAACCTGTATTTTTACAAAGCTGCTCTAAATATTTTTAATGATTAACTTGATATTTTTATCGTATTTAAAGGAAATAAGTGATATTTTCAGTCTCTGCCCTAGTATCAGTTAATATCAGGTGTCAATACTTAAAGCTAATGTAGGGTGACTAGTATTTCAACATAAAAAACTGGGACATTGCAGTTTTTTTGATGGTTGGTATTGGTATTATGAAAAGAGTGCGTAATTAAGGAAAATTGTTACGCAGAATCCATTCATGACAAACATGTGAGTCAGTCTAGTCACATTTCCTTTATGCTTTGGTGATTTTTAAGCAGATTTTTTTTGTATTTTACCAAAACAGATGCGGAATTTATGTCTCTCTTTACTGTTGGCAGGGATCAAATTACTCAAAAATAAGGACACCAGGGACATTTATTATAAAAAAACTGGGACAAATCACTGGTTTTAGATAAATCTGCAGGGACAGGGGACACAGGGCTCAAAACTGGGGACTGTCCCGGGTAAATAGGGACGTCTGGTCACCTTAATTTAAAGGATCAGGATCAGTATCGGAATAGAAAAAGGCTGGACCTAATAGAGACCAGGGCAAACTCATGCATATAGAACTTTTGTTGTAAGGGACTATAGTCAGTTAGACAGAGTTTAAAGTGTAAAATTCCAATGCAACATCAACATATATATATTTTTGCACTTTGATTTTCAGCCACATAAAAATGAAAGTTTTGCTATAGGTTCAGCCGGTTTCTTCCAATTCACCTCACTTCAGTTCCGCTCTCCCTCTCTGTATTACTTGCATTTCTTACCCTTAACACTTCATAATCTGCACGAAACCTAAATATTTAACCAAAGCCACACAATATGTTCTATTCATGCTTACGTCACAAACCAGGAAGACGTTTGGGGTTCTGTTCGCTGTAGTAAGGCTGACAAAATGTAGGAAAAATTAGAAAATGTCTCAGTTTTCTTCATCTCCATGTCACTGTCGCGTTCGGTTACGTTCGGCAAATCAACAATACCTCAGTTTTCCTCACTGACGCACAAATCCGAGCGCACTGGGTACATGCGATAAGAAGATTCTACACCTGGAAGTCGTCACCGCATGTTTCCAAACGTTTTCCGCCTGAATCGAGCTAATTCTGCCTGTTTTCCCCCCGTATTACCCTATAGCCCAACCCCCCCCCACCACCTTTAAACTGTATGTATGAAACGGTCGCCATATCTGATTTCATAACTCAGGCGCCCACGACGTGTTTATGGCGTTGGTTTCATTAGCATGCCGCGTACGCTCCGGCCGTACAGAGCCGCACCTCCCACTGGCCGACATCACTTCACTCCCGGGGCAGTCACGGCAGATTAGTGCCACTACATTTGAAGGATGCGCCACATAAATCTCCCAGCCCGCCCGCACAAGCTTCAATATGATATCTTGAATATTTAGATGGGCGTACTGAAAAATGGTAAGTAAAAGTACACGGTAATCAGCTGAAGATACGTTAAAGTGCAGCTGTGTAGCTTTTCTGGAGGGTCCGTCACCTGCTTGTTTTTATGGAGATGTCATTGATCCAGCTCTACCCTACATTTATTACATTTTATAGCTCTAAATACCTAAAAAAAACGGGCATTCTGACTGTGAACGGGGTCGCCTCTCCACAGATCTGACCTGTAACTTGGTCTGGTTTGGTTTCCATGAAGATAGAAAGGTTTAATGCCATACTCTGAAGCATTCCAGACAAAGAAATAACATGTCCATCTCCATTTAAATCAGACGTATGATGTAAAATGGACTTTTCAGAGCATTTAACCATGATTTGGTTGTTTTCCCTTCTCGTTTATCTTCTCAAAGTTATATTAAGAATGATTTGTGCATGTCTGAGGGATCTTTGATCACTTATTTTCACGAAAACATCAGATCAACCCCCGTTTTCACCATAAGTAATAGTTTAGCTTACTTTTGTCATGGGTCTTGAGAGGGATCTTATATAATGATTCTAGAGGCCTCAGAGCTGATTTACAAACCAACAGACCAACTTGTTATGCAGTAAAAAAAAGTGGAATTATCATTGCATTTAGATAGGAACTTGGGGCTTCTAATGAATCTGAAATTGGCCATGTTGAATTTTATAGTTTGTTAATTTTTTAATGTGCTTTTTAGCAAAAAAAACATAAATCTGGTTCCAGAATAATTTGTGATCCACATTATTAATCTTCTGCCCTTCTATCAGCATTTCAGGATAGTTTTGAGGTTTTTATTTTTATGTTTTTCAGGGTATCCCCCAGGTTTGACTCCCCCAAATTTAAGAATTTTTTTAAGACCTTTTCAAGACCACTTAAATGAAACTTAAGACCAACATCGCACCCATTATACAGCGAAAAACACCAGATCCAATTCTAATAATGACCATTACTCACTGCTTTAGAGAACAAAAAATACTTTTATTATAAAATCTCATTCAGAACTCATTTATGGTCGTATGTATTGCTTGTAAAATGGCAAAAAAATAATTTATAACATTCTAACGAGACAAATTAAGCTTTCACATTGTCTTGTCTCACATTGCACTGCAGCCTGGTTGAGTTTACAAAAAAATAGGCTCATGAAATTAAAGACCTTTGTGAAAAAAATAAGACTTGGACGACATAATTTAAGACTTTTTAAGGCCTTAATTTAGGAACATGACATGTGAGACCTTTTTAAGACTTTTAAGACCCCGCAGCTGCCCTGTTTTTAATTTTACATTACTGAATTTGAGGGAGAATAAAGATAAATTCAGTTTTTCCAGAGTTAAAACTCAAAATCTGATGAAACAAAGCGAATGAATAATATGGAAGATAATCAGTTTCATCAGGTTTTGAACTTTAACGCCATTGAATTTCTCACTTTGAATTTTTTTAACTCTGGAAAAACATGTTTGAATGATTTTTATTTGCGTGTGTGTGGCCCTAAACTTTACCGTAACTAATGACCGACTCACGCAACGTTTTCAAACATGAGTGTCTTGCCCAAGGACACGACAACGACAAAAGTATGCAGAAGCCGCAGTGGGGACCCAACCAATCAGCGAAATCATCCCCCGACTATTTTTTCCCCCGACAACGTGACACTGTGGTATAATTGTACACGCTGGGAAAATGAGCCACCATTTCGCGCGCTATTGTTCCGACGATATTTTAGCCACAAAAGATTCGAATCATCGTCTCTCTTGCTTTGACATACCCCGTTGATACGAATGGCGCGGTGATGTTTTTATGTTTTCCAAGCAGCAACAATATTTGACTCTCATGTATAAGAAATATGTTGTTCGGAGTTGGAAAATGCATTCTTCATCATGCCCCAAGAGGTGGTTTATAAATGAAGATATTGTGTTCAAAACAAAAGAGCCGTTCTGACATATTCAAATTGACCTGGGGGTTAGACCATCTGTGCCTTGACTCATGCATACATAAGCAGGAGGTTATTTTCCGCCAAGACCATATGGAAGAAAGCTACACGAATGTAATTGTAAAGATACATATCCTACACGTTGGCAATCTGTGCACATTTAAATGCGTTTTGTCGGGTACACGGGGTGGGAGGCAGAGAGCTAAACGTCGCATTCGCCTTATACCGTATCTGTTTACTTTTTGGTTGAGGGTCCATCACCTGCTTGTTTCTGTGGATATGTCTTTGCCCTGCCTGGATTGTCCCACGGTATGACATTTAACAGCCTTTACTACCTTAACTACCTTACGTTTCTTCAATTACAGGTGCTTTTGACCTAGAAAAGCAGGTACTGTGAGCTCTCTCCACAGATCTGACCTCGTTTGGGCTCCGTGATGATAAAAAAGGTTTAATACCCTACAAGAAAACGAGATGGCGTCACGTCCGGGGTATATTGGTAGGCAGTCAACATGAAAACGAGCTGTTCTGCATCTGTCTCTGGTCAGATCGCTCTGTTAGCCAACGGGGGGAGATCGATGCCTTTATCGGCGAATGTTAACTTTTCACAGTAACGTTTTTGATCCTCAACATTCACCGACTTAGAGTAAGATTACGAAGTCACATCAAAGCAATTAAATGCAAAACCTACTTCAAAATAAGACAAGTAACTGTCAACACAAGCGAGCACTGACTTTTTGCCTACCAGCCACTGCGCACGTGCGGAAAAGCTGGATGTAAACAAAATCGTTTTCTCGTATTCCAGACAAAGCGATAACGTCTCCGTGTGGAAAAGCACCCATCGTGGTAAATGGTCACGTTTTTATGCAGCGCTTTTCCACCGTCGAGGCAATCAAAGCGCTTTACAACGAGGAAACACTCACCCATTCATACACCAGTGTACGCAGACACCAACCAACGATGTTTACGTCGAGATCGGGATTCGAACCGCCAACCTTCTGATCGGTGGACAAACGCTCTACCAGCACTGCAAAAAAGCTTAAGATATAAACACTTAAAACTATCAGAAAAATTACTTTAAAGTATGAAAACGTGAAATTATGTTGCTGCATGGACAGATAATTTTACTTGTCGAGTTCTGCTCTACCCTATAGACTAGCATCACCATAGCAACGGCCAAACAAATGAGCTGTGCTACGAGGGACTAGCTTCAACGAAAACATAAATAACTAACGCTTTGAACCATTACAACGTGTTCGCTTGGATTAATGACCAAATTTCTACACTTCCCACAACCCAAACTCACAATTAGCTCCGCGGCATTCGCATATACTTTGTCAACATATTATGACACTACGCTGACGTATTACGACACTCTGCTAACGTATTACGACACTCTGCTAACGTATTATGACACTCTGCTAACATTTCATAGCGTTATGCTAATTTGTTTTCCTCCACGAAGCCGGCAAAGGTTTCACCCGTGCACCAATCATAATAACGGTTTTGGATCCATTTTCTAGCCTAGCGCCTCCATGACACCAGGTACAAGTGTGTATTTATGCCAACAGTAAAGCTAACAGTGCACTTCCTGCCTCTTGGACAATAAAACAGTTTAAAAATAAGCAGAAAGTATGGAAAATATGCCATTGGCCCTTTAATTATGATTGTATAAAAGCTTATATACCAAAACTTTCCAGCTTAGGTTAGATTAATTACTACATGTCTGCACTTTCTTCCACCCAGACTCTCATGGTTAGCTTCCTGGCATTCACACATGTCATGGCGCTATGTTAACTTGTTTTCCTCATGGAGCTGGCAAAAGTTTCGCCCATGCACCGACCAACGGAATAATGGTTTTGGATCCATCGTGCCTTCATTCTCCAGCCCAGCGTAGAGTGACCAGACGTCCCTAGTTACTCAGGGCAGTCCCAGTTTTGAGCCCTGTGTCCTGTGTCCCAATGGATTTATATAAAATTAGTGATTTGTCCCAGTTTTATACAAGAAACGTCCCAAGTGTCCCTATTTTTGACCAGTCTGATCCCTTCCAACGGTAAAGAGAGGCATAAACTGTCATTTCTTTAGGTAAAATACAAAAAAGCTGCTTAAAAATGACCAAAACGGAAAGAAAATGTGACTATAGGCACTCACATGTTTGTCATGAATGATCTCAGTTTTCCTTAATTACGCACTAGTTTCACAATTTTATTATTAATCACCACAAACCAGAGATGTCCCAGTTTTGGATTTCGATAATCTGGCCACCCTAGCCCAGCACCTGCATAACAACACGTACGAAAATGTCTTTTATGCCGACAGTGTTGTCACGCACAAGTTTAGCCAGGGTAAAGCTAACGGTGCACTTCCTGATACATACAGCAGCTCATCCAGACCAAAAGTGACATCCTGTTCTTCTTTGACAACCCCTCCATCCCCAAACATCTCTCGTTTCTCACTCAGACTCTCATCATGCGGCTGAATATCATATACACAAAACAAAATGGACTCAAACCAATTGGTCACCGCTATAACAACGAAATACCAGAATATTTCCAGACAATAAACCAGATCAAATACAATAAAGCTATTAAAACATACAATATCTATAGGAAAAACCTACTGTATAACGTAACAGTACCACTTTTATTTGCTTAAGTACATTTGAGTTGTAGTTGTTTGCGTGATTTTGTGCGGTTTGTGTGTTTTTGATGACTCTGGTTGTCCCGTCTTGCCGACTGTGTTCACTTTCTGATTCTTGGACCATAAAACAGTTTATAATTCGATGCAGACAGCGCACACTAGGCTTACTTTGACCTCAACAGCTGATTACACTGTATTTATGTAGGCCATCTGGGGCCATAAAATAATAACTGCTCAAATACATTAAAAGATATGAGGTCCAGACCCTTTAATTATGCTTTAAAAGGCATCCATAAAATGTTAGCTTACATTAATCACAAAATTTCTACAATTTTCTACACAATAAATCAGAATTCTTCAGCCCAGCACCTCGGTGACAGCAGATACAAGTGTGTCAGTGCATTTTCGGATTCTTTGGCATTAAAGTGTGCTATAAATAGATGCAGACAGTACACAGTAGGTTTATCTGACGTCAAGAGCTGCTTACTTGATATATCTGTTAAAAAATACATGTGAAAATATGGTATATGCTCAGGACGACCAGATTTTCCAAATAAACTGGGACATCCATGTTTTTTGGTAGTAGGTTATCTTTAAACTGTGAAAAAAGTGAGTAATTAAGGAAAATTGTGATGTTTTGGTCATTTTTAAGCAGCTTTACTGTATTTTACCTAAACAAATTTCAATTTTATGCCTCTCTTTACTGTTGGCAAGGACCAGATTGGTCAAAAATAGGGACATTTCTTGTATAAAACGGGGACAAATCACTGGTTTTGGAAAAATCTGCTGGGACAGAGGACATGGAGCTCAAAAGTGGGACTGCCCCGGGTAAATAGGGACATTTGGTCGCCCTATACAGGCTCTAATTATGATTTAAGTACTTATGACATGCATAAAAACCTGTACATCCAACCATTCCAGCTTGGGTAAAATGAATTACACAATCTCTCCAACCGAAACTCATGTGGTTAACTCCCTGGCATTCACATTCGGTACATTTCACCAACATATTATGACAGTATACTAACATTTCACGGCGATATGCTCACTTGTTTTCCCCCACGAAGCTACCAAAAGTTTCGCCCATGCACCAACCAGCAGAATAATGGTTTTGGATCCATGGTGACTGCATTCTCCAGCCCAGCGCCTCCATGACAGCAGGTACAAGTGTGTCTTTTATGCCGACAGTGCAGTCACGCTTGGCAGCTGTTTGACATGGATATAGGCCATCGAGCTCCCACCTCATTGCATATGCATCCGGAGCCGGCGCAGTGTGTTCCAGCGGGCCGATCCAGCCGGTAATCTGCGAGCCATCACCTGTCCAACTAACAACTTACAGCGAAAATGTCAACGCTTTTCAGGCGTCCCTCCAGGCTGCTGGTTAATACGAACATGCTAGCAATTATTGTGCTTTTATAAAAATAGACACTGGGGGTATAGCTCGCAGAGAACGGAGAGTGTAAAGCCATCCGGTGTAACGGTGATACTGACAGGCGCGTACTGACAGGTGAAAGGTGTAATAGAAACCATCGTGAAACCGAAATACAACGGATAATTTTGTCCTCCGTGTTGGCGAGGATTTGAGCGTCTTTGACAAATTGGTTTGATATGATTTGATGGCCAGATCACATTATTTCTCACGCTTTTGGGAAGGTTAAGGTAAATATAATTGTTCTCATAGGAAAAGCTGTTTTAATTAAGTTTTAAAGTAACTATAAGTGTTAATTTATTGTCTGGAACACGGAAAAGGGGCAGATAACATACGATTACTCCTCTTTCTGCTCCTTTTCAATCATTTCTTGTATGTTTAATGTTATGGTGCGTTAATGTCTTTTTATACTTTATGAATGAAATAAGAAAAAAAAAACATAAATAAATAAAAATGTAATAGACTCTGAGCCGTGGTAATGAGTGCCCAAATGAAGGATTGTTAACTGTGGTTGTTGAAAGTTTAAAGGGGAAAGTGGAGCACCTTGAGGAGACCCACTCAGAAGGAGAACATGCAAACTCCATAACACCAAAATTAATAAAACTGCCAGATGTAAATAACAAAAAAAGTATTCATTCTCAAAACATGTTAACCGTGTAGTTTAGACCCCATGTCGTCAAGTTCTGAAATGTCTCTGATTATACTGGTGACACTAAATACACTTTTAACAGCCTTAATTTGGCCAAACGTCCTTGTCAAATCCTGATCTTCAATATCTAAGCAAGGCCGGATCTGGTTAGTACTCGGACCACAGGGAAAATCAGGTGCTACAGTGGGGCGTCATTGTGTCCCTAGGCAAGACACTTCGCCCACATTTCCTAGTACGAATGCGGCGTGTGCGTGTTGTTATCGTAGTTATTGTAGTTAGCTCCTCCGTTCGGGCAGATATAAGGCAGTGTCCACCAGCGTCTGACCAGAACTGAAGAAGCAGCTTGGACGAGCTGCGAAACATATTCGACCAAAATAAACTATTGTCCAGTTGACAAATTGAGTTTCTCCGTTTGCCCTAGATTCTACTTGGACGACTGAGGGATTTTACACACATCGTGAGTGCTGGTGGTGGTCAGAGGGGTCGATGGAGCAGATTTGGCAGCCTCACTTCCATCAGACTGTCCTCAATAGTAGTTTACCACCACAGAGTGAAGGGAGTGAATGAATAATGCTCTGTAAAGCATCTTTGTGACATATGTCTGTGAAAAGCACGATGTAAATAAAAACTTACTTAGTGACTTAATAAAGCACAAAATAAAACTTAAGTCATGACGAACTTATTAAAAATGACTGAGGCTTAACTACTTTCTTAATAACTTGCAACCCTACCCCCTTAATTATTATCATTCTTAATAAACTTCATTATGGACCAAAATCTTGTCAAACGAATGCTTCAGTGAACGCTACTTCTTCTGTGCTGGTGAGTGTGAGATCATCCATTAGGGGCCTGAACGATTATGCTAAATATGACTCAGGTACCGTTGGTGTGGATCAGGGGTGTCAAACTCATTTTGGTCCGGGGGCCGTATGCAACCTACTTTGATCCCAAAAGGGCCGGATCAGAAAACTCAGTTCTCTCTTCAAGTTATTGTATTTTTCTCCGTGTCTCGTAGTGGTGTTTAAGATTATATTCCTCGAGCAACGCCACTTGTTCCAAACACACTGAGCACAGATTTCCCATTCACCTCTGTCAACAAATAAGAATTAGACTATTTTTCTTGGGAAATCCTGAACTCAGCATCTGCTTTTCTTATTTTTTGACATTTTGCTGATGAGGGTCACGGTCGACAGTCAAAACGATCGTCCTTTATGAGATTTTGGAAAGAGGAAAGTCTTCATTTGTGCTGCTCTGGTGGGAGTCGCAACGCACAGAAACGCCGGAGACGCTGCTATGCTAAACGGTGCAGAAAATTATCTGAAAAATCAGAAAATCTTAAGTATTTTAATAGAAAAATCAGCCGAGGGCCAGATTAAAGGTCTTGGAGGGCCTGTTTGACACATGTGGTGTGGATCAACAGTCCGCAGACTCGCAAACAGAAACTGTAAGCAAACGGGTCTGTCAGTTTCAGTGTAATATAATCTAGTCTCCATCAAGAATCTGACCAAAACTGAACAAGCCACGTGAACAAGAGGCGAAACATCTTGCTGAAACCCCCTGTACCTGTTTTTCAAATGATTGTAACGTTTTGCTTATTTTGCACACTGCCCATTATAACCGACCGTATGAAAAATTTAATAGCTCAAAGAAGTCTTGCTACTCTTTTGTACCCCTTTTACCAAATTGGCTGGCGATGCTTTGATGCTCCGGGTTTTCGGCAGCTCAAACCCACGGCTTAATTTGCGTGATGTATATCTTTAGGTAATTAGACTAATTGAGGCGCAGCACGGTTCCTGATAAACAAGTCGCTCCCCTGCTGCAATTAACTAAAGAACTTTGATGGGTGAAAGAAAAGGAGACCAATCTGTTTATCTATACAACTCATTAGAGGAGAAAGAAGCACCTTACAGATGTATGCTAAATATTTCAGAGACACGTACAGGATGGTCTGGCTTCACATCATTTATATCATAGTTTATATTCGTGTTCTTTGTTTTGTGTTGCATCGAACCACAAAAGCAAGTCCCCAGTTTGTGAGTTTTGTTCACTGACAACTGCAATAAAACGTTCTAATTCTAATTCTAAAATGCAATGAATTTACATACGAAGTTCTACTACAACTGTTACTGATACTGTCAAGTAGGGATGGGCAGTATCCAAATTTTGATACCGTTAAACCTTATCAGCATTTTACTGGGGTTTACATTATTACTGTGACTAATTAATAATTATTTCGCACCATTCAGAAACAGAGTCGCAGCTTTATATTTGAAGATGAGGCACAAGTTCTGATCAAACCAAACTTTGCAGCGCGTTCGATCAGCGTCAGCGTCAGCGCACGAGCCGTTTTTATCAGCGCTTATACTGTATGCAAATGAGACATGCGGTTTGAAGTTTGGTTTGTGTAAAACGTAAACAAATGTGCGCAAAACTGCATTAAACACATTATTACTCAAAGTCTAGAATGAGCGGAGCAGCGGAAATGTAGAGCGGTGCAGAGGACCAATCACAGTCCTTATCGTCTGCGGCATTTTGAGGCGTCGTTAGAAAGTTTGGATGTATAATAAGATATATAGTAACATTTTATCATAGTTCTATGGATGCACGTCGACGCAAACACGTTTTGACGCAGAACCATAAATAGTTCTTTACCGTCTCCTCCGTGAAAGTCTGACTTCGCCCTCGAGCGGGAACTTTCTCCTCTTCAGCGCCTCGTCCCCTCTCGACTCTCGGCTTCAATAAAACGTCTCCATCACAAACTTTTGGGCTCGACGTCGCACACGAAGCGTCAGTCAGGTTTTTTTCTTCTTTCTCGCTGCGCGTGGCTGGAAATCTCCGAGCGGAACCACGTTTGAAGAGGAGAGAGAGCGGAGGGGAGGAAGTCCTGCTGTGGTTTTAGGTCCTTGTGCAGATTTTTTTAATAACGGTGATGAAACTGACACCGCGACTACTTTTTGATACCGTATTACCGCCCAACCCTACTGCCAAGCCTACTGTGTACTTTTAGATGATGTTGGTCTAACATTAACCTGATTTACTTTACTTTTAATCATCCAAAAGTACATTAATATGCAAGGTGCAATATGGCAACAAACTGATGAAACAACCTAGTTCAATTAAAATAAATGTCAAACAAATCCGCAGAAAACACACATTCTTCAATCAAATAAATACAATATAAATATAGTAGTGCAAATTCACAACTGCTGGATACTTGGCCCAAAAAAGAAAACCACATTTAACTGCACTTGACCACTCTGAATACTTCTTTCCCACAGTATCGACCTACATATAAAACGGTACTAAAGTTGAATCATGGCGTATCTCTGAGTACCTGCTGTGAAGTACTGGCCGGTTGGTTGTTGCAGCCAAGTGCTACTCCACTGCTGGTTCCAGTGCGTTTTTGCTCTGTCGTTGGACAATGGATGTGCAGGACTTTCTTTGGATCGCTTTAGGTGTTTTTCTCACACTCTGACCCAAACATCTCCATCTAAAGTTGCATCTAGTGACACCAAATATAGTCATTTCCAGATATCTAACCTCTGACAACTCCAAAAAATGAAGCTATTTTAAATTCTTAGAGAGTTATAAACATAGACGCATTTTTTTCCCCTTATATTACAGTCACATTAACAATTTCTGGATAACATTTTAGTTTAGGGACCATATATTAATCGCTGACTAAGTGGTAATGGAGTATGCTGTTGTTTATTGTGTTTATTCAGCTATTACAGCCATTCGCAAAGTCTGCTGCCTACTGATGCCAACATCCCGGTCATAATATTTGTCACTAAACATAAAATAATGTGTCATGTTTTCTCCTTAGATGTATATGTTAAAACAATACATTCCTCTGGGCTTAATAGTACTAATAACAAAGAAAGATCTTGAGTAAAGTTGATTTAAAACTACATTTTCTTTCTTGTTTGTTGCAATGGTCCCCAAACCCTATTTCGGGAACGACTGAGCGATTGACGATTTTTGAGCCAATTTTTCACTCGTGCGGGATCGAGTTTTGTCTTAATTGTGCGTCGTGCTTCGTGTAGCAAACATGGGGTAACAAGAACCAATTAATAGCCACAACTGGCTCCAGATTGGCGATCGTAGTTTTTTTTTTAACCAGGTAAAGACCCATTGAGATCCAGATTTACAAGGGTGACCTGGCCCAGTGGTCAGAAGAACACGTCAAGGGCAGAAAACAACAATAAATTGAGATAAAAACAACAAGAAAGCAACCATCAATTAAGATAAACATCCATTATGAAGGTAAAGTACAATGAATGTAGAAAATATTTCAAAAGTGCAGTAGCCGTCGCAAGAAAATCAACCTTGTTCGAAATGCAGTCGCTTCTCTTGAGGGTTTGGCACTGTTGAAGTCGTTTGCATAGTGTGAGAATATAAATCCTGAGCTGTGAACTTTTAAACCTTGAGATTCGGTCGCACAGTTTGTGCTGAAATGATCGAAAATGTCACACAGTGTACACCCAGCATCTATAGCTGCGTACTTAAACTAGAAAAAAATGAATAAATACTTAAAAAATACTAACAAATTTGTGATGAAGCACATAGATATTCTTTGTTTACATGTTATCCATTGATATGGGGTCCCTAAACTAAAGTGGTACTCAAATTGATATCTCTAACCCTTTATTCTTCCTCCTCATGTCGGCTTATATTCAGCTGACGACCTGAAGTCTGTCAATCACGCTATATCAAACCTGACATGTTCTTGACGTCCCCTCCTCCTCCTCCTCCTCCTCCTCCTCCCTCTCCATTTCTTTCCTATTCTCCCTCTTCCTCACTCCCTCTCAGAATCCGAGGCATTTTGGACGTCCGACTCTTTCCATTAGCTGTGCGGTTGGGCGTGTTACCACCACTCCCCGGTGAGCAGCTTGTGTTGATAGTCTGTCAGTCTCTCAAATGGCGAAGTCGGTCTTTCTTTAAAGTCCCTGGGTGATTGTTCGCGGTGATTGATGCGCGCGAAGCCGAGATTCTTCTAAGACTTATCGTTCGACTCGGCTAAAAATATCATCGGCGTTTATGGCGTGCTGGATGACAGTGGAGAAGGAGATCTGGCGCGGTTTCAAGTTGGCACGACGCGACGAAGATGGTGCAGTTGATGACTTAATACGACTGAAATATGGAATCATTACAGCGGTTTAACGTCGCCAATTCCCACGGGTAGCTGAGGTCTCCGGCAGCTTTAATAGATCTGAGCTTGAAAAACCATTTAGTCATTTGATAAGATAATACATTTTTAACAAGCAAAGTGACATTCCTTGGAGATCCGGAAAGCGTGAACCCACATACGTTTCCTGTATTAATCATTTTGGGCTTTTAAACGACTTTAACCTTAGCGTATTCCGTCGTATAACTAAAATAATGAGATTTGGGAATTGCCTCAAAGTGTTATTTGGTAGGACGTTTGTTAATATGAAATGTGAGGATGTTAGGACTGCATTTTCGAATGTATTAAAAAGTTAAAGCATTGATATGAAGCTAAAAACAACGGCAGGAGCTACAGAAGATCACAATTTCTCAACTGTGCAGAGGAGATCATTTGAAAGCGAGCGTGTAGTATCGACTCAACCAAACAGCTGATACTATCTTTGGTCAAATCACACCAATATGATCTTTCTTTCATTAAAATAACCCGGTATCATTGATCTTACTGCAAAAGTAATATCCGATACCCGCGAGGAGAGATAAAGCAGATGGCCTGACTGACAATGGCAGCAAAACAACCAGCAGGAAATAATCCAAGAGGAGAAAAAACACATCTGAAGTGTCTCGTTCACTCTGAAGTAACATGACAATATCAGTATTTACACAGGGTGAGCAGACGTCCAGATTTACCCGCGACAGTCCCAGTTTTGAGCCTCGTGTCCCCTGTCCCCGCAGATTTATCCAAAACTACTGATTTGTCCCAGTTTTATGCAAGAAATGTCCCTATTTTTCACCAGTTGGATCCCTGCCAACAGTAAAGAGAGACATAAATAGGCATTTGTTCAAGTAAAATACAGAAAAGCGGCTTAAAAATGACCACAACACAAAGAAAACATGATTATACTGACTCACATGTTAGTCATGAATGGTTTCTGCATAACAATTTTCCTTAGTTACGCACTCGTTTCACAATTTTATGTAAAAAAAATGGAGATGTCCCAGTTTTTCATTTTGAAAATCTGGTTACCTAGGCGTGCACCATATTTTTCCCATGTATTATGTTAACAGATTAACAGTTTTATACAAGAAATGTCTCAGGTGTCACTATTTTTAACCAATTTGATCCCTGTTAACAGTAAATAGGCGTAAATGGGCATCTGTTTAGGTAAAATACAGAAAAGCTGCTTAAAAATAACCAAAACACAAAGAAAACGTGATTATACTGACTCACACATTAGTCATAAATTGGCCAATTGCAGAACAATTTCCCTAATAATTATGCACTTGTTTCACAATTTTATTATTACCAACCACCAAAAAATGGTGTTCCAGATTTGGACTTTTACACTCTATATTTACACCCATAATAAATCACTGAGTAGTTCATTATTAAAGCCACTATATTACGCAAAATTAACTTTTAGCCGTGTTATGATGCTGTTACTTCGTCAGAAACAAAGCTGGAGCTGTGTTTTGTTTCATTCACACATTAGAGTAACGCTGCCTACATCTCTAAAGCTTAAAATGCTCCGTTTCACCTTGTGATGTCATGAAGCGGTACTTGGCGTCTACCTTTTACCTTTAGTTAAAATGACCAGACGTTCCTGTTTACCTGAGACAGTCTCAGTTTGGAGCCCTGCCCCAGTTTTATACAAGAAACGTCCCAGGTGTCCCTATTTTTAACCAATTTGACACCTGCCGATAGTATAGAGAGGCATAAACTGTCACCTGTTTAGGTAAAATACAGAAAATGACCAAAACACAATGAAAATGTGACTATACTGACTCATGTTCGTCATGAATGGTCTTTGCATGACAATTTTCCTTAATTATGCACTCGTTTCATAGTTTTATTATTACCAAACACCAAAAAAAGTGGATGGCCAAGTTTTTTATTTTGAAAATCTGGTCATTGTACCTATAGTTCAATAAAAAAAATGGGCA
The DNA here is from genome assembly GCA_030686955.1 of Odontamblyopus rebecca. Taxonomy (NCBI): domain Eukaryota; kingdom Metazoa; phylum Chordata; class Actinopteri; order Gobiiformes; family Gobiidae; genus Odontamblyopus; species Odontamblyopus rebecca. The sequence goes on from CM060672.1 coordinate 5,714,511, forward strand.
ATTCCAGGGCTGAAAAGCTCAAGTGTATGAATCAAATGCACAGTGGAGCACTTCCTGTATTACCGCATGACATTACAAGAGAGGAAAACTTTAAATCTGCAGGGTTTGAATGCAATAAAACACAACGCCAGGTCTGTTTGTGACAAGCAGACAACGTAACAGATCGGAAAATACCATAAAACGAAGTATGGACATAAAAGCACCGAATAATTTAACGGGTTACAAACAACCGCAGCGAGAAAATACAGCAAAACAAACCGTAAACGAGGAGAAATCCGCACAAACACGATTTCCCATTAAAACTGTCCATTGTGATATCCGATACACACTGGGAGCGACAACATAGACGGACATGACTGACAGCCTGAGCAAAACAACCGGATACAGTTATTCTCGGAGCAGTCTGAGAGATCCGGACACTCGCAGTGCCATAACAAGACGATATCTGTTTGTGCACCTATATAATGAACCTCACTGATTCATTTATTAGACAAAGTATTGGCAGTCGGACAGTCTAATGACGTACGAGCAGCCGCAAGTCGCAGCAGGAATGTAGAATTTTCTCTTTTCATACTCTCTATACTTATTATCACAGGGTCGAGCTGTACAATTTACCACTTAGTACAGGAATAGAAGCGTACAATTTGTTCCACATATATGGAATTAAAAAGACAATGAAAGGGTAAATGAATCCTGCGTTCTTATATATGTGAAGGGTCTGCATTTGAGAAAATCTAAGGTAAAATGTCTGCAGAGAGTACGTACAATGCGTTTACTGGTGCTATGTCCACGTTGCCCGTTTCTCATGACTACTTATGAGGAAGGGCATCTGAATTAAAATCAACGCGTACTTGGTAACTGTAGGAAGTCAAGCCAGAAGCAAAGGAGTACACATTTCACCTCCGTACGTGTAGTTTTAGCCCGTGGAAATCAAGGTCATTTTTTTTTCTTTCATGGATGGAATCAGTTTCGATGGACTATGACAAATCTCCATTTAACAAACCACCAGATGGCGAGCGAAACAACGGTGCGGTAGGACAATCGATCGATCAAACTTTATTTATAGAGCGCTTCATACAAAAAATGCGACACCAAGAGCGTATAAACTGTTTTATTTTTATTCCCCACTGCTTCTCGAGCAGTGAGTCATAAAATCCAATTCTCAAAGCGTGGATTATACCGGTTAAAATTCTCAAACCGTGGATTATACAGATTTCGATTCTTAAACCGTGAATTATAAGATTTTCAAACCGTGAATTATATCGATTGTGATTCAAACCGTGGATTATATCGATTGTGATTCAAACCGTGGATTACATCGATTGTGATTCAAACCGTGGATTATACGATTGTGATTCAAACCGTGGATTATATCGATTGTGATTCAAACCGTGGATTATACGATTGCGAGTCTCAAACTGTGGATTATATGATTGTGATTCAAACCGTGGATTATACGATTGTGATTCAAACCGTGGATTATACCGATTGTGATTCTCAAACCGTAGATTATACGATTGTGATTTTCAAACCGTGGATTATACGATTGTAATTCTCAAACCGTGGATTATACCGATTGCGATGCTCAATTGATATAAATTGGTTCTTAATCTACAATTATTTTTATAGTTATTTTGTGATATAATCTTCTATATTTGTATAATTTATTGTTAATAATGCTAATAATATATGTGGTTATTTTGTATATATCCTGTATGTTTGTATTTATTATTATTATTAAATTAATTATTATTTTTATCACCCAGTGCCGTCACTCAACCTTATGCCACCAAAGCAAAAACTCTTTATATATTTTTCTTTTGAATTTCTCTGCGTATCCGTGAGCCTCTACACTCTTTACTGTCTTCCTGCTTTCTGAATTCTTATCTTCCCGTTTCTGCAAAGTGAAGCTACGTACATCACTGTAAAACCCAACAACAAAAAACCATAAATAAGATCACGACTCCTGTGCCATTGTAGCACTTTACAGCTCCAACTTAGCCTTGATTTCTATTTCCATACGAGGCGACGTTTATTACCTCCGGGATACCTTTAAAAAAAAAAACACGTGGGATGCCGGGACGATCCGCGCAGGAAAATACTAAAGCGTTCGAGACTGCTTGACGATGGAAATGAATTCAGACTTAGGCAATTCCGTTTGAGTGACAGGCTTGGCTAGCGGCCCTGATTTCCCCACAGCGGCTAACGGCGCTAACCTGAAACTCAAAGACGCCGCCAATTAAGAGCCAGCTAGTCAGGGTCGGACCACCATCTTGGATTATGGTTTGGTAATGGAGTGCGAGCGAGGTCAGTGTACTTACCCCGGCTCTGCAGGCGGGGTGCTTTATTGGGGCGCTAACAGGAGGCGATTGTTGCTAATAGCTGCCAGCGCTGGGTAAAATTGCCTGTCAATGAAGGTAATTGGGCACATAAGCTGTTGTACGCACTGCCACTCCATCGGGACACGAGCGAAGCTGCGCCGCCATACTGGGGCCGAGAGCTCCTGCCATTAAGTACATTTAGCTATATATAAAGTCTTAATGGATAAACTCAAGTAGAAATGTGGAAAAACTAGTTTAGAAAGTGTGGAAATTGGCAATGTTTATGCTTAAGTTTATTAAATATGGGACAGTGCTGGTGTTAGAACAGCATGTAAATGTGCCAAAGTCGTCGTGCAGGATCATTTTCATCCGTAGTCCCTTTGCCAGGACGATGGCAAGACAAAAACAGGACATAGACGCAAAAACATTCAGTCCAAAGACATTAAAGATCAGTGAATATTACTATTAGTAAAAGTATAACACGCTCCCAGTACATACAGCACATAGATTCATCTCTAAACGCTGAGTGTCGCAAATATGCATCAAACCGTTTGGATCAAGATATAAGATGAAATAGCAGCTGCATTCGCCCAATGCCGCTTATTGCAGATGCAGAACCTTCCTAGAAACTTTTGGCAAGCACTTGTTTCTACTGTAGTTGTCGCAAATTTGCAACATGCCCAAATTTCTATTACTTTTCAACAATCCAATTAATAATCTTATCTTAATTTACCATCTACATAAAAGCAAAAACACACAAAAATATATCTATATGAACAGACTATCATCACAACGGCAGGAAGCGTCGCGATGTTTCCGGTCAAATGCTTTTTCTACGGCAAAATCCCTGTGGAAAAGTGTCGCATATTTTTGAGCAGCTTCATAAATCTGCCCCGACACCAAATCTTCATCCAACGAGGTCGACAAAGAACAGATTCTGTCCACGAAGAATTTATCCGCAACGATCGAGGGAAGAAAGACGAAAACTTAAAAGCAGAATAACGACGAGCATCAGTGAAACGACTGAGCAACACTAACGTTACGGTCCTGAAGAAACCAGAAATAACTTGTTCACTCAGACTGATTCTACAATTAAAATTAAAAATCGATTTTGTGATGTCGATTGACAGAAAGATTTGTGCTGTTTAAATGGTCGACGTTTAATCTGTGAACATCTGTAGCATTTAACCTGCACATATCTCTGTCTATTTATGTTTTGCGACTCAACACCGTGGCACTTCCTACCGTTGTGGTAATTGCCTATTCGGGGGTTAAAGACAATAGAAACAAACCACAATCACACAACAGGACAGAGACATTTACTATGTGATGTGACGTTAAAACTCGTACGGATTAGTTATGTTCACGTGTATAATTGTCACAGAGCTTGTAAAGTGGTGTGATGACCATCATCTCATTGTCAATGTGAAGAAAACTGAAGAGATAGTTTTTGATCCAGGACAATTGGGAGATCACACCCCACTCTCCATCCATGACTCTGAGGTCACCCAGGTTCATTCATACAAATACCTGGGGGTCCACATAGATTCTACCCTGACATGGGACGTCCATGTGAACTCTGTCTGTAGCAAGATACAACAAAGACTGTATTTCTTGCGAAGACTGAGGGTATTTGGTGTTGAACAAAAAATAATGATTGTTTTCCATCATGCTATTGTTGAGAGCATAATAAGATATGGAATGTGTGTGTGGTTTGGTGATCTCACGGTTAAAACAAAATCTGAACTTTATAGACTGGTGCACACAGCGCTCAGAGTGATGGGGGTGAGAGAGTATCCATCCTTGCAACAGCTGTTTGAGGAGACTGTTGTCAAACAAGCAAGAAAGATCACTTCAGACCCCTCTCATGTCCTACACTCCCAATATGAGCTGCTACCATCTGGGCGACGCTATAGAACCCATTAAAAACAGAAAAAGACACCTGAACAGGTATAAAAACTCATTCCTGCCCATCTCAGTGACTCTCCTGAACTTAGGCCATAGCGCAGGACTGTGATGTGATGTGGTATGAGGTTGTTAACGTGAATGTTGAAGTATGTCTTGTTTCATGTTTGTTTAATGTGTGCTGTTTATGTGGCAGCCTTTGTGTCCAAAACAAATTTCCTTTGGGACAAATAAAGTAATCTTGAATCTTGAATCTACTAAAGCTCTGGACGGAGGTCACGTTCCTTTTTTCTGCGGGGACCAGATTCCAAACTGAAAAGGCCGACTGTCCAGATTAAATCTTTGTGATGGGATTTTACCGTCTCTGCTCAGTGTCCGAGTGTTTGCGTTTCAATTCTACTGTGTGAACTCTTTTAATGGGGGTGGAGCAAGACCATGGAGGGTTTTATAGAGCAGAATAATGTCAGAAATCATAATTATGTTGTCCCAATTTAGGAAAATATATTCGCTCAATACTTTACGGAGATAATAGGAGTTTGACTTTTGATCTAGTGTCTTCAGAGCGCTGGTAGAGCCTTTCTATAGGCGGCAGTGTGCTCTTGTTTGCCTCGCTCCAGCTCGTCAAACAGTACTTTATATGAGACAATAATAGTATAAAAGTCAATAGGAAAGGAAGCGGATTTATGTTTTAATAAAGTATTTCATTCATTATAAGTAAAATAAAAATAAAGTCAAGAAGTTCTGCAGCTTTTGGGAAGACTACAGAATGAATTACTGAAAAAAATCTGCGAGAAGTGGTTTCAAATCCACATTTTTATGTTGTGCAGTTTATTAACAGAACGGCTGCACAGATAAAGATAACAGAAAAAAACCCCAGTGCAATTTCAGTTTAACCTCACCAAATAATACAAAACCCAGAAATGTGATGAAAAAGAAGTAATATGGAGTAGTCAAAAGTGGAGTAGTGCCGGTGATTTTGTTTACAGAAGTGCGCAAAAGTGGAAAATAGATATATTTAGAGTCTGTAGCAGCTCTTCCCCTAAACTCACACTCCTCTGTGAAGACTGGAGCCTCGTTTTGGAGTATGAGGCTCCTCCCCAAATCAATTCACAATAAAAAATGGCTTTTTTTTCTACAAACACTGTAGAAACAAATACATTCCTCCTTTAATACTGAAAAATCACAAACATTATCATAAAAATAGCCTAATAATAACCTCTGAGCACAGATGGGAAAAAAAAATATCCATTACAAATATGGAAAATCACAAAACCAATAAAATTTTAATATTTGAATAAAAAACAAAGGATCATACAACTCGTGCGGTGTTAAACATGGCCTGATTGATATAGTATGTGTTGGTCTCGTGGTAGTTCGAGATGAATTGTGAAATTTAACCCATAGAAAATACACAAAAAATCGTACGCAAAATCGACATTTTCCTAAAATAATCGCACAAGTCACTTCTTATTTTGAGTTTTTCAAGAAACACAAAAAACTTACCCAAAACTATAAGGCAAAAAAGTCAATTATGGCAAAGGAAATGACTGAAATGGGCGATTATTTTAGTAAGGTGACAAAATGAAGCTTTAAAGTTACAGTTATACTATTCGTGTATGTTTAAGTATATAAAAGTTGTATTGTTAGTAGTTCTGACCTGCACATGTCCCTTTTAGTTGAACAATTTTACAAGCCAGACCTACAATTCTGACACCTACAGTCCACTTAAACCCAGTCAAACCGCTCTTTTGTTACCCTCCATATGCCTCCCGCAGCATTTAGCCGCTAATTGTCAGGTGCTCGGAGCTCGTCAGGTGTAATTGAGCGGACTCTAATGCTACCCGCCGTCTCCTACGCCGGCGCCTTCCACGGGGATCTGGATTAGCGCGGCCCCCGTCATTCCCCGGACGTAAACCAGCACAACCGTAGCGGCGTCTGGCAGGTTCTACGACACATCTGTCTGGCCCAGCTGTCTGATTAGCCCGGCGTCAACAATATTGTTTTAACCGCTGTCTTCGCCTCGTACTTCTGCTTCTTTGATTCTTCACGTTAATTAACGAAAGGTCAGCGCGTCGGGCTTTGTTCTCCGCACGTGTGCCGTCGGCTATCGCTCCTCACCGCGGGTTTATGAGTAATTAGTAAATAATTAAAGCGAAAGAAAGATAGCTGTTATAATGTAAAAAAATATATATACGTTGAGTTGTGCTTTGTTTCATGAGTGGATTCTTTGCCGCTTTAATTTCAAGAAGCGCTACAAATGGCTAAAGTACTAAACGATTGGTTCGGATTAAACAGGCGGTGATTTTCTAAAGCTGAAAAATGGTTCATTTTTCAGAGCAAGAGTTTATTTTGATGCCGGTTTATTTCGTGATGCTGCTGTAATGAGTGTTTAAATTGACTCTCAAAGAATCAATTTTAACATTTTCTCAGGGTTTATATGAGTCCAATCTGTTCTAGAGTTAATTTAAATTAAAATTAAAATGTTAATCAAGTAAAACTGGACCAAAGTTCCCGTTTAACCCCAAAATCAAGAGTTATATTAACGTTTTGAGAGTAAACGAATAAGACTTTGTAGGGTTATCCTGATATAGCGAAACAACACAAAGAGGTGTGTTACTTTTACACTTTTTTTAGTTAATTTAAGATGAAATTATGAACAAAACTGGTTCAATCTGGTCTTCTGTGAGACCTTTGACGTTACAATATCACAATATTTCGGTTATTGTTACATATACTTAACATCGATCACAAAAACACTATTTTAATTTAAGCCCAGCAGATATTTTGACAATGTATAAAACTTGCAACTGTTGAACCAATTCATCGGAAACAATTTTGCAAATGAGTCTTCTGTTGCAGGAGTGTCAAGTGGTGGGTGGGAGGTGAAAAATTAACACTAAAGGAAGTTGAATGAGCATCAACCATATCAACTCTGGCGAATAACCCCAACGCAAACCCCCATTTAACTCTCAAATAGTTAAAATAACACTTTTTTGGGTTAAAAACAACTCTGAAATATGTTACCCTGAAATTTTAACCCTCCAGTTTTTGGTGTGCAGCTGATTTAAACAGGTTTTGTTGCCATCTTCCTACCAGTGGACATAGACGACAGCGCCCCCTGCAGTCCAGCTTCCTCAGGACAGTATCCCAGGTGTGTGAGAGTCAAAAAGTTTCACATTTCTGTATTCTGATTGCCTCTTTAATCCAGAGACAATGTTTGTTCTCCATCCCAGTGATGTTTGCTCCATCCCGCCCGACAGAGACGTGCCCACGGGGCGATAAACCGGGACAAGGGGGCTTTTTCATTCCCACACACCTGGGATACCGTCTCGGACTGCAGGTGGCGCTGTCGTCCTGCCTCCACAGGTAGGAAGACGGAGCCAAAACCTGTTTAAATCAACTTAAAACAACAAAATCACGTAACCGCTCTGAGGAAGACGGCAAGTGCGCAGTCGAAACGGTAAGAAAACAAACTAAATTATTGGAAAACCAAATGAACCTGATTGGGGTGAAAAATATTGGTTCATTAAAATAATTCAAGGTAAATTTTCTGCTGGAAGGACCACTCTGCTTGTCTTTGCCTGGAATGTGCCAGAATACGATATTAGACTTTTCCGTTTACATAAAAACAAGCACCACCAAGCTAAGTTACAGATCAGATCTATGGAATCCTGACCTTGCTCGTGTAGCTCAGGTATTTTTTGAGCGATTAAAAACAAATTTAATCTGTTAAACTGTTAAATCGCGACTGTGGAAACAATAACGTCATCACGAAGACAAGCAGGCAGTGAACCCTCCCCGTGAAAGTTACACAACGCGCCTTTAATCCGATCCTTTAAGTTTTAACTCACTTTAAGTTGAACTCGCTTTAAAATCTGGCAACCCCATTCTGCTTTCCGATTAGATAAATGTTCAGTAAAATCCTGCCTTTTCCAAAACCCGAGCGCTCCAGGCTTTTTACTCGAGAAACATACGCTTAAACTTGCAAATATGTGTTAAAATATATGCTTGTAAGAATAGATTTTCAAGCTGCAGGTGAGAGTAAGTGTTGACTTTAGCGCGGAAATCCTTGTAGCTGCATGAGAAAGAGCCGCAGCTGTAGGCCTCTTGATCCTGTACCAGAGAGCGGAGAGGAAACGTCTACCCCACAGCCACACTTCACCTTCATAGCGCTCATAAACCGGGGAACTATACACTGTTAGGAAGAAATTGGTTTGCAAATGGGGAAGCGGGAAAAGAAACGGTAAAACTGAAGATGCTCTTTATGCGCTCGCTATCGGCAGTCTGTGTATGAGACGCTGGGGTGTAAAATGCAGGGAAAGTGTGTAGATATTAGAGTTCAGGAGAGGGCGATGGGGCGTGGACGGACTTGTGCGGGAGAAAGTTGAGAAAAGTCACTGGTTAGTCATTAAAAACTTAGATATTTGTGTATTTTTAAACATCTATTTCCAGTGTTTGCTATGACCACACTATAGATAAAGCTAAAGTCCGATATTATGCTCATGTTTTGTTTCATTCCCATAAGTTTGAGTCATAATAAACTTCATCTTCAAAAGCTCAAAATGCTCTGCTCCACCTTGTGATGTCGTCTGTATCACCACATGACATCACAAGTTGGAGTGTTTTCAGTTTAAGAGAAGAACCGAGCCTCAATATACAGACAAAACACAACTCGAGGGATGTTTTTGATGAGGTAACGATTTGGGGTGCAGCGATATCCAAGTCTCACGATACGATATCCTCACGGTACGATATTTATTGCGATATCGTGGGAAGTCTCACGATATTACGATATTCTAAAACGCTTTGACCAGTCATTTGGTACAACATTTATTGTCATTAGGGATGGAACGAAATCCAAATCTCTCTGTACGAGATTTTCAACATAAACATCTCACCGTACGATATTTATTGATTTATTTTGACTGTGAATCTGTTACTTTTTCCTCTAAAAACGCCTTCACAAGACTTAATCCAAAGAATGAAGATGTAAAAGTGCTTAGAACAGTTATTTCTTCATGTCGTCTGCACTGAAACGGAGCAAAGGATCATGGTCTATGTAGTTACCTCTGTTTTTTTTTTTAGCTATTTCTGCATCAGAACTGTTCATTTAAGCAAAGAGACTTGGGATTCGATATATTGTGATAGTCCACGATATTATTGTGAGACCTTTGACAATACGATATCACCATATTTACATAACTGTTACATCCCTAGTCACAAAAACACAATTTTAATTTTGGCCCAGCAGATATTTTGACAATGCATAAAACTTGTAACTTTAGAACCAATTAATCAAACTACAAATTAACTTATGTGACTGATCCAACGATTGTTTATGTGTATGAGTCTGTACTGACATTGGATTTAAAGTTTGTAAAGTGTCTTGCTCAAGAATTCAATGGCCATGAGTGTTTTTTTTTAAATTCTGAATTAATTGTTGTAAATTAAATAGTTTGGAATTCAAATATTCTCCTTTGAGTTTACATGGAAATAATAATTCTGAATTGAGGTTGACATGGAAAACACGTTAAATCGTCTTTATTTAATTCCTCTCAGCGTCTGGGGGTGGGGAAGGTTCTGATTGGACAGCGACACTAACGTATTTCCGTCTTTGGGAAGAAAACCCACACTTCAGCTGCTCCCGGCTTTTCCGTCATCTCGGTTTGTCGTTTCGCCGCCGACACAAACACGATCCAAACTTTTTCCACAGTGGTTCCGATGATAATGAAGTGGCAGCTGGAGAATTCTCTCCTCACGCTTTACGTCTGTGAGCTGAGGAGGAGAAGGGAAGAGTGTGGGAGAAGGAGGAAGAAGACAAACTGAGTCTGAGGCTGCCACACCTCAGCCCACTCCCACATCCCGCTCACAAATCCAAAGAGACGTGGAGGAAAGTGCGAAGAGACGACTGGAGGAGCCGGATCGAAGGACGAGCCAACGAGCACCAACCACCGGGATTATTTTGAAGAAGAAGAAACGTTTACATGATCCAGGAAGAAATTAATTCGGCTTTAAAATCAGAATAAAACACCCACTTACTTACTTACTAATAATCATTTTCATTACTTTTATTCGGATTTAAAGCTCACACTCTGCCGGTAACTGGGACTGAACCGCCTCCTTTCTCCTGCTTCTCTTTCTTTCTTGACCTCATTGCTTTGCAGCCGGGGGAGGCAAATGAACCTAATACATACCACTGCTAAAGGCTCACTCAGGTCCGGTTCTCGCTGGGGGATTAAATTTACTTTCATTAGCTGTCCCTGGCAAAGGTGGGGGAATAATCTCGTGGCTTTAGAATGAGGCGCGCGGGAGGCATAGACCGCTGCTTTATAAAGCGTTTGCCCAGCTGGACGCCATGTTAGCGAGATTTAATATGCCGTACGGGCGATCGCTTCAAGGAAAGACGAGCTCAGGGATTTCGATCTTGTATGTTATTGCCCACGGATGCAAACGGGATAATACGGCAAATTTTCTCTCTTTTTTTTTTTTTTAACGTGAACTCAGCACCTTTGTCAGTTATTAGTGTTGGTCTGTTTAATGCAAGAACCCAAATGAAAGGAATGGTGTTTTATAAGGTTAATATAATGTAAAAATAAGGAATTTCCCATCTATTTTATGATTTAAATATGTAAAAGTGTTGATATTGTTGAAGCTATATGATAAATTGCAGAAAAAAATACAAAAATAAAGAAGTTAATTGTATTTTTAGATACAGAGGAGTATGTTATTGTCTTTTTTTTTTTGCGTAGCTCTGAAAATTATTCCATACACACTATCTTCACATAAAGAATATACCTGTATTTTTATTTGCAGTGCACACAAAGCATACAGACTTATTAGGACTGCTGAAGTCGTGCTTAAGACTCAAAAACATGCACTGTATGTGTGAAAGTTGTGTGAGTGAGTGTTGGTGGTGGTCGGAGGGACCGTTGGCGCCGCTTGGCCTGGCAGCCGCGCCTCCGTCAGTCTGTCCCAGGGCAACTGTATCTTACCACCACCGGGTATGGAGTGAATGAAGAATACTCTGTAAAATGCTGTGTAAAGCACTTTGGGGACATGTGTCTGTGTAAAGCGCTATATAAATAAACCTTACCAGCATTCTGGAGCTGTTATAACGGATTTTATTAATGTTTTTAGTTTTCTACCTTGGTTTAACATTGTTTCCTACACAAAACGTGGTAGGACCATGATCCTTTGCCCCGCTTCAGTGCAGACGACATGAAGAAATAACTGTTCTAAACACTTTGAAATCTTCATTCTTTGGATTATGTCTTGTGAAGGCATTTTTAGAGGAAAAAGGAGCAGATTCACAGGCAAAATATTGGAATAAATCTGGTACGGTGAGATGTTTATGGTGAAAATACAGAGATTTGGACATCGTTCCATCCCTAATGACAATAAATGTACCAAATGACTGGTCAAAGCATTTTAGAATGTCAGTCTTGTTATTATGCAGAATATCGTAATATCGTGAGCTTTCCCACAATATCGCAATAAATATCGTACCGTGAGGTTCATACCATGAAGATATCATATGGTGACACTTGGATATCGTTATACCCCTACTATGTAATAAATTGTGCGCATATGGAGTTATTTTACGTTGTATGGTCCTGTTTTCTACACAGTCCAGGTATTTTTTGTGATGGTCGAGCTACAGAAAGGCTTGTAGCCCAATGAACCGAACTGAACAACAAGAAAACCCGAACCACTGACACCCTCCTCACTCTGTCCGACATTTACTCTCGCACTCCAACACTCATTACTCAGCAACTCGCACGTCAATTGCTTGTTTTTGGCAAATATAGCATTTTCAAAACAATAAAAGGTAACATGGTGATCTAAATATGTCACGTGTTAGCATTTAATACCCCACAGAAGTGAAACACCCCTATTTCACATGCAGTATTCCCTCGTATAAAGCTATAGGACTGAAGAAAGTTACTTCAAAACCCAGTCGGCTCCACACTTTTAAAAACTTCCTGAAGCTAACAAACAAAAAGCAAAGTTCTGTGTGTTACTCCTCCAGCTTTCTCCGAGACGTCTGCGAGCACTATAACGTAACCGCCGACCTTGAATTGGACGGACGCAGCTGTGTAGGCAACTCTTTGGTCAAATAAGACCCAAGCTCGCCGCAGGAGGCTCATTTTTAGTCGATACCAGTGGCTTTCCCCGCGCGTTGTAAACAGTGGCGCCGTGCGGGAGGGTCCTTTCAGCTCTCCCCAGGTCTGTACAGCTGCAGGGTCGCCCCGGGCTGTGATTCAGGCCTGAACCCACACGCATCTCAGGCGCTCAGACAGCAGGAGGGGATTCAAACACCCACTCGCCATGCTCGGCTCGCACATTTCCTGTTCTCTGCATACAACAGGCCCACACGAGTCAAATATAGCTGCAGCTGTTTACTTCTTTTGGGGGGTTTTTTTGTGTGGTTGGGAACATTTTGCAATCGGTATTAAAGGTGTAAGGTGTGGTTATGTTACACAGAATGGACATTTGTGAGCTTTAAGTCGAGTTTTAACGGTTTTACCTCAAGAAAAACGGATCAGGAGTTGTTGTTTTGTTTCATTCATGTTTGAGGAACCTCGCGTTATTAATCTCTGTACAATTCCAACGATCGAAACAGGTCCTTATAGCTTTGTTCAGTAGAGATGGCCAAATTCAGGGCTAAAATTGTGCAAAAATATCAACATATCGAACTGTTTAATGTGATGATAAAGCATCAATATGGTGGGCCACTGTATTTTTATTTTATTTTTTATATTTTACTCAATTATTTTGCATATTTTTGTTGCTTGTTTAGAGGAAGGAAACTCGTTTATGCGACACATTTGACATATTCACCGTTTTAATGATTAAAACTTTGTACATGAAATGGTTTAACAAAGACTTTTAGCATCACAGTCATAATTTAGCCTTTATTTTTTATTGAACTGTATCGAATTCATTTGAAATATATCATATCGAATCATATCGAATCAAAAGTGCTGACAAAAACTGCATACAAATATTGGACAAGTTCTTATAACCACGAGCAGGTTTAAATACAGACGTAAAATATAAAGTTTTACAATGGGAAATACCACAATTATGACGTCCAAATGACTTCAAAATATCTTCCTGCGGTTCTTGTTCATTCAACGCGAGTCGATATTTAATCAAAAACGACTTGGTTGGACACATTTCTATTACAGTGAGCACAGACGTAAAATATGAAGTTGTACGACAGAAAATGCCACGATTATGATGCCCAAATTACTTAAAAATGTATTCCCTTGGTTCTTTAAATGAAATGTTGATTAAAAATGGTCCATATTCATGAATAAAATCTGGCAAAAACTTCTTGGTTGGACAAATTTCTATAACCATCAGCATGTTTAAATATAGATGTAACATATGGAGTTGTAGGACTGGAAATAGCATAATTACGACGTCCAAAAATGTATTCCTTTAGTTTTTAATCTGAAATGTTAATTCAAAGTAGCCCATATTTATCTGGCAAAAGCGACTTGGTTGGACACATTTCTATAACCACGAACACAGACATAAAATACGAAGTTGTACAACAGGAAATAACACGATTATGATGTCCAAAGTACTTCAAAACGTATTCCCTTGGTTCTTTAACTAAAATATTGATTAAAAACTGGACATATTTACGGATAAACGACTTGGTTGGACGTAAAATATGAAGTTGTAGAACAGAAAATATCACAATCCTACTTCAATAATATATTCCCATGGTTCTTTATGTGAAATATTGACGTAAAATATGAAACTGTAACAGGAAATTACACGATTATGATGTCCAAGTACTTCAAAAATATGTTAAAAAGTGAAATGCTGATTCAAAGTAGCCCATATTTGATCATAAATATATTTGGCAAAAGTGACTTGGTTGGACAAGTTTCTATTACCACGAGCATAGACGTAAAATATGAAGTTGTACAACGGGAAATACCATGATTATGATGTCCAAAGTACTTCAAAACATATTCCCTTGGTTCTTTAAAATATTGATTAAAAACTGGACATATTTACGGATAAATTCAGGCAAAAATGACTTGGTTGGACGTAAAATATGAAGTTGTGGAAGAGAAAATACCACGATCCAACTTCAGTAATGTATTCCCCTGGTTCTTAAAGTGAAATATTGATGTAAAATATGAAGCTGTAACAGGAAATACCACGTTTATGATGTCCAAGTACTTCAAGAATATCTTAAAGTGATTCAAAGTAGTCCACATTTAATCAAAAACATTTGGTCGGACAAGTTTCTAAAACCACGAGCATAGACGTAAAATATGAAGTTGTAGAACAGAAAATACCACGATCCTGCTTCAGTAATGTATTCCCAGGGCGCTTTAAGCGAAATGTTGATTTAAAACCGCCCGTGTTTAAAGATAAAAGTCATAGAAACCAACCAGGGCATTTTTGGCAGATTATTTTGAATACAAAGTGTGAAAAAAACCCAGATCTTTTGAGGGTACATGTGATACTTTGATACCAACATGTCTGAAATGCTTAAAATCATTCTTGGCCTTTTGCCCGTGCAGCCTCTTCATAATCTTATGTTCATTACGGCTGCAAAAAAGTCATTAAGCGACCCTTTTGATTAAACACGCTCTCCGCATCACAGCAGAACTGTATTGGCAACTTTTCATTTTTCCGCCATTTTTTTTTTCCATTAGCGCCCGTTTTTAATCTTGGACGAGCCAAACGGGAAAGACCGAGAGACACGAAACAATCATTTCCACCGCTCGCTTTTGCCAGCAAGAAAATTAGCAGCAACTGTTGTTATTGTCATGAAATTCCTCTTGGACGCCACCTTTTTTTCGGGATTAAGCGTGTTTGTTTTGCTAGAATAATAGCTCAAGGTGTATTCTGGTTGCTAATGCAGCTGTCGGGAGGCTAAGTACCGCTATTGACCCATCGACGATCTTCTAAGCAGCGCACAAAGGCAAAATCCCCGATCCTTTTCCGTCAGAACATCCATGCTTTGATTGCCGGCCCTTCATTATCCGCCTTCCACTGGTCTCAATGGAGCCTGATCACACAAGTTGGGGCAAGCATCGATTTTGTTTGTTTTTTTCTTTTTTTTCTTCTAACGGCGATCGCAGCTGGCTAGAGTCGGCGGCGGAGGCCACACTCGGCGGCGGGATCGACCGGCTTATTAGCGCCGGCCCAGCGACGCTATCACAGGTATGACTGATTATCGGACGGGCTGAGGAGAAACAGTGCATTGTGGGTGGGGGGGGGCGGAGGGGGGGCTCAGTCATCCGAGCGCGGAGATATCGACGGGGAGGAGGAGGAAGCCGGAGGAACTGGACGCGACGAGGTGCAGGCGGAACCGCTGGGAAAGAGCCGGAGCCGGAGGACTAAAAAACTGTTTGAGATGGGACGTAGTTAGATTCATTTTTTAACAAATGGCAAATAAAAATAAGAGTTTCGTATCCCCCACAACAAGTACAATGAAATTAACAGTGAAATGAACGCAGTTATTATTTAAATGACTAATTATTACAATGAAATTCACTTTATTATTATATTTTATCGTATTATATTGTGATGTGTGAGCAACTGTGCCCAAATAAATTCCCTTGTGGACACTTCTGCTCACCCACTATAGAGATAATACTCCCTACACCTGTACAATAACTCACCCTTATGTAACAGATAATACTCCCTACAACTGTACAACTCCTCAAACTTATGTAACAGATAATACTCCCTACAACTATACAATAACTCACCCTTATGTAACAGATAATACTCCCTACAACTGTACAATAACTCACCTT
Source organism: Odontamblyopus rebecca (assembly GCA_030686955.1). NCBI lineage: Eukaryota > Metazoa > Chordata > Actinopteri > Gobiiformes > Gobiidae > Odontamblyopus > Odontamblyopus rebecca. Next base: position 5,730,535 of record CM060672.1, read on the forward strand.
TATGTAACAGATAATACTCCCTACAACTGTACAATAACTCAAACTTATGTAACAGATAATACTCCCTACAACTGTACAATAACTCACCCTTATGTAACAGATAATACTCCCTACAACTGTACAATAACTCACCCTTATGTAACAGATAATACTCCCTACAACTGTACAATAACTCAAACTTATGTAACAGATAATACTCCCTACAACTGTACAACAACTCAAACTTATGTAACAGATAATACTCCCTACAACTGTACAATAACTCAAACTTATGTAACAGATAATACTCCCTACAACTGTACAATAACTCAATCTTATGTAACAGATAATACTCCCTACAACTGTACAATAACTCAATCTTATGTAACAGATAATACTCCCTACAACTGTACAATAACTCACCTTTATGTAACAGATAATACTCCCTACAACTGTACAATAACTCAAACTTATGTAACAGATAATACTCCCTACAACTGTACAATAACTCACCCTTATGTAACAGATAATACTCCCTACAAATGTACAATAACTCAAACTTATGTAACAGATAATACTCCCTACAACATTTTACTTCCTTTTAAGGGGACAATATGTAGTTTGCGCTCTTAATGTTTCACAAAATGTACTAAAATCACATCTAATCCTGGGTTAACCTTAAACTTTACAGACACACATCTGTGTTTCTATTTTCTCAGATCGCTGCTGTTGTTGTGTCCTTGGGCAAGACACTTAACCCACGTTGCCAGTGTCTGCGTGCACTGGTGTGTGACTGTGTGAGCGGCTCCTTGATATAAAGCGCTTCGAGAGCCTTGAAGGTGGGAAAGCGAGAGAAAAAAAAAAAGATTTTGTCTAAGGTCTAACAGGCCAATGTCGCCTCGATGTTTTGTATCTTTAAAACTCGAAATGGAAATAATTTAAAGGAATAATGCGACAATAACGTAAATAATCGTTACAATAATATCGTGGACCATCACAATATATCGAATCTCAAGTCTCTTTGCTTAAATGAACAGTTCTGACGCAGAAATAGCTAAAAAAAACAAACAGAGGGAACTACATAGACCATGATCCTTTGCTGCGTTTCAGTGCAGACGACATGAAGAAATAACTGTTCTGAGCACTTTTACGTCTTCATTCTTTGGATTAAGTCTTGTGAAGGCGTTTTTAGATGGCAAAGTAGCGTAAAAATTGCAATAATTATCGTACGGAGAGATTTGGATATCGTTCGCACCAAATGACTGGCCAAAGCATTTTAATATAACAACATCCTGAGTTTTCCCACGATATCGCAATAAATATCGTACCGTGACGTTCGTACCGTGAGAATATCGTGACACTCCTGACGTTTACTCGAAATCACAGCTCATTCCGGTATCTAAAAACCATTTGAAACAGACTCTCCAATCCAAACGTCTCCAGTTTCTTTCTCGTTCTCAGTTTACACTTTGTCCTTGCGGTTTATACCTCATCCCAAAGCAGCGAACAGCGCTCGCCTTACGCTGCCGCAACGACACGCACTTCCCTCGTTTCATTTCTCAGCCCTGAACCTCACAAAGCCCGCGTCCTCGGTGACATTACCCTACACGTTTGCTTTCACACCGACGCGCTGTAGTGGGAGAGATTGGGGACAAACAACGAGCAGCGCGCTATTCAATTAGCCCAGAGTAATCATTGTTTATTGTTAACAGTTTTGCTCGGGGAGATTAAGTATCTCTGGATGCGCAGCCGGTCTCGCGCGAGCTCCAGCCGGTCGCCGGGTAAGAGCTCGGGAGTCAATATTTGAAGTGATTTATCCCCGCGGTTCGTTTAAAGCGGTGATTTTTACACTTCGTATTTTAAATCCCGTCATTAACTTGTCGCAGATCGGAGGAAATTACAGCGCACTTCGAAAAGAAAGTTTCGAAACCCCGCGGAACTCGGGCAGAACGAATGCAAATTGATGCAGATTCGGCGATGAGAAGTGAAGGATTTAGAGGGTATTAGTCCAAATGGAACAGGCCTAATAATTACGCCTCATATTGTTTGCGCAGTTGTTTAGAATAAGCTACTTAATCTAAAAAAGCATAGAGTGTCGTGAATGTATAATGGAGCAGTGAGCAGGCACCAGCTACCAAAGGCCCAAATTACAGCGTTTTGGGGTAAATAATTTAAACTGACAGAAGTAGAAGGACGTTTGTGGAGAAAGTACCAGTTCATTACACGTCTGCAGCTAAATTTGAGCAATGTTCGCTGTCCTAGGTGCTGGACTGCGACCGGAAACTTACATTATTCCTGTTTTATTTCTTATCCGAGTCTGAACAATGTTTTATTTTGACCGAATTCTCTCCGTTCCATCCGTCTGTGACTCACTCTTGACTCGCTCTCGGTCTCGTGATACATTAACGCTAAAATATTAAACCCACAAGCTCAAAAATGAGTAAAAAAAACGACGTCTTTGGAAATGTTTATTATTATACTAGGGGTGTAACAATATCCAAGTCTCACGATACGATATCTTCACGGTATGAACCTCACGGAACGATATTTATTATTTATCGCGGGAAAGTTCAGGATATTACGATGTTCTACATAAAAACAAGACTGACATCCTAAAACCCTTTGACCATTTGTCATTTGGTGCAACATTTATTGTCATTCGGGATGGAACGAAATCCAAATCTCTCTGTACCATATTTTCACCATAAACATCTCACCGAACCAGATTTATTGCAATATTTTGACAATGATTATGCGACTTTTTCCTCTAAAAATGCCTTCACAAGACTTAATCCAAAGAATGAAGAGCTCAAAGTGCTTAAAACAGTTATTTCTTCATGTCGTCTGCACTGAAACGGAGCAAAGGCTCATGGTCTATGTAGTTTTTTTTAGCTATTTCCGCATCAGAACTGTTCATTTAAGCAAATAGACTTGTGAGTCGACAGATTGTGATGCTCCACGATATTATTGTGAGACCTTTGACGATACGATATCACCAGATTTTGATATTTCTTCGGTTATTGTTACATCCCTAAAAGTCGCTTCTTACTGTAGTCGTTTTCCATTTGACCATTTTGTGGCCGGTGACTCAGCGGAACGGTTTGTTTTAATGACATTTCTGTGAAGCAGCGTCACTTTTTCAATGTTTAGTCGCAACATGAACTCTCAACAGTCTCAAAAACAATGTTATTTACTGCTTTTTATGAAAAAATACAATTAAAATTATGCAGAAATCAGGTACGAGGCCACACGAGAAACAGAAAAATACTGTGGAGGGCGAAAACAATTGAAACTGCAGCTTCTCCAGGAACGAGTCTCCTTCCTCCCTTTTTTCCTCTTCCTCTTCTTCCTCCCTTTCATCTCCTCCTCCTCCTCCTCCTCTTCCTCGCGCACACAGATTGATGGACGTCTCCCGCCCGCCCGTAAACAGCCGCCATTAGGCCACATTTAAATGGCTGCTACCTGGAAGATAACGTAATAGCACGTCCCCCTATCTCTCTGTCATCCCTCGCTCCCTCGCTCCGCCGCATCCTCCATCACGTCCTGCACTTTCCCCACAGAAAGAGAGAGGGGGAGAGAGAGTGGGTTAGGAGGAGAGGAGGGAGACAAGGAGGGGAAGAGAGAGAGAGGGAGAGATAGATGGGGTCCGGGAGAAGGGGAGAGGAAAAGAGGGAGGAGAAGAGAGAAGGAGAGAGAAGTTTGGGAAGGAACAGAGAGAGAGGAGAGATAAAGAAATTGAGGGAAAGACAGAGAGGGTGAGAGAGACAAATGGAAAGAAAGGGAGAGAAACAGAGAGGGAGAGAGGGAAGAGAAAGAGGGAGACAGATAGAGAAAAGAGGGAGATAGACAAATGGTGCGAGAGGGAGATGGGGTTATTGAGGAAGAGAAAGAAGGAGAGAGAGGGGATGGGAAGAGAGGAAGAGAAACACAGGCAGGGGAAGAGAGAGAGAAGTTTGGGAAGAAACAGAGAGAGGAGAGATAAAGAAATGCAGGGGAAGAGAGAGAAAGGGAGGGATATCTATCTAGATAGAGAGAGAGGAAGAGAAGGAAGGAGCAGAGAAAGGAGAGAGACAAAGAAATGTAGGGGAAGAGAGAGAGGGCAAAAGATAGACAGATAGAGATAGACAAAGAGAGCGAGAGGGGGTTAGGGAGGACGAGAGAGGGAGATAGAGGAGGGGTGGGAAGAAACAGAAAGAGACAGAAAGAGACGGAGAGAGGAGAAAGACAAAAGGAAATGGAGGGGAAGAGAGGGATACAGATAGAGAAAGAGAGAGAGAGAGGGAGAGAAGTTTGGGAAGGAGCAAAGAGAGGAAAGGGACAAAGAAATGAAGGGAAGAGAGAGAGAAAGAGGAGAGTGGTTAGGGAAGAAGAGATGACAGAGACATGAAGAGAAGGTAGGGAAGAGAGAATGATAGATAGTTAGATAGATAGATAGATAGATAGATAGATAGATAGAGAGATAGAGAGAGAGAGAGAGAGAGAGAGAGAGAGAGAGAGAGATGTTCGGGAATGAATAGAGAGAGAAGAGAGACGTAAAACAAGAAGAGAGAGAGGAATGGTTTGGGAGAAAAAGAGAGGAGAGAGACAAAGAAATGACAGGAAAGAGATAGAGAGGGAGCCAGACAAATAGAGAGAGAGGGAGGTGGGAAGAGGGGGAGAGAAACAGAGAGAGAGAGAAAGAGACAGACGTGAGACAGACAGACAGACAGAGAGAGGAGAGCGACATAAAGAGAAGAGGAGGAGCAGAGACAGCGGAAGATAGAGAGAAAGAGTGAGCGGATAAACAGAGGGAGAGATGAAAGGCAGAAATAGCCTCTCATGCATCACAACAGTCATTTTGAGTAGAGAAAGAGCGAGATGGAGAGAGGGAGAGGGGGACAAAGAGAGAAAAAGAGGAGAGAGGGGGCAGAAATAGCCTCCCATGCATCATCAGAGTCACTTCACGCGCACCGACGTATCTTTTGTCTTTTCAAACCGAGAGGTCGGGGAAGTTAGCGAAGGCAGAAGTTCTGGCGGGCCCCCGGGAGCCGCTGCGACCCGCCCGCCCCACGTCGCCCACGGTAACTGTCCGCTAACTCGCCCCGACGCCGTTTTTAGCTCCGCCGTAAACGAGGGGTGATAAAAAAACAGCACGGGGCTCGAGACAGATGGAGAAACAAAGCGACGAGGAAGTTTGGCTGCGTTTGGAGCTGGAAACGAAGGCGAAAGACGGGAATAAAGCGGAGTTTAAGGTTTATATTTGGAATTCGGGGAGGGCGAAGTGTTTGCCCAATGGCACGCCGGCAAAACGCCATCGGGAAGGGCTGGGATTGAACCACCAACTTTCGAAATATAAAGCAAATTTGATCCTCTATGTTTTTTTGTTTGTTTTGTTTGTTTTGTTTGTTTATCAAAATTCGGTTCATATATTCAGAAATGTTTAAAATCTCTTGCAGTTTGTGTTGTAATTTTTTGTCAACTTTGTATTTCTTGAATGCAACTATTACCAACTAAAATAATATTAAAATAAAATAAAAAATACAATAAAATATGTTCAGAATATTTTCCTGTTTCTTGCAAATATTGACCATAGAATACATTTGGTCAACTTTGTATTTCTTGAATGCAACTATTATCAATAAAGAAATATATTATATATAATATATATATATATATATACCGTAAATTCCGGACTACAGAGCGCACCCTATTAAGAGCCGCATGCTCAGATTTATGAAGAAAAATCAATTTTGTAATTATATGAGCCGCACCATATTATAAACCGCTGGCCAAAGACTAGGCGGGGGTTCGCTCTGCGTCCCCGCCGCCTGGAGCGCCTCCGGGACGGGCCGCGGACGCGGTCCCCCGCTGAACTCTGGGGACGGACTCGCTCACTGGTGACACTTGGGACACACACGCGCCACAGGCACTTACACACCTTCACACACTTGGGACACACACACGCGACATGCACATACACACCTTGGCGCTCTGGGAATAAACCACGGTAGCGATCGCTTTAGCCTTCAGTCTGATTTGTACAGCGGAAACACCGCTGGTTATGCCGCGTGCTCTTTGCGTGTTAACCCAGTCCTCCAGAAAGTTTTTAAGCTTAGGCCATCTGCTATGGTTACCTCTGAAAGCTCTGGTTGTCTTTTTACACTGGCTCAGTTCTTCTTGCTGGAGCCTCCACCTTCGCACTATCTACTCGTTTATGCCAATTTTACGGGCAGCAGCTCGATTTCCTTCTTTAACTGCCAGAGTGATCGCTTTTAGTTTAAAAGCTGCATCATATGCTTTTCGTCTGGTATTCTCCATGTTGATGAGGGTTAGCAGAAAGACTGAAATAAGGAAGTTGTGATTAATCATACAATTTCATTGGACCTCAGTGAACTACTTATTCATTTTATTGGTCCATGTTTTTCCCGCGATGAAAAAAATAAATAAAAAAGCCGCTTCATATTACACGCCGCAGTGTTGAAAGTGTAGAAAAAGTAGCGGCTTGTGATCCGAATTTACGGTATATATATATATATATATATATATATATATATATATATATATATATATATATAAAATAAAAATTAAATAAAAATACAATAAAATAAAATTAAAATTATAATTAAAATAAAATAGAATAAATTAAAATAATTTTTTTTATAAAATTACATGTTCAGAATATTTTCCCGTTTCTTGCAAATATACTGACCATAGAATACAGGTAAATTACCAAATTAATGTGCAAATTAAAGATAGGTCTATTCTCTATTCTCCCAACATTTAAGCTACAAAAGCCTCCAAATTAGGACTTTTGACAAACAAAAAAGAAAAAAAGAAAAAGTTATCTAAATAAAGGTGTATATATATATGTACAAAATATAACTCTCCAACATTTTTGTAATTTTTTTGTATTCTATTTATGTTATTGTATTGTGCATATATGGGTTTAGATTATGATTTGTATAAAAAATGATTTTAAAATAAAGTGTATATATAAAAAATTAATTAAAATAAAATGTATATATAAAAAATTAATTAAAATAAAATAAAAAATTAATTAAAGTAAAATAAAAAAATAATTAAAATAAATAAATAATTTAAATAAAAACAATAATTAAAATAAATAAATAATAAAAAAAATAAAAATAAATAAAATAAAAATATAAATTAAGCCTCAACTTGAATAAAAACTTAAAATTGTACAAATATAAATTAAGCCTCAACTTGAATAAAACCTTAAAATTGTCCAAATATTGCACCACAGACCACGGTGGCGTTTCCGTGTCCGATCCCGATCCATGAGCCAATCTCTCGTCTAAATCGCCTCGCCTACTCGTACCGACACTTTGCACAAGTGGCACTCGAGAGCTAATGGCGCACCATCTGCTCGTACGCCGTATTAGTGTCAATACATCCCATACTCCACTTAATCCTGTTCGTGGTGATTTATTTTTCTCATTTGAGTTTTTATTAATGGATTTCGGCCGGCCTCATTTAGCCCGACGCAAACGAACTTCCCGTTTCTCTATAGCTTCTCTAAACTGTTTACGCTCCGGATGCGTTTACTCTTCCTCATAAACATCCAGATTAAAATACGCTCTCTTTGGCAACGCTTATTTTTTTTAATCGTTCCTTTCCGGATGTTCCCTGCGATTTGTTACGAGTTACTACAAAGTCTAATTACACGGTTACCTAGCAAAGAATGGTTTCTAGTTAACGCCGTATTGAATTAACCATTAGTATCACCGAGCGGGAGGTGTAATGACTGTTTCCATGTTTTATGTGTCCATTCCAGACTAGAAAAGTTCTTCCAGCTCTTTCCTACAGCTTCCAGTATCTTATTTTTCTATATTTTTACGTCCGCAATCTGATTTTGGTGCATTTACAGGGTATAGGACCATTTGGGACGAGTCTTTCCTACGATATTTGACAAAAAACGCAAAGCAAACTTGACGAAAAGGAACATTAATTGCAGTTAAAGCTGATTTCTTCACTAAAAGGTTCAGATTTACAGTATAAACTTTGCTTATTTAAACCTTGAACACATTTTATCACCATTGGGCCAATATTAAAAGTGAAATTTGATTGTTTTATTAGAAATTGTTCCTCTTTTGCCTCTTTTAGGCTGCATGGATTCACTTTCTTTAGTATAGATATGGACTTTTTATGACTTTATGGTTTTGCTTTGCTTTTATTTTATATTGGTTGTATTGTTTTCGGAGTGGTATGGTCACATTTTTAGTAATTATTACCTTTTGTTGTTTTCGTTTTGTGATCTCTGTGCAACACTTTGCAAACTAGTTTGATTGTAAAATGTACCATGTAAATAAAGTGGATTTTGATTTTGATTTAGACTAGGTTTGGTCCTTTTCTAGTTCCGGTTTAGTCGTCGTCAAGTCCAGATTTAGTTTTAGTCCTTCTTTGTTTCCAGTTTTGATGAGGTATAGCGAGTGTTATTGATACAGTGATCTCCACCGTTCTTGGGATGCAGATTCCTCGCAGCCTGGAGTTATACCGATATAATCTTCTCATCAGCTTTAACCGTTATTGACGTCATTAGTCAAGAGTTACAGCCACACGTAACATACTGTACGTAAAATATCACCAAACCTGAGCAACTGCAGATTTGGTCTTTGACACAAACATAAACTGGGGTTTCCCTCGAACACCTTTGACGTATGAAATGGAAAATCAACAGTTTGCAGTGTTTTGAGTTTTGTCATGACTGTCAATCTAACAATAACTAGCATGCTAACGTACATAAATACATGTCTTAAGTACCGGACAATAAAACACTAAGTAGAAGACTTATTTTGACCATAGAACTATAATAAAATCTGGAAAATGAATCCAAGTTGGCGCCGTATTGTTCTCAATGGTCTGGGCTCATTGGGGCATGACCGCAAAAAAGATTTTTACTTTTGCAGCCCAACGTGATGTCAGAAACGCAGTTCTGACCAATCAAAGCACAAGCTGCTAGAGAAGAGCTAATGTGGACTCATAGCAGGGTGAGGCTAACTTGTAGAGGATTTTTAAATCTGAGAAGAATAAAACCTGGAGAGAAGTTGTCTTCAATCAAAGAGTCTGGATTTACTAAAGAAATTGTGCACAATTACAGAGAAAATGAAAAAGAAACCTTCTGTCCCTCACGCAAGGTCCGTCTCTCCCTGATCTGAATGAACGGCAACACAAAAACAGGCTCTTCTACAGTCGACAAACGTCACAACATCAACATGAGGTAAAACATACTACAGTATAAACAGTTCTCAAAAGGAGATGATTTATCTGGGTTAAACTGGGGCATCGATTAGATGAACTCAAGTGGACCAATAATTCTAAATGATGAGAATGAATAAAACCACAACCTGTTGTTTTAACCCTGATAGAAAAGGCCTGAACATAATGTCCTGTCTTAAGAAGCCCAGATACAGCAGATCACTCCACTGTGACCATGAACACAGAGATACTTTAGCACTTTGTGAGTTACTAGTTCTCTAAACCCAAACAATACATTCTTTAGCTCGACAAAGTAAGAAATTTTCCATCACAAACTCTGATTTTTAGGAGCTTTGACGATTTAAAAAAATGGGTTAAGTTCATATTGTAAAAATACAGAAGAATCCCTACAAAATCTGACCTTTACGAAAGCTCTAGACGTCCTGTCAGCCGGACACGGGCAGGTTGATTTCACACAAAAAAAGCATTGTGCTGGGCTCATTGCAACACCTCGCTCGGCCACAAATCAGGCAAGCCCAGAACGTCCTGTCTGACACATCACACGTGTTTGCATCAGAACACATCCTCCTGAGTTCAGGCAGGAGGTTTAGGGCACCATTATGCAAATATACCCGCCTTAAAAAGTCGTTTGTACCACTCTCCATCAGCCTGATTAACAGACAATTATCTGGGTCTGAACAAAGCAATTGAAGACCCAGAGAATTTGGACTGTACGATATGCGATGTATTGTATGTGAACATTCATGTTGTACATTTGAAGTCTGTTTGTTATTAACTTTTCTTTTTTTTTTCTCTATGTATTTACTGTCATTGTCTGTTGTTGTGTTAAGCAGTGTTGTCCCCTTCCAAGACAAATTTCTCCTACGGGAGACCGATAAAGATACCTTAAACCTTAAACCTTAAATCAGTCTGCGGTCACGGACAGAAGAGGGGGAGTGTCTTATCCAGCTCTTATTATAGATCCATGATTTTGACCAGGTTCTCAGGTTCGATCGTAGGCCAAACCGCGCGTGGTGGGGGAAAGTCCGAGAGCGTACCTATGTTCCCTCGGCCCAATGGTCCCACAGCTCAATAGTCCCACAGCTCAATAGTCCCACGGTCCATTGGTCCCACAGCCCATTGGTCTCACATCATTAAGACTTTAAAAAAAAATTTTAGGCCCAATGGTCCCACAGCCCAATGGTCTCACAGCATATTCCCAATGTTCCATGTTCCCACATTTCTAAGAAAAAAATCTAATTCAGGCCCTATGTTCCACAACTAACCCCAACCCTAACCCAACCCTAACCCATCCCTAACCCAACCCTAACCCAACCCTAACCCAACCCTAACCCAACCCTAACCCAACCCTAACCCTAACGCCGTGGGACCAATGGGCTGTGGGACCATTGGGCCGTGGGAACATAGGGCTGACCCCTAAAGTCCAGGTCCGTTTCTTGGTCCCACGTTGGCCCCTGTATCTGTACGTTGTGCTCAGATACACGGGAAAAGATGCAACCACTTTGAACTGTCGTTTTCAACACTACATAACGCAGGTAACGCTAATACGAAAAGACCGGAGGGTGAACGATCTGCATGTGAAATGATAGTTTAAAGCGAGTGGTAACAACTACAGAGATGGGCAAACACAGCCTATGTCATGTTTAAAAGATCGCACGGGCTAATGAGAAGACGCTACGCACCCCGAATACTTAATGTACGTGAACTCGTCCTGAACTCCAAGAGAAAAACTGAAAGGGAAGAAAGGAGGCAAATCAGAGGGAGCGATGAATGGATGGAGGGATGGGGATGTTTTGAAGGAGGAGAGCGCACAGCGTCGGTATCCAGTTTCACGGTTAAATACAGAATTGTGGAGAAGATCTGGTTATGCAACGGGCTGATGTGGTTTGACTGTTGGGAGTCGATTTAATGAAGAGTTTAGAGCTAAGTTTAGAACAAATGTCCAATTTGCTGTGGGAAGATGAAGGTTCAATACCACATTTTCGTGCAAATTGCCGCAAACAACACAGTTTAGCATTCGAAAGATATAATATTTGTTTGCAGTTGTTAAACGCTTTGACAACTGTGCTCATTTTTCGTCATTATGAAATCCATGAATCTTTACTCTACTGCATATAAATAGTAAAAAGTAGCTTCAAGAAATCATTGGATTAAGGTACTATATTAAAGCTCAAGGAGGCAATTCTTGTTAAAAATAACCTCAAATTTTCACAAAATGTACTGAAACAGATCAAGATTTTAGATGGAATGTTTTATTTTTGTTCTGTTTTCACATTAAGCCGTTCACTCCCGAAAAGAAGTAATTTTGTGCAGCCTTTAATGCAAAATTTGGATAAAATTCAAGTTGCATAAAGAACTTATGACATTTATCACCTAAACTGTTCAATTTCCTTGCGCTAGACTTAGTAATTATGTCGAATTAATAGTTCAAAACCTGTCATGGGCACTTTAAACAGAGCAAACAAAGACAAACTCCAAACATTTCAGAGATGCGCGGCTAATAAGTCCCATAAAGATTAAAATTTATGATGTTCAACACCTAAAATGTTCCGTTTCCTTGCGCTGGACTGCTTTTAAAATTTTTTTGGGACTCCCTGTATTTTGAAACTTTGCAAAAAGATTTTTATCCATAATTTAATTTCAACTCCACATTACAAAATTGTGTACATTTCTGGACTTGTTTTCTCAATTCAGTTTTTCAAAGACGGCTGCGACGCGAGTATTAGCGGTACGCAAAAAGTCAGGTAGTGTCGTAAAATGAGCGTCGCCAGCCATGAGTAAAATGAAAAGTCCTGGAGTTTGCAAAAGGAATGAAATATGTCTGTAATTATTAGTTATGAGCACAGTGAACTCTAAAACAGCGCCCCCTTGTGAATACAGAATTATATTGATTGTTTTAAAGCTGCTAACTTTTCTGAGGTTTTAAGTCTTTAAACCAGTGGTTCTTAACCTTGTTAGTGGTACTGAACCCCACTAGTTTCATATGTGCATTCACCGAACCCTTCTTAATTGGAAAAATAAAATGTTTTTTTCTAATTCAAAACATAGGTATATATTAGGTATATATATTTTATTGGTGCACACATGTGAATCCATATGGCACATATTCATCTGACCACTTTCTTTTTTTGCTTGACATAGTTAGTATGAAGAGAAAATATTAAGAAAGAACTTATGTGATGCACCAGTCACAAGACTATTGCGCTCACAAAATTTCCTGCAGCCAATAACGGCCAAACGGGGCGTGTCATCACAAATCATATGAGTTGGATGTGTCTTGACCCCTGCCGAACCCCTGAGATTGACTCACCGAACCCCTGGGGTTCGATTGAATCCAGGTTAAGAACCACTGCTTTAAACCCACTTTAACTCTCTGGGCTTTTTTACCTTTTTTATTATTATTTATTGATATTCTTGCTCTTATTCGATTTGATTTTGTTTAGTTGTTAAATAGAGCTTTATTTCATATTTCTATTGTTTGTCTTTATGCGTTTTGTTGATGAAATATGCTAAGGTAAAGGTATGGAAAGGCTTATTAGTGCTTTCGATTTAATGTTCTGCAGTGAAATGCGCCTTTTTGCGTCATAATTTATCGTTTCCTAACACTTCTTCACCCGTCCAAACAGCTAAACTTCCTTTTTTTTATCCGTTTCTCCTCCGTCCGACAGGTTTTTCGCTCGAAGCTTTTACGGCTCCGCCCCAAACCCACCTCTCTCGGCGCTCTCTTTCTGATAATGAACACAGTCATTTGGTCTTCGGGGTCCATTTTCTTGGATGTGGCCCTCTCATTGTGGCCTTATCTATACCAGCAGCCATATAATGCCTCCTGATTATGCCGTGGGCTTGGCAGGCTGAACGGGCCGTGTCTCTCTTTCACTGCGCCCGCTAATCTCACCGGGCCCCTGCAAACGCTCTCCGATCCGCTGACTCACGGCAACGTTTCTCCACCTTTTTTCATGTGTTTTACGTGCGGAGAAGTTTGCGATTTTACGTCCCGGTCGGCCGTTTCGTCGCTGTTAACGAGCGAAGGCGCTTAAAGGTCGAGCTAAAGGTCAGATCTGTGGAGAGGCATCTGTTTTTGGAGCTGAAAAACCATCTGGAATTGGTTAAATGTAAAGCAGAGCTGTTTTAATGTCATACTGAGGGATATTCCAGGCAGAGCATTGACATCTCCATAGAATATAGATATAAGAGTTATGATTAAATGACAATCCCGTTATTTTGTTCACTTAATATTTCAATGATCATGGAAAAACATCTTCCTTGTGCATAAATTGTGGGACGACACTGAGTTGGTCCATCAAAGCGTGGTGAAAAATAAAGTTTCAGATCACCGAGAGTAGAAGCCTGCATTAGGTTTCAGCGTCCGAACGATGATTTAGCAAGAAATTTGGAAGAAAAGGAAGATGTTTTGGACTCGAGTATGCTCAAACTGCATGAAGTTTCCTGGAAATTGACTAATTTTGCATTTTCAAGTCACTTTTTATGGACTTTTTATGGAAGTTTCAGTTTGTGTTTGCAGAATAAAAATGACAAATTATTGGACTATGCCTTATTTATGTGGTTTGCGAGTTTTAAGTCTCTTGAGCAACCCCTAAATATTAATTCATTTGCATAAAATTTGGACCCAAATATTTGACCAGATATGGAAACAAATGCAGGGTTCTAATCTAGAGAATCTAAAAAAGAAAACAAAATTTGGATGACCCTAGTGTACACTGGTGTGGTATGACTGTATTTGTAAGCGTGTGGGCGGCTCCTTGATTTAAAGTGTTTCGAGTGCATTTAAGATGGAAAATCGCTAAGAGATATAATTAAAAATGACCATTTACCACAAACTGAACTTGATTTTTAGTCAGAACGTTTGGTTACATGGTGCTACTTCTAGATTTTCTACTTTACTTTTCGACTTTTCAACATCTTTTCTACATCAAATCACTTCTCAAGTTACGTAGGAAGTGATTGCATTAGCACACGAGCGCTTCTTGTCCTTGCAACACAGTCTGACATTAAACTTTCTCTATTTCTCTTCTCTAATTATTTCTCTTCTTGACAATAAAACAAAACCTTGAAAATGCTGAATATTCCGCTGTAATCAGCCCATTTCTGCACAAATCGGACCTGTAAACTGACTCCGTGCTTGTCTTTGTGGAAGTAGATAAGTTTAATATCATATTCCAGGCAAAGCAACAAGATCTCAACGGTGACAGACCACTCAGAAAGTTACACAGTGCACCTTTAACATACTTTGAATTTCAATACGTCAGCGACTACAATTCTAGCTCCATCTGCTGGCACTTTGTAGAACTGCACTGTCATGTTTTAGTACATTTTTAGGACTTATCCCGACATATACATGATTGAAAATAGTTCTAAGCAGTTAAAAAATATAAAAAAAAAGGCTTTGACACGAATATATTTACTATTTTGTTGATAAAAACACCAAAAAGTCCTGTATTCTCTTTCCATATCCCATGCGTCTCTGCAAACTCGCGATAACTCCATCGTCTAATTTAACGCGTTGCGACGACTCCTCCCAAAATCCATTCGAGTCCACCGCCGCCGCGCGAGCTCACGGCGTGTTTACGACTTTGGCTTGCGCTAAAAATGCCAGTTGGTCTGATTTAAGTGGCAATTATCGCACAAAAGGGGCAAACTAAAGGGGTTTTATCTGTCTCCGGATAGTTTGGACAGTCTGAGGGATTGTTTGGACGAAACCTATCTCCCTCCAGCACGTTGAATTATTTGCGGAACAGATAGTGCAGGTTTGGCGAGATTAGCATACGCTTTTTTTTCCTTTTTTTTTTTGGAAGAAAGATGTTTTGTAGCGGGGTTTTTATTCTTAGCAACACCCTTTGAATGGTTTTCTTTTGAGGTGGCGTACAAGGAAGAACAGGACGAGCTAAGTCTTTGACAATGGAGCCGCCGCCGGGGTAATTTAAGAGGGAGAAATAGGTCGGCGATAGAAAAGACGCCGGTGACGCTTTTGTATTCCGATGAAGGAAGATGAGTCCAAACGTCGGAAAAGTCCGAGCGAAGCGGAGGTGAAATAGGAACGATTTTAACTGGTGAATGAAAATGTATTCGTTAAACGGTCTGCGTCGATAGAAAGTATTAGTACGGTGGCTCTGAAGGACAAGTTAATGTGATAATACAGTATTTTTTGGACATGGAAAGTCAACTGCATGAATCCAAAAATATAGAAATTTCAAACCTTACTTCACGGAGATACGAAATCTTTCATTTAATTTCGATTTTTGGACTTTTTAGAGTACAAAGTATAGGCCAATATTTAGTTTTTGCTCACCTTAAGACTTGAATACAAGGAAATAACTGCACAAAACTTGTCTGCGCAGCTTTCTTGAAGGTTTGTGGTTAAAAAAATGGGCTTTTAATTGCATTATTTGAGCAAAATCGCCAAAAGTTGTACTACATACCGGCCCAAAATATCATCCAGGGATTGGCTTTGTATTCTCAATTATCGATACCGGCATAAAAAAAATAAAAATACATAAATAAATTGTTAGTCCACTGGAAAAAGACAATATCTACCTCAATTAAAATGACTTAAATTAAGAAAATGTTACTTTATTTGAGTCGATTCAACTTGACAAGTGTAATTATCTGCCAGTGGAATAAGTGTTTTTTTCTTAATTCAAGCAACGTTCGATTTTGTTTCTCATTTTAAGTGCAAAAAGTTGTTGTTTTTCTTATTTTAAGATGTTTTTTTTTTGCATATTTTAACTACAAAAAGTCTTATTCCACTGGCAGATCATTTTACTTGAAGTGAAACTGACACAAATCTTAGTAAAACTTTCTTATTTCAAGTCATCAGAACTTAGCTAGATTCAGTTTTTTGCCGTGTCTCTAATGGAGATGAGTCAAGTTTTATGCCAAACTATGGAAAATTAGTCCAGGCCAGATACGAGTCAGGTTTGTGGAGATGCAAGCTCAACAAAGAAACAAAGAAAAGTGGAAAAAAAAGCAAAAAAACTAAAAGTTGGAGTGTACTGGACTAGAATACTGCACTGGACTAGAATTTTATGACAAACTGCAGACAAAAAGTTCTTAAAAAATACCTTGTGGCGTAAAAAAAACCCAAAATCCAACAGACGAATTCCCGACAGGAACTGTAAATCCTACTATTTCTCTCAATTCGTAAATATAACATGACTGAAAAACATAAGAAAACACACCGAACCTGAAAAATACGCTCTCTCCCGTCTACTTTATTTTTCACCCTCCGTTGTGTTTTGAAAATTTCCTCCTGCGGGGCCTGTTTAATTTTAATAGACAAAAAGCAGCGGCCGGCATATTTCCAATGAACACCCGGAGACGGAATTAGAATACAAATCAAAACGCTTCCTTTATCTTTTATTGACGTGATTATTTGTCCCCTCGGGGCCACCGTACTTTAGCCTAATGCCTTTTCACACGTCGGCGCGATCTGCATTAAGCTGAATATTTGATCACCTTAATGTTTATTCCAGCGCTGCGCCATTTCCAGTCACGGAAGGTCACGAAGTACAACTTTTCGGGATCCGTACTTTACTGCGTTTGAGAGTTTGTATCTGTATTTTCTGCTCTACTGCATTTTAGATCTGAACTGAAAAGTAAAAAAGTGCTTTTGTTTATAGTTTGAGACCTGCTGAAATGGCCGAGACGCATTTTAAGCACATTTGATATGAGTTAAAGTCCCAATTTAGCACAAATCACGTACATAAATACATAAAAACAAACTGAAATTTATTGAAATTAGATTCTTTTTAAGAAGAATAAACGTTTACGTGATTCAGGAATAAATTAATTCTGCTTTAAAATCAGAATAAACCACCCACTTACTTCAGAATTAAGTTCCAAATATAATCATTTTTATTCAGAATTGAGTGTTAACTTGGTCTTTTTAGAGTGGAATTGATTTTTATTCGGTATTAAATTATTTTTATTCGGAATTAAGTGTTTACATGGTCTTTTTGACGCAGAATTTATTTTTTATTCAGGATTAAATTATTTTTATTTTGTTCAGAATTAAGTTTTTACATGTTTTTTTTTTAAAGCATAATAAATTTTTTATTCAGAATTAAATTATTTTTATTCAGAATTAAGTGTTTACATGGTCTTTTTAAAGCGGAGTACATTTTTATTCTGTATTAAATTATTTTTATTTTTATTCAGAATTAAGTGTTTACATGGTCTTTTTAAAACGAAAATATTTTTATTCAGAATTAAATTATTTTTATTTGGAATTAAGTGTTCACATGGTGTTTTTAAAGCAGAATTTATTTTTATTCAGAATTTCATTATTTTTATTTGGAATTAAGCGTTAACACGGTCTTTTTGAAGCAGAATTAATTTTATTCAGAATTAAACTACTTTTACGCAGAATTAAAGCCTGTGGAACATTCTAGACAGATCCATAGCAATGACGTATCCATAGCAACAAGAAAATGACAGACCCCCAACCAGAAAAGTTACACAGTGCATCTTTAAGTGACAAAATTTCGCACTTTATCCACCAAACTTCATCCATTTCTAACTTTAAAGTACATTGACTTTCCGGGATCATTTGCACCATTTCCCGTCTTTCTTTTTGTCCTTTCGTGACCTTATTACTTTTTAAACCGAACAGTCAAGGATGTAATTCTTTTAAAACCTCCTTTACTGACTTTTTCTTGTGACCGTCAGAACTCTAAATCATAAGGAATAAAAAACTGGAAAAAGGGATTTTGAGTTCAGGGGGAAAAACGGAGTCGGTATCTGGTTTTTGTTGGTGGTAAAAATCAAACAGTAATCTCGGGTGTCGGATTGTTTTTGGAGCGTCGCGGTTATTGCCAATTTCACACAATATGCAGGGTTTTTGTTTTTTTTTGCAAATGCATCCCCGAGCTCGTGTGATAATAGATTGCCTTTGCGCGAGTTTTTTGGTTTTGGTTTTGTTTTTGTTGCAGTCGTACTTGGAAAATATGTTCACATTTTCCCGGGGCAGCGAGTCGTGGAAGTCGGAGAACAGCGAAGTGAAGACGCATCTCGGTGCCTCTTGGTGATTCTTTACGGGGTTTTTTTACGTAATTTTTCAGCGAGCTCATGCAGAATAAATCCAACTCGCTCAGACAGACGTATTTGTTCAAGTTAAGTTGTTAAAAATCCTGGTTGGAATCATTTCTTTTCCCATAGATAAGAACTGGGCTGATTTCCATTGTTTGGGGCCGGATCGTCCCCAGGGTTCATTTGTTCTTGTTTTTATCGTTTTTGACAAAACTCTGTGTAACTTTTCTGCGTCGTCGCCGACTTGTCTCCATGACGATGCGATTGCTTTGCCAAGAATGTTCCGCAGTATGGCATTACACGTGTATAACTCCCAGAAATCAAGCAAAGCGACGCCACAAAAACCATGAAACAGAAATACTGGAGGTCACGATACGATATTTATTGCAATATTTTGCCGGTGAATCTGCTATTTTTTCCTCTAAAAACGCCTTCGCAAGACTTAATTCCAAAGAATGAAGATGTAAAAGTGCTTAGAACAGTTATTTCTTCATGTTTCTGCACTGAAACGGAGCAAAGGATCATGGTCTATGTAGTTCCCTCTGTTGTTTTTTAGCTATTTCTGCATCAGAACTGTTCATTTAAGCAAAGAGACTTGGGATTCGATATATTGTGATGCTCCACGATATTATTGTGAGACCTTTGACGATACGATATCACGACTTCAGTCACTGTTACATCCCCAGAGTCTCACTGTAAAAAATGCATGAGCAACACTTGTAATTTGGTACATTTAAGATAAGTCACCATTAAACAAGATGGTTCTACAACTCTACATACATTAAAACTACATAACGTGTGGCTCCAAGTTTAGGGTGACCAGAATTTCCAAATCAAAAAACTGCGACGCTCTCGATTTGTGGTGGTTAATAAAAATGTTGAAACGAGTGCGTAATTAAGGAGAATTGTTCTGCACTCGGCCCATTCACGATTCACATGCGAGTCAGTTTAGTCACATTTTCTTTGTGTTTTGGTCATTTTTAAGCAGCTTTTCTGTATTTTACCTACACAAGTGACAGTTTATGCCTCGTTTTACTATTGGCAGGGATCAGATTGGTTAAAAATAGGGACACCTGGGATATTTCTTGTGTAAAACTGGGACAAATCAGTGGTTTTGGATAAATCTGCTGGGACAGGGGGACACAGGGCTCAAAACTGGGACTGTCCCGGGAAAATAGGGACGTCTGGACACCTTATCCAAGTTATGCCATGAGGGCAAAGTGAACTGTTTCGCCTGTGAATGTGAAAACCCTGCTCAATGTCTACACATGTCCCACGTGTCCCTATTTTGGACCAATTTGATCCGTGCCAACAGTAAAGAGAGGCATAAACTGTCAGGGTTTTTTTTGGTTTTAGGTTCTTGTATGGGTAAAATTACAGAAAAACAAAGAAAATACGTCATGAAATGCCCAGTGCGTAACAGTTTCCTTTAATCACGCACTCGTTTCACAATTTTATTATGACGAACCACGACCAGCCCTACACGTTACACCTTTAAAACCATCAATATCACTCTGCATTTGCGAGGAGACGCCATTTTAGATCACACTCAGCCACACCACAGCTTAAGGCCGTTCATTTCGACGCGCGTTAAAGGATTTTAGTGAACTGTTTATGGATGAAAAAGTAGCGCCGGGGAGAGGAGGAGGAAGACGGCGCAGAGGAGAATGGAAAAGGGTCGTGCGGCGGCGCCAGCGGGAACCAAACGGTGTAAATAATGAATGCGAAAATGCACAGTTATGAGCGAATGAAGTAGATACAGTATACGCCAAGTACAGTGTAATGGTATGAATATTTTAATGTAATGGCGCAAATGTACGCTGGGCGACCCGGCGTTTCTTACACTAACCTTTAACACAGTTTTGCTAAGAGCCAATAAACGCTGACAGGAGTTTTGTTAGCTCGGCCTCGCCTCTGTGAAATGGGAATCTTTGTGGTAAATAGTACATAGTATTTTTTATTAGGCGTATTAGTGCGGCCATTTGGAAACCGTTTGTTTATGAAATGCGCCGTATAAATGTATATAAAGGGGATTGGATTGGATAGTATGAAAGGTTGTTTATAATTGTGGATTCGTGAATCGTTTTTACAGATTTTGAACAGTTAAAGATGTATTTATATATTTTTGTTTTATAATTTGACCAGGACTAGAGGTAAAACTGTTGCAAAAGTCCTGCATGCCTCCCGGTAACACACGGAAAACAATAACTTGTAAGATTTACGAGGAAAAAAATCCTCATAACAATTTGCACGAGCACTTTTTAAGTAGATTTTACTGCTGTAATAAAAGGTACGTTTTGCAGGTCAATATTAAGTAAAACCTTAAGTAAAATGTACTCACACCACGATTAACAGTCATGAATTCACTGAGTAAGTTAGAAGTAAATAGATTAAGTAAAATAAATAAAATATTGTCATAATTATTTGCATTGCTGTGATGAAATGTTTAAGTAAATATGATGTGTCTCGTATTTGCTTATGTATAATAAATGGTTCAAGGGAGACTTCTTTTTTTGGCGAATTTTGCGTGAAAACAGTTCAACGTTAGTATTTTGTTTACCGTTTTAATCTCATATACTCTCCATACTTTATATACATAATTTTAATACATACAGAAGACATCAAATATGTGAATGAAGATATGTGGAATGATTTAGAAAAGGTAAAAAAGTTTAAGTTTTCCGACAAAACAAAAGGCGGCTCAGTTGAGGATTTGGTTATAATAAATATTTTTTAAACATATAATGACCTTTTTTTCCTCCCTGCTCCATAATTCCATGCATCTTATCTCTTATATTTGAAAGCAAAACATAGAAATTAGTAAATATATATTAAAAAAGCATCAAAATTCGGACTAAACTGGGACAAATTTCACATCAAATTCAGGATTAGATCAGGACTAAACCAGGTCTTCCATCTGGACTAAACTGGGCTTAAACCAGGACCCACGAGGACCGTAGTTAAAGATGCACCATGTAACTTTAGAGTGGGGGTCCGTCACCCGTTTGTTTCTATGGATACGTCACTGCTCTGCCTGGAATGTTCCACAGTACGACTTTAAACAGCTCTAAATTACAGGTTTTGTAGCTCGAAAATAGAGAAAAACAGGTAGTCTGACTGTGAGTCTGTGGGTCGCCTCTCCACCGATCTGACAGGTAACTTGGCTCAGTTTGGTCTCCATGACGATAGAAAGGCAGAAAGGAAAAGTTACGCAATGCAACTTTACCCAAAACATGCCCAAGAACTGCTTATAGAACGAACAATTTATTAAAAAAAACAGCAATAATCATCGAGTTTTCTTTCCTTTCTTTCACTTTTACCTCATTTCTCACTCACAGACCGAGAAAAGTTTGATTTCTTCGCCCAAAAACATCACAACCTCGATGTGTTGACAGCGCCGTCTCGCCGTATTCTCCAGCAACCGCGCACAGACCCGTCCTTTTCGATCCTCTCTCCGCGGGTTTATTCTTATTTTAATGAGAAGCCGCTCGCCCTGGGTACAATCTTTGCTTTTTGAGGTCTTCTTTTTGAAGCGAGCGCCGCGCTAAATATTTAGGCCACGGGGATGGAGCTTGGGTATAAATAAATATGCAGGAGTCTCGGGTAAAGCCTGCGACTCCACGCTCGCCCGCAGATGCAGAGCCGAGATTTAGCGGAGATTCAGAACGGCCGAGGGGGTCGTTTAAGGGCCACGGCGAAAATATCGACGAGAAGCAATCGTAAAGTATAATCTACTGGCTCCTTAAGGCTTGAGGCGCAGAGTAAACTTCTTTGGTTAGTAGAAGTTTACATTTTCACATCAGACAGATAAAGGTTAAGTGGTAAAGTGGTTTGAGCTTCTGCCTCACAGCAAGAAACTCTCTGGTTTGATAAAAAAAATATAAATATGTAAGACTCAACTTTTCTGCTTGCAGATGGTATTGCTTTGCCTGGAATATTCCATAGTCTGACATTACAAGTGATCCATTCTGTATTTCTGCAATTACAGGTGTTTTTATTGTTAGAAAAACACTGAAACCGAAAAGGCAGAGGGGTCTTTTGTCTTCATGGAGATGCCAGACAAAGCAGCGACATTAGAATGACCCAAAACACGGATCAAAACATCTTTATGAAAGGGCACAAGTAGACGAAATGAAGGATTGAATCATTTTCATTTTACTTCTTTGTTATTCGGTCTTGTATCTCTGTTTTTCTTGGTTTGGAGGCAGAGCAAACGACAAAAAATGTACTTTTAAACATTCAATAATAATAATAATAATAATAATAAACAACTGTGAAAAATACTGCAAAAAAATAGACAAGGGGGAAAAAAAGATGCCCAAATGTAAACATCATCATGGAGACAAGCAGGTAGCAGAATATCCACCAGAAAAGGAGCTGGAGGAAGCGTCCGGGGTGGAGGAAGTCTGGGAGTCCCTGCTTAGACTGCTGCTCCTGCGACCCGGCCCCGGATGAGTGGAAGAAAATGGATGGATGGACAATTTGGTTTATAATGATGGCCTAAAGTTTGCTTAAAAATGACCAAAACTGTAATGGTCATAATAAAATGGGACACCTGGGACATTTCTTGTATAAAACGGGGACAAATGAATGGTTTTGGATAAATAAGCAGAAGAAAATGGATGGACGGACAATTTGGTTTATAATGACGTAAGCGAATCTGGACTAAGGTTTGGAGAAGCAAGAATGTGAAAAGTAAAGGAACGGAGAAGTGAACGAAGTTGGAAATGTAAATAAAAGTCATTTATTGTTTTGTGGCCAGGATCGATGTCACTGTCCGACCGTCGGAAATAATTTCCTGCTTGATCCTCCTCGCTCGGTCCCGCGGTCACTTCGGTTGTGGCTTTTTTTGTTTGCATTCGTGTTCTGGCGTTTGTATTTGTGTTGCGGCGTTTGCATTTGCGTTGTGGCGTTTGTATTTGTGTTGCGGCGTTTGCATTTGCGTTGTGGCGTTTGCATTTGTTGTGAGCCCTTCTGGGTCGGAGTCCTGCGGTCACTTCCGTTATGTTTTTTTGTTGTGTTGTTTGCATTTGTCGTGGCTTCCGTAAGTATCTCTTCATATCAAACAAATGCCAATTGTTATGGCTAATTCATTACAGTCCCAGTATTAGTTTTTTGTCTTTCCCCGTATGACTTCCACACAGATCCATATAACTCTACGTTCTCACTTCTTTCTGGCGTTGTTGAGCATCGTGTCACGGATCTTCTCCTCGTGCGATCGCTAAGAGGATTGTCCAGGACACTTTTTTTAAGCTTTTCAATCGGGTTTCCAACAATCTCTCACTCCAGGATGAACAATCTGCTGTGGGTTTTTATAATAGGAACTCTTTGCTTGAGAAAAATTCCAATTTGGATCAAATTTTCAATATTTGCTCGGAGTGGAAATTAGATTTGTGCGGTGTTGATTTTGAGAAAAGAACAAAATACTTCCCTAAAAACTAATATAAGAATCACACGCCTTACAAAACATCTTGAGTTTTAAAAAAGGTTTAAAAAAGGTAGTTTGAGTCCACAAAGCAACAACACAGATCATATTACTTCATTTGATTCTCTTTTTTTTAAATATATTTTGTATTTTCCATTATTTCATGTTGATCCAAAGAAAATTATTTAGATTTTTAAGGTGATGTAGTTAAAATATGTGTTCATTTAACATAACAATACTGTGAGATATTTATTTATGTATTTTTAAGTGTAAAGTTTGTGTCATAGTTCAATTTCCACTCAGAACATTGTGTCCTTAGGCAAGACACTTAATAACAAGTTATAGGTGATGGTGGTTGGTTTGGGACAGATGTATAATCTAAAAAATATGGTTCGATTTGTGATTAATTCTGTTTAAAGTTGAAATTTTTAAGCTTCTAACCTTAGCCTGACAAACCTGGGTATCTCAAAGCATGAGAATGTTACATATAATACCTATTTTTATGAGTTATGTATTTAATAAGTGAAGTATTTTATATTTTGTCAAAGCCAGGAGCACCAAAAGATGTTACCACGTTACAGTTATCGCCAAAGATTTACAGGAAAAACCCTCTTTAACAGAGAAAAACAGAAAATCGCACAACTAACTTCGCCTTAGGAAACAGTTTTACCTCTGACGGTCGCAATTCCGACAATATTCAGCCTAAATCTTCCAATTTGAAGAAGAAAAACCCAACAAACTGTGATTTCAAATGGCATTTTTCAACCGTGAGACAGTGAGTTTTTAAACGAGAGAAATGGAAGCTCCAAGGAGACGCTTCCATTTGAACACAACCTCAAGCTGCTCATAAAACTATATATGTCCCGCAATCATTTTTATCGCTGTGGAATTATTTAGCAGAGCCGTTTTATGACGTCGCTTTTGCAGTTTCATTTTCCAGATTTACATGTATCATCGAAGTGCAAAAGCTCATATCAACTTAAAATGGACTTCTAAATGATTGCAGCGAAAAATACCGCAATATTTTTCACAGATTTATTATTTAGGATAGCGGTTTTATGATATTTTATCACGTCGCTTTTGCAATTTCATTTTCCAGATTTACGTGCACGGTTTTGGACGCGTTTATGGACTGTATCGGAAAGGACGTCAGCGTAGTATATTAGCAGGTCATGCAATAAACATGTACGGGAAAATCAATAGTAAGAAATGGTCGTAAGTTTAATGCCATACTGTGGAATATTCCAGGCAAATACAGTATATATGGAGTATACATGGAGTAGGGTGACCAGGTTTCCACAATAAAAACTGGGACATCCTTGTTTTCTTGGTGGCTGGTAATAATAAAATTGTAAAATGAGTGCGTATGCCGGGGCAAAATATCGATTTAAAATAAAAATCAAGTTGGCAAGTCAAATAAATTTGTTTTTTAAAATCGATATTTAAGATTTTTTTTATACAATTCGTACATTTTGCATTGGCCAAGACTTCCTATAGGCTTTCTGTAGTCACTTCCTGCAGTGCGTCTCTTTCACTTTGCCCTGAGAACGGCACAAACAGACAAGAAAGAAAGAAAGAACGAACGAACGCTCATATAATCCACTGAGTCGTGTCCTTTAGTGCGACAGAAGCTGACGCATCAGCACAAGGAAAGAGCTGCTTTTTTCAGCATTTACAGTTTATGCAAATGAGCCATGTGGCTTTGATTTTAGTTTCTGTAAAACATAAACAAATGTTCAAAGCTGCATTAAACACATTCTGATCTCACACGGGCTGATGTGGCTCTGCAGTGGTGATGTTTATATGTGGTAAAGTTGAGTTTATTTATGCAGATTAGTAATAGTAATAATAATAATGATAATTTTAATATAAAAACGTTAATGATTGATCAATAATCGATCGTTAATTCTCTCAATGATCAATTAAGAAAATATAATCAAATACTCATCCCTACGGTGAACCATATGAAATGCTTCCAGTTTATTTGGTGGAGAAGAGAGGTTTTCACAACACGGTGAAAGTTTTGGATGCTCGATATACGGTCGAATCGAATCGTGAAAAGGAAATCACCCAGCTTTATGAGTGTGTAATTAAGGAAAATTGTGACACAGAGACTAACATGACTGATGTGTGAGTCAGTAAAGTCACATTTTCTTTGTGTTTTGGTCATTTTTAAGCAGCTTTTCTGTATTTTACCTAAAAAGAATGAAGTTTATGCCCCTCTTTACTGTTGGCAGGGATCAAATTGGTCCAAAATAGGGACATCTAGGAACATTTCTTGTATAAACCTGGGACAAATCAGTGGTTTTGGATGAATCCACTGGGACAGGGAACACGGGGCTCAAAACTGGGACTGTCCTGGGTAAATAGGGATGTCTTGTCACTAAAAAACGTATATAGGGGATAATTTTGTGGTACTTTTCTCACATACAGAAACTCATATGAACAGAATGTACTTCAGCATTACTACAGTGAAAAATCCTGCGATCATTTTTATAGATTGGAATTATTTAGCATCTCTGTCTTATGAGATTTTATGATCTTTTACCGTTTTTATTGCATTGCATGGGTTTGGGGCGTTTATGGACTCGCAGAACGGATGTCAGCGTAGTATATTTGCAAGTCACACAATAAACATGTACAGAAAAATCAATAGCAAGTTTATAGTCGGCATTATTCACAGTCAAAGTAAATGAAAGCACTTGCTGTAGAAGCTCGGATAACGTGCCGTCATATGAGCGGATAAATTTTCCATTAAAAAAAAACAAAACAAAACGATTTCAGCACCACAAAACAGCCATCGCTTTCATTCAAACCCCCTATTTTCAATCTTGCGTGTTCTATTATGGGTTCTAAAGGACCGAATATCTAAATATCTGTGCACGTAACTATATCCCAAATACTTAAAGCTTCACAGTGCAACCTTTTCTACTGAGGGGTCCGCTACCTGCTTGTCTGACATTTCCCCAACATCGCCTGTGCTGCAAAACGATTACGCAAATACCATTTTTATTCACGAGTTATGTCATTCCGAGTGTGAATGTCAGAAGTGTCAGGCATGACTGGAACATGATGTGCAATCGCCTAAAAATAATCATTCCCTTTTAGCTTATTACATTTCGACCTACTGACGACCGCTCCGTTTTGCAAAAAGCTTCCGTTTCCAATACATTATACAACCGAGTTACATAATCTTGCATTAAATATACAATCTGCTGTCTGTCCTCTCTGTCTTTTAGTTATTTTATTGGTATGATTTACTAATTGCTATTCTAGTGTGATTAAATCTGAGCGTCTCTTTGATCACTATATTATATTATTGTAGTTATTACTATGTATTTGTGCAAAAAAAGTGCTATATAATGTCTCTCCATAGTCAGGGTGGTCTGAAATGTATTATTATTTAGTTTTTTAGCTGATATTTGTCTTCCTGTTGTGTCAAATGACCAAAATGTGTCAGTACTAGGGGCGTAACGATGTCCGAGTCTCATATTTATTGCGATATCGTGGCAAAAGCTCACGATATTACGATATTCTACATAACAAGAAGACTGACATTATAAAATGCTTTGACGAGTCATTTGGTACAACGTTTATTGTCATGAGGGATGGAACGAAATCCAAATCTCTCTGTACGATATTTTCACCATGAACATCTCACGCTACGGTATTTATTGCGATATTTTTCCTGTGATTATGCTACTTTTTCCTCTAAAAATGCCTTCACAAGACTTAATCCAGAGAATGAAGCGCTAAAAACAGTTATTTCTTCATGTCGTCTGCACTGAAACGGAGCAAAGGATCATGGTCTATGTAGTTACCTCTGTTTTTTTTTAGCTATTTCTGCATCAGAACTGTTCATTTAAGCAAAGAGACTTGGGATTCGATATATTGTGATGGTCCACGATATTATTGTGAGACCTTTGACGATACGATATCACCATATTTCGGTGATTGTTGCATCCGTGATAATACAATATCATTAAATAACTGGTGATTCAAACTTGTTATACGTTGTCGTCTTCATTAAAATCACTATTATAAATAAATCTGTTCTATCTCCCTGTAGAATGTTCCCAATTTGGGTTTAACAATTTATCTCCAGGGAGACATGCTGGGAATTTATGCGCGATGCTAACTTTCTGGTGCTATTTATTTTTTGCAAAGATCAGAGAGAAGAACGAAGACTACCGAGCTCAAATTTCTTCTTGACTTTCTGCTTCTGTTCACTGCAAACCCCGAAATTCTCCCTGACACCAAAACATGTTTCGTTTCAAGGTCAAACATCACACCTCGCAGATTCCGCGGTAACGACATAATTGCTGTTTTCTTCACATGGCTTGTCAGTCGCCATCATACGTTACTACGCCTTCTTTATGAGCACCGCATTGCTAATGAACTCCTTGGTAATCACATTAATTAAGTGCAGAAATCCTGTCATTCTCGGGAGTGCTCGGCTCGCTCTCCGTGGTGCTATTTCGGGCACGGCAGCTGACGTCCCCCGAACATGGAGGGAGCGCGTGTCCTTGTACATATGTATCTACGGGGAGAAGGTTGCGGTGAGGTAATGCAGAGCGTGAAGCCGCATGGTTCACCGCTCCAATAGGCTGGGACCTGTACCCGTCGCATTTATGTTCGAGACGGTTGGTTGCACTAAGCACCCATCTGTAGGAGAAGGAAAATATACAGCGTGGGAGAAGGGAAAAGGTGAGCAGGGAAAGGCTGGTTGGCTGCGTTCAGGAGAGCATATGGAGCAGGGATGGGCAAGATATCGAGTCCAAAACCGATATCTGTAATGTCTGAGGGTTTATAGTAGTGCTGGTCCAAAAATAGTGACCATTATGATGATATTTGGAACCAGTTTTCTAAGCTGCTAAGCCCAAATCTCCCACTTTGACCTTGGTACTTCAGATTTATCTAGCTGAAAATGGAAAAAGAAGAGCAAATAGACTTGAAATATGTCTGTATATTTACACAAAATCACAGACACAGCAGTGGCTCAGTGGTTAGAGCAGAGGTCGTCAACCTGAAGGTCAGAGAGTCCATTCCTGTTCATAGTTCTGTCGTTGATGCTCAGGCAAGACACTTCACTCGTCTTGCTTAGTATGAATACGGTGTGCATGTCGCAGATTGGCAGTCTCGCTCCCTGCAGTCTGTCCCAGGGTAGTTGTGGCTACAGTAAGATGAAGTGAAAGAACAGAGCTCTGAGACGCCTCGACAAACCTTTCCTGCATCATTTTCCTATATCATATAATTTTAACATCCGTTTTCACTCGGGATGTAACAATAACCTAAATATGGTGATATCGTATCGTCAAAGGTCTCACAATAATATCGTGGACCATCACAATATATCGAATCCCAAGTCCCTTTGCTTAAATGAACAGTTCCGATGCAGAAATAGCTAAAAAAAAACAGAAGGAACTACATAGACCATGATCCTTTGCTCCGTTTCAGTGCAGACGACATGAAGAAATAACTGTTCTAAGCACTTTTACATCTTCATTCTTTGGATTACGTCTTGTGGAGGCGTTTTTAGAGGAAAAAGTAGCAGATTCCACAAAATATTGCAATAAATATCGTACAGTGAGGTGTATATGATGAAAATATCGTACAGAGAGATTTGGATATTGTTCCATCCCTAATGACAATAAATGTTGTAACAAATGACTGGTCAAAGCATTTTATGTCAGACTTGTTATTGTGTAGAATATCGTAATATCGTGAGCCTCCCCTCCATATCATTATATTATAAAACAACTATTAATATTCTAAAAAAACAGACTTTTGTGCTTCATCCGTGCAACAGGACCTCGCTGCCTCGTGCTTCCTGCAAACAGATTGAAAGCAGAGCGCCCTACACCCCCTCGTCACGTTAATTGAAGCCAGACCCCCGACGACATTATCGGC
This sequence comes from Odontamblyopus rebecca, assembly GCA_030686955.1. Classification (NCBI taxonomy): domain Eukaryota; kingdom Metazoa; phylum Chordata; class Actinopteri; order Gobiiformes; family Gobiidae; genus Odontamblyopus; species Odontamblyopus rebecca. Next base: position 5,760,110 of record CM060672.1, read on the forward strand.
TGTGCTCTTATGCAAATCTACACATGTTCCCTCACCTAGAGCACAAAGGCGCGAGCGCGTCCACATAGGAGACCAAGATGGATGTGCTTTAAAGATCCGTGTAACAGTTCATGCCAATCCTCCTCTCGTGGAAGATAATGGATTCCTCGCCCCCCCCCTCGAGTGCCACTTTATTGTCTCGTGTGCCGTAATGGCTTAAAGATGCACTATGGAACTTTCTGATAGAGACTCCTGCACTTGCTCAGGTCTTTTAATGAAATGTTCCAGGGAACGGCATTAAACTTATGTGAAGACAAGAGGGTGACGCCACCAAGCCGAGTTCCAGGTCTGATGTCTGTGATGTTTTTCTTACTATTACTGCGTTTGGTCTGATAATACGTAGGGGTGTAACGCTATCCAAGTCTCACAATATGATATTGTCTCCTCACGGTACGATATTTATTGCCATATCGTGGGAAAGCTCGCGATATTATGATATTCTGCATAATAACAAGACTGACATCCTAAAATGCTTTGACCAGTCATTTGGTGCAACATTTATTGTCATTAGGGATGGAACGATATCCAAATCTCTCTGTACGATATTTTTACGATATACATCTCACCGTACCAGATTTATTGCAATATTTTGCCTGTGAATCTGCTCCTTTTTCCTCTAAAAATGCCTTCACAAGACGTAATCCAAAGAATGAAGATGTAAAAGTGCTTAGAACAGTTATTTCTTCATGTCGTCTGCACTGAAACGAAGCAAAGGATCATGGTCTATGTGGTTCCCTCTGTTTTTTTAGCTATTTCTGCATCAGAACTGTTCATTTAAGCAAAGTGACTTGTGATCCGATATATTGTGATGGTCCACGATATTACTGTGAGACCTTTGACCATACGATATCACGCTATTTTGGTTATAGTTACATCCTTAGATAATACCAGCTCAAAAATAAATGAAGTAGTGCTGAGTTCTATATGTCAGTTGTGTATCTGTGTATGTTATATCCGTTGTCCGTGTCCAACCACGAAGTAAAATGATAAAATTCACCCAAAAAATACAAATAAAAAAAGCTATTTTGTCAAATCTTGAATGTAAATATGTTGGGCAATGAAATTACGAGTCTAAATTGTCATATTCACTCCTACTAGAACAGGTAGAAGATGAGAAACATGGTAAAAACATGCGAGCTCCGGGTTTCCACACAGACACTCCTCCTCCTCCTCTCCCTGGCCCCTAATGGATTCCTACCTCCCTCTAGTCCTACTACGTCTTTATTGTCTAATGTGTGGTAATGTCACTGGTGTTTTACGAGGGCGACTCGGAGAAGAGACAGAAGAGGAAAGTAATGCGCCCGACTGATGGATGGCGAGGGCGGGTTGATGGATACGAGCAGATGGGGAGGGAGAGGGCGGGTGGGGAAGTGGAGCCTGGATTGGAAATGATTTTTGAGTTTCAAGAGCCGGGGCTGGTAGTTTGAAAGTGTATGCCGACAGTGAAATCCTGCTGTTGCCTTTGAGCGTCTTTGCTATGCACTGAACGCCAAAATAAGTGTCTGATTTTAAATGTGTAATCGCATTTAAACACATGTATTAGATGTAATTTGGATTTCAGTAGGATGAACTTTAATTACTGATTTCCAGTTCAACAAAAAAGAAAATTAGAACACTTTACTCTAATACGCCAACACATAAGGAAGGAGTTAAGTGTCTTGCCGAAGGACACAGCAACAATACGCAATGGCAAGAATGGGGATTGAACCACCATGGACCCAAATGGATGCTTTACTGCTCTCTATAGGTCTTTATAGTACAAAGGAGACCCAGAATAGGGGCAGGAAGAAAACTAGGAGCAGGATTAATACTTGATACTTGAAGGATTAATACCTGATACTTGAAAAAATTGAATTATCACGAGTAATATCTGTGCTATATAAGGTAAAAGAGTCATTAAATAGGAGTGCATTGTATTTGTTGTATAATTCATTGATTGTTCCATATTTGACCTGTTGCACTGAAGTTTGGGGAAGTGCTCGTAAAACTTATGTTAATCCAATTTTCCTTTTACAGAAAAGAGCTGTAAGAATCATCAACGGAGGTGGATACAGAGACTCAACAAACCCAATATTTATACAATTAAAGATACTAAAATTTTATGAATTGGTAGAACTACATATTTTAAAAAAAATATGTATAAAGCAAATGAGCAGATCTTTTGCCCACCAATCTCCAAAAAATTTTACAAAGAGAGAAAGTCATTATAACTTGAAGGGAATTGAAATCTTTAAAAAACCCAGGTTCAGAACGACAACAACGGAAAAGTGTGTTTCAGTCAAAGGTGTCAGCTTATGGAACAGGCTAAATGAAAAAAATCAAAGCTTCAGAATCTATTCAAGTGTTTAAAAGAAAAGTCAAACATGATCTGTTAAAAAAGTATGAAATATGAACTGTCCTTTTAATAATAATAACATCAGTTTAATATTGTGCATAAATGCAGTTGGAACTGTTACAGAGCATTATCCATCCATCCATCCATCTTCTATTGTAGCCACAGCTGCCCTGGGGCAGACTGACGGAAGCTCGGCTGCCAATCTGCGCCATCAGCCCCTCCGACCACCACCACCACCATTCACGCACACACCACTTTCATACTAGGCAATGTGGGTGATGTGCCTTGCCTAAGGACACTACGACAGTTTTTTTTGCCACTGGCGCCCCCCCTGTGGCACCTGGAATTCCCAGTGGTCTCCCATCCAGACACCAGGAACATGCAAACTCCACACAGATGGGATCAGGCTTTGACGAGCCGGTATGGCCACAAATATGAACTGTCCTTTTGTGTAAATTAACAAGAATTTAATATTGTGCATAAATGCAGTTGGAACTGTTGAAGTATTAGAAATGTTTTACTTTGTGTGAAAAGGGGGCAGATATTACAAGTCTATTCTTCTTTCTGCTCCTTTTCATTCACATTGATGTATGAAACATAATTACTTTGTATTCAACTTTCATGAATGAAACAAAAAAAAAGGGTTAAGTGTCTTGCCCAAGGACACAGCAACAATGTGAAATGGTGAGATTGGAAATCGAATCACCATGGAACCTAATGGGGCTCGTCGCCACCCTCAATATGTCTTTAATGTACAAGGTAAAGCCAGAGAAGAGACAGAAGAAATGAATATATGAACCTGACAGATGGCGAGGAAAGAGTTACGTGTCTTGCCCAAGGACACAGCAACAATATGCAATAGCGAGAATGGGGATTGAACCACCACGGAATCTCGTGGATTCTTCGCCACACTCTATACATTTTTATTGTACAAGGTAAACCCAGAGAAAAGACAGAAGAAGCTACAACGTGGGACCGATGGATGGGAGAAGAAAAAAGTTAAGCGTCTTGCCCAAGGACACAGCAACGATATTCACTGACGGGAATGAGGATTGAACTACCGTGGAACCTCATGGATTCTTCGCCGCACTCGACACGTCTTTAATGTACAAGGAAGACCCGGAGAAGAGACGGAAGAAACGAATACGCGGGTCTGATGGATGGCAGAAGGAAAGAGTTAAGTGTCTTGCCCATGGAGCAGTGGGGATTGAACCACCTATGACCGAAACTGAAAATAGTCCATAATCCACTGAAACTATGGCATCTTTATCCATCATCCATTATCCATCATTTCACAGGGCACTAATTTTGTAAATTCTCGTTGAAATAACCTCAAATTTTCACAGAATATAGAGAAACAGATCAAGATTTTATATTTAATGCTTGATTTTTGTTCTGTTTTCAGGTTGAGCCGAGAAATCATTTTGCGTCTTGGAATCTGCTCACACACACTCACCCAAGACTGTTTGGTGGGATAAGAATAGGGGTGTAACGATATCCAAGTCTCACGATACGATATTATCACGGTATGAACCTCATTTATTGCGATGTCGTGGGAAAGCTCACGATATTACGATATTCTACATATAAAATGCTTTGACCAGTCATTTGGTGCAACATTTATTGTCATTAGGGATGGAACGATATCCAAATCTCTCTGTACGATATTTTCACCATATACATCTCACGGCACGATATTTATTGTAATATTTTGCAAGACTGTGCAGATTTCAATGCAAAATTTGGAAAAAACTTTACCAATTGGCAAACAAATTGGGACTTGAGACCAAAAATGTAAAGAGAAAGGCTGTTTATGCAGAGCTAAAGGATCTGGTAAGCCACCAATTTTCCGTAAAAAGACGTAAAATGACGTCTCAACCTGAAAACAGAACAAAAATACAACATTACATCTAAAATCTTGATCTGTTTCTACACACTATGTGAAGATTTGAGGTTATTTTAACAAGAATTGACAAAATTATTGGCCTGTGAAATGTCGTCAGCATTTTGGCGACACCCTGGACTCTTATAACATCGTTTGAAGCTTCCAAATCCCCGTTTTTATTCCGTGTCTCTTTAGTCATGGCTGATAACGCCCTTGCTCCTCTTGTTGTTCCATGTTGTACTACTCACTGTCTGTTTGGCCAACAGTTGTTCACCGCCTTTAACACCATCAACTTGGCTCGTCTCGTGTTCCAAAACGGTCCGCGGTGGAATAGCGGCCCAAATTTAGCAGCTCGCCTTTTTTTTTTTTAGGAACGTCTCATACCCGGACATTAATTATTCCGACCATATGGCCACTCGCTGTGTCCTACGCCCGCAGTTTCACCCAAGTGTTTATAAGGCTCTGAAATCAGCAGACCAACTTGGCAAACACGATGGCTTTTTTACATAATTACATCTGCGGTCTCTCGGGGGATACTAGCACAGTTTATAACCTTTAGTCTCGCTAACTACCAAGATTAAGTCAAAGGCATGGGCCTTTTGCGGGTGTGTGTTGGTTTACTCGAGGCTACTGGGACACGGATAAATAATCGGCTGGTCAGGTTTCACTGGTTTTGTACAACGAAGACCCAAAGAGGAGAATATGATGTGCAGGACTGGGGGATGGAAACACGAGGAAAGAGTTGATTTGCGCGAAAAAAACAGCAACGATACGGAAGGATGGAGTGGGAATTGAACCATCTATGACCGACAGGGAAAATGGTCCATAATCCCTAAGCTATGCCAACTTCAGGTACCTGACTTGAACATTTTTCACTCTTTTATGTAACAGTAATGACGCAAAATTCATTCAGGTTTTCACGTTTTCCTAACAGAATACTTTGTCAAGATCAAGACGGAAAAATCGATCCAAAATGCAGGGACAATTTACGAGCTTAATTCAACAAAATAAAGGAGTTATGAGTTTCTTTTCTTAATCGAATCGTAACTTTTAAGCAGTTTAGTCAGATTGTGTTAGCTCATGTTAGCTCTGTGTACCGTTCGTACTTTTGAATTTCAGTTAAGAACGAAAAACCATAAAATGGGAAAACAATTTGTTATTTCATCATTCCATTTTAGTGTCAAACAAAATAAGATAAGATAAAAAATAAAATAAAGTGAGAAAAATAGAATAAAAAAATGCATACACATTAAAAACAACAGCAGCAACAAAAAATATTGTAAAATAAGTAATAAAATAATGTACATGATACTACGACAAGATGATAAAAAAAAATAAAGTAAGAAAAATAGAATAAAAAAATACATACACATTAAAAACAGCAACAAAAAATATTGTAAAATAAGTAATAAAATAATGTACATGATACTACGGCAAGATGATAAAAAACAAAATAAAGTAAGAAAAATAGAATAAAAATACATACACATTAAAAAGAACAATAACAAAAAATATTGTAAAATAAGTAATAAATAAAATAATGTACATGATACTACAACAAGATGATAAAAAATAAAATAAAGTAAGAAAAATATAATAAAAAAATACATACACATTAAAAACAGCAACAAAAAATATTGTAAAATAAGTAATAAAATAATGTACATGATACTACGGCAAGATGATAAAAAACAAAATAAAGAAAAATAGAATAAAAAATACATACACATTAAAAACAGCAACAGCAACAAAAAATATTGTAAAATAAGTAATAAAATAATAAAATAATGTACATGATACTACGACAAGATGATAAAAAATAAAATAAAGTAAGAAAAATAGAATAAAAAAATACATACACGTAAAAAAACAACGACAAAAACAAAGCCAAAAAAAAATCAAAAAATCAAACAGAAACTCAGAAAAAAGTACTCTAAAGCAGTAAGTACCCGTCGCTATAATGTCCGGCCTGCATCTCGCACACTTCTCCGCACCAGCTGCAAACGTACATCCTGTTCTTTCCTGAAAAAAGCTCCGGGTCTCTGGAGACGTCTCTACAGTACGAGGGGATGGCGCTCCGGTACAGCCCTGCATTTCTGATGACGCTGTAACATGTACGCATTGGCAGCCTTTATTCATGACACCACATCTGGAGAGGAGGAGTTCGCATAAAACCAACTCCCGATGGTGTTAAATATGTCATGTGTGTGAGAGAATATATAGACGCGTAAGTACGGCATGTAAAGATCGCGCCGCTTTGGACGTCACTCTGCCGGTTCATGTGGGGTTGCCATTCCTGGGCGCAGTGAGCGGAAGCGATCGCGAATGTCGTCTTAAGATGCAAACGTCGACATGTGACGGACTCCAACAAAAGCGTTTTTTTTTTTACATTTTTAAGACGTGAATTCAGGCATAGGTCGTGGATTCAGGCAAAAGTTGTGCACGCAAAATCACATTAACCCTTCCGGCTTTCCGAGTGTCCAATAGGAACTTTTTTTCCCCCCATCAAACTCATGCGCTCCGTCCATTTCCATTGGTCCAAACTTCGCCAGAGTGAAGTGAGTCAAGATGATCGACTATTCTGAGCGTCTGTGTTCGTAACAATTGAAAAAAAATCGCTCTAAGTCCAGTTATTGCTCAAATAAATGACAAATCACGCATCTTGGTCTGCGTAATTGCACATCCCTTGCCATTTTTATTCGAAATGTACAAATCTTAATGTAATAAACACCATGAAAAGTGATGTGGCTCTGGCCCTGGTCCTGACAGAAGCCATTTCCACGACTGGCTAGCTCCATTTTAACCCTTCCTCACCAAAGGACAATTTTAGTGCATTTGGATTAGTGCCTGGATTTTTTTTTCTTCTTAATTTTGCTATTAAAATTCCTCCTTTTACCCCCTAATGAAGTGTTATACATCCTTTTCTTCAGTACAACCTGTTATTTCACAATCTGCTGCTGTAGTTGTGTCACACGCCTGTAATAAAAGCTATAGAACTAGAAATACGAATTAAAAAAGTTAATAAAATTCACTCTCATACAAAACACACAGCAAACATGTATAAACAACTTATAAAAGCTTAATTTAGGGTCTTAGCTACAAAAGTGCAAAATATCCAGTCTGTAAGGAAAGTAAAACGAGGCATCAACTGTCATTTGTTTACATAAAATACAGAAAATTGGGCTTGAAAAAGACCAAAAAAACTACCTCAGTGCTTCTCCAGGGGGAAGACATCTGCTAAATACCATCTAACCGGCAACATAACATAGTTAAATGGTAAAAGGTGGCATCATTTTTTGGATGATTGTGTATTGTAGTCGTTTTTTCTTCTTTATTTTTTACAATATTTGCTCGTTTAGTGAAGTCGCCTATAACTGAACGTGTGCAATCTGTAATCAGCTAAATATTTGGAGTTTCTGGTTGAGTCATCACAGGGAGTAAGCAAAACAAATACCAAACTACAGCTTGAAACAGAAGGGCCCCAAATGTTCCATCGAGTCATCTTCTCCCGAGTTATATCCCCACGATGCCTTAAATCTTGCATCATGAACTGCCACATCGATATTCCACAGTCTGTCCTATTCCAAAATGACATCTGTACACACTCATTTCCTCTTTCCCCCCCGGATTTGTATCTCAGGTCACCGTCTCTGCTTTGAACATCTCGTCCGTCTCCGCGGTTAAAAGGCTCCCCCCCCGCTCCCGCCCGCCTCCCGCCCGCCTCTCTTCAAAGCTCCTCTCGTCCGTCTGATATTCCGTTTCAAACCCTCGACCTTTTCGTCATTCCGTTCCATCTCAAGTGTCCTTTGGCGTGCGCGCCCAATCCGTCTCTCCCTGGCATCTCCCATCAGTCTCGGCGGGCGTACGGGGCCGGCCGGAGCGGAACGACCATCGCTCCGGATTTGAGTCAACACCAGCGCTGACGGACAAGACAGAAACCGGAGCGCTGATGGGACTGTCCGGACGATTCTGAGCCAGGACACAACTCGATTACATAGAGTGTTGGTATAGACTCAAATCTGCACCACTCCTGTCACGATAAATACTAAATCAGTTTATTCTTTGATATACGAGAGCTGGAACTGTGAGGCTCAGTGTTTATCGTGTGTACATTCTCGTGGCCGTTGTTATGTAATAATGCAGGATTTGAGCTGTAGAGGATTTGAGCTGTTGTGGATTTTTAATCCTGAGAAAAATTAAAACTGGAGAAAAGGTGCCTTCAATCAAAGAGTCTGGATTCACTGAAGCAATTGTGCGCACAATTACAGAGAAATAATGAAAACAAAACCTTCTGTGCCTCACGCGAGGTTCGTCTCTCCCTAATTTGAACCACAGACAAAAACACAGGCTCCTTATACAGTTCACAAACATCATCAAACCAGCATAAGGTAAAACATACGATAGAAATGATCTAAACAGCTCTCAAACGTAGACGACTTGTCTGGATCAGCTGGGGCATCGGTCGGATTTGCCCCCAAGGATCCCACTATTTCTAAATGATGAGAATGAACAAAGCAACAGCCTGTTGTTTTAACAATGACGGATAAAGACGGAGCAGTGACCTTTCATGAGACACTCCGGGAACAGCAGATCACATGTGGCAGGAATCCAGAAATGCTTTAGCACGTGTTAGCTAACAGTTCTCTAAACCCACAGAAACAGAAACTCTTTAGCTCAAACAGACCACGACAGATCACAAAGACATTCCCACCACAAGAGCAATAAACAAAAAAGTAAAATTTGGTTCACTGTCATTATCTTGCTTTTCAATATTTTCAGAAATGATCATTTATTGCAACATTTGGTGCTTCAAATTTGGTTACTGCAACAGGCCTAGTCAGAGCCGCCGTAGCCTTGCTTTGCCTTACAAAGTTGGGTGTGTCTACACGACAAGTGACATAATCAAGGTGTAGTTGTAAAGTCAATATACAACTTTATAAGCAGCCTTAGCATTACCTTTGTCGATTTCCCACTGCACAGGCCAAAGCCCAAAAGACTCGATCGTCGACTCCAGCAACAAGTGAAGATCGACTACTGACGGTGAAGAAGAGAAACTGAAAGCTGTTGAAAGAAAATGGTTCGGGAATGTGTTTTTTAGTGTTTTTCAAAACATATAATTCACTCGTAAATAAATGGGATTAGAAACGACATCGGCGATCGAGTCTTTTGGGCTTTGGCCTGTGCAGTGGGAAATCAACAGAGGGAAGTGTAAGGTGCTTATAAAGTTGTTTTCTAACGTTTCCAGACACTAATGAGTGAACCAGGCAGAGCGATTTGTTTGTTAGACTCGTGGCTGTTGTCAGATGGGTTAAAGTGGTGTTAAGCTTCTTCAGTGCGAAGCAAATTAGCATTTTACGTGTAAGTTAAGAACTTGCCCCCATCACTACACTACTACACTTTGTTGCCACCGAGGAAACACTGATCTGTGCCGTTTTTTGGCTTCTGACAAAAAGACTTTAGCTTCAAACGTGCCAGAGTTCCCCTTTAAATGCTAATAAAAACGCACATTATTTTATCATTAATATATCCTTAAAACTGCACACTTTTCGCAGAATCTCAAGACTTTAAATAGTTTTCTTTCAAAACACTGATCCCAGAATCAAACATTCAAATTTCCCAGCTCTTAATGTGCCACATTCCAAAAACAAACGCGAACTCCCGACGAGTAACGCCTTTTATAAACGAGCTACGGCTACACTTCATTAGCCGTCCCGATTAGCGCACGGATATTCCCTACAAACCGAGCGCGCCGCTAATGTGAGCTAATAGTCGCTCACATGTCACAGTCCAAAGTCCTTGTTTTTAATGTATTTTCCGCTCCAACTTTTTATTGACTTTTCCAATTTTGACGTCCCACAAAGTAGCTGCTAATGTTGCCGTAAATGAGTTTATTAGTTTGAGAATTATTGAATGTGAAGCAGCGCATATGGCTGGCAGACAGAAGTTTGCTCGAACATCTGTGACCGCTGAGAGGGAGTCAGAAAGTTTCACAATTATTTTATTTTTTAAGTTAAAATCAGCCAAGAATTGAGTTTATTTAGCCGTCTTAGATTCCTGGTGACTGGGGCCATTTTGAGGATGACTTACCGTTAAAAAATGTGTCTTATATCGTCAGTTTCTATGGCAACAATCCTAATTTTTCATAAATCTGAAAACCGAAGCTATTTTTGGCTTAGACTTGGACACAGTAGCTCAACACATCACATCACAATATTATAAACAGAAAGTAGCAGAAGCAGCAGTGGTAGTAGTAGTAATAGTTGTAGTATTAGTAGTAGTATCAGTAGTAGTAGTAGAAATAGTAGTAGAAATAGTAGTAGTAATAGTAGTAGTAGTAATAGTAGCAGGAGTAGTAGTAGTAGCAGTAGTAGTAGTAGAAATAGTAGTAGTAATAGTAGTAGTAGTAGTAGTAATAGTAGTAGTAGTAATAGTAGTAGTAGCAGTAGTATCAGTAGTAGTAGTAGTAGTAATAGTAGTAGTAATAGTAGTAGTAGTAATAGTAGCAGGAGTAGTAGTAGTAGCAGTAGTAGTAGTAGAAATAGTAGTAGTAATAGTAGTAGTAGTAGTAGTAATAGTAGTAGTAGTAATAGTAGTAGTAGCAGTAGTATCAGTAGTAGTAGTAGTAGTAATAGTAGTAGTAGTAATAATAGTAGTAGTAATAGTAGTATCAGTAGTAATAGCAGTAGTAGTAGTAGAAATAGTAGTAGTAATAGTAGTAGTAGTAGTAGTAATAGTAGTAGTAGTAATAGTAGTAGTAGCAGTAGTATCAGTAGTAGTAGTAGTAGTAATAGTAGTAGTAGTAATAATAGTAGTAGTAATAGTAGCAGGAGTAGTAGTAGTAGCAGTAGTAGTAGTAGAAATAGTAGTAGTAATAGTAGAAATAGTAGTAGTAATAGTAGTAGTAGTAGTAGTAATAGTAGTAGTAGTAATAGTAGTAGTAGCAGTAGTATCAGTAGTAGTAGTAGTAGTAATAGTAGTAGTAGTAATAATAGTAGTAGTAATAGTAGCAGTCGTATCAGTCGGAGTATTTTTCTTGAGTTTTCAGACAATCTTAACTCTTTTTTGTCAGCGTTTATTAATGTCTGCGTCGCGTCGCCATGGCGACAGCACAAAGGTCAACATCTCTCTGTACCATATTTTCACCATGTACATCTCACAGTGCAGTAGTATTCACTGCAATATTTTGTGGAGGCAAAAACAAAACTGTGAATCTGCTCCTTTTTCCTCTAAAAACGCCTCCAGGAGACTTAATCCAAAGAATGAAGATGTAAAAGTGCTTAGAACAGTTATTTCTTCATGTCGTCTGCACTGAAACGGAGCAAAGGATCATGGTCTATGTAGTTCCCTCTGTTTGTTTTTTTTAGCCATTTCTGCATCACAACTATTCATTTAAGCAAAGAGACTTGTGATTCGATATTATTATGAGACCTTTGACGATACGATATCACCAGATTTCGGTTATTCTTACATCCCTAGTGTTTATTGTAAAAAAAAAATGGTGCAAATAGAATCTCCAAGAGGATAACTGCTAAAAATAAAGTCGCGATGTACTGAGCCGGCGTTCAATAAAGTTGGCTGTCTCTTGTATCTGTCTGCAGCACAGTGATAATTAAACCCTTCGAGGATTCACCCTGTGTACTTGCAAAAGGGGCAGAATTCACAGACTCACTGCAACGACTGGAGCTCCTCGCCTGTGTATTGTTCTTCCAGTTCGTAACGGCGCATATATATGTCCTTATGTCTTCGAACGGGGGTTTAAAGAACGATATATTTATGCTCCTTGATTGTCACTTGTTTTCGCAGCGTTTGTATCTGCCCTTGGGCGGACGCATCCTTATTTGTTTTCCAATCTGTGCCGGTTTGAGCTTTGCACGCCGACTTGTGGAATTACTTTAAATTTGAAGGTCCAACACTGCACAAAACGGACTCTTGTGAGCTTTTTAGCCCTGTTCCATGTTATGAAGTCATATCATCAAAAACATACGCACTAAAGCTCAGGATACTCCAACTAAAACCTTGCGAAGTCATTTAGAGGTAGTTTTAAGGTAATTTTAGCCTCAAATTAACCGATTTACTCCCAAATAACCTCGAGAATGACCTTAAGTCGTTGGTTGTTTTTCGTTTTGAGCATTTTTGTACCTTCGATGTAGATCAGATTGTCAACAAAAGGCTCACAATATCTGCTGGTGCACAGAGGAGTGAAGCAGTTTCAATACGGCAACAACAATAGATTGTGAATGCGTATGGAGTTTAAAAACGCAGTGGAGCATTACTGTATTGCTTGTGATTTGAGTTTGACAGGAGAACACAGTCCAGATATGTAGGATTTGCGTGTTAAACGTGTGTGAACGAAACTAAACACAACTCCGGGCGTGTTTTTGATGAGCAAACAACATTATAACATAGAAAATTGTGCAATGTAGGCTTCATAGTTTATATGTATCCCAAGAAGATTTGAATTATACGACTTTACTCTTTGGGTTTCGCGATGGCAGTGGTTTTAATTTCTTTTCTGGTTCAAAAATATGCTGGAATCACCCAAAACTGTCAATGTCATACATGTAATGAATGTGGGAAACAGTAAAAATCCAGCCCCGCGAAGTTTGGCTAAAGCCGTTATGTCGTTTTTAAACGGTTTTACGTTACCGAGCGACACAATTCACTCTGGGATTATCGGGAAGTCTCTCTACTCTCAATATAGTAGCTCTGTGAAATAGGTATTAAATTTTAATATAAATAGTCTTAAAACAGTCTTAAAAATACTTGAATTGTACTTGAAGAAACCATTAAAATTACTTTTTTATGTTTCTATTAATGGTTAATCCTCCAGTATATGCAAGATCTTTTTTATCAAAACCATATCTTTAAAGCTAAAATACAACTGTTGTTGCTATCCATACATTTTCAAGTTTAATGTTTTCCAAAAATGACTCCAAAGTCTCATCCAAAGCCTCTGGGAACAGCTCGAAACTATTTGGAGCTCAAGAACAAAAAAGACTTTGGAAAACAACATAAAAACAGCAGCAAGAAAACAAAATATTCACATTTTTGGTTATTATTTGCCAACAAGGACGTTATTCGTTATTCCAATTGGTCATTTTCCTAATGAAGAACAATGAAAGTGTTAATTTGAAACAAGTTTTTGATCAACTATGAAGTGATTTATGTTTTTTTTGTTTGACAGGTGGTTTAATACATTTTTTAAGCTCTGGAATAATTTTGCTGGAGTTCAATATGCCTTTTTACTCGATGTTCTCTGTATATGTGGTACTTTTGGTGTAAGTTTCTAATAATTTACCTTCTTTTAGTCGATGGATACACAGCGCCCGTCTTTAATCCATCAAGAATATTGTCAGACGACTCCGGCCCTCGCAGAGATGTTTAATGTAAGCTCCTTTTTGTCTACTAAAATCTATTTCTCGTACCCGCTCTCATTTCTGCTCCTCTCTTCAAAGCCCGGTACCGTATGACCTTTCGCTCTCCATAAGCTCATCATATTGATCTACCCCCGTCTCGCGCTTCAAAACCACCTTCGCATGACGCCATCCACGCCGAGTACACCATCATCTTGGACACGTCGTCTAAAATCCAGTTCGCGTGAGCCGCTCGGAGTCTTTTTTCTTTTCTTTTTTTTCACCCCCCGCGATGGCGCCGTGCCCAGCTGCGTGTTCACCTACCCGCGTAATTCTATTGCGTCAACTGCAGCCCCATGTCGAGTATCCGTGCATCTCTGATAGGGCTCGCCCGCGGTGTTTACCCGCAAAACAACCAACGTGACGGCTCAGTTCTTTGAGTCCAAAACACACAAGGAGCCGGCAGACGTTGTGTAACTCTAAGCTCGGTTGGCGTGCTTTGTTTCGCACGGAGGGGGAGTGGGAATACACCCCCGTCGCACCAGCAGAGAAGACACAAATTGGGCTTAAAGGTCACTAACCCCCCCCTCCCTGTACCTTATTTTAATTAACAAATCCGTCGGAAATGCCAAGGAACCAGAGGCTATGAAAATATCACACGCTAAACTAGATCCAGTGTGCCGCTAATTGGGGCTCGTTTAATCGACCGCCGGGTGCATCTTGATGATTAGTTAATACAAGGCGGCTTTGTCGGGTCACGGGGACTGATCTCTTGACCAGTGGGAATAAATACACAAGATATTTCTGCACTAAAACACAACAAATGTTCTGCAGCTACAACTACAGCAACCAAATGACAGCTAAGACCGTAAAAAGGTTAAACAAGAACGTAATAATTCTTCTTCTACAGTTCAACAGTTCTAATGAAACAGTAAATGTACTGCTGCAGCCACTACTATACTGTAGACCAGGGGTGTCCAAACCTTTTTTAATCGATATTAAAACACAGACCAGTGTGAGGGCTGATTGAGGGTCATAGATTTGTGGTCAAAACAGTGAATAATTCAAATCTGTGCGTTTATAAAAGGTTTGAACGACCCACTAGACCTTTGTTCATGTTTAGACCCTCAAAAGGACACACTGCATTTGCTTGATCAAGGTAGATTTCAAAAACATGCAGTAAAAAGTACTATTTGTGGTAGTATGGGCCAAAACAATTGATCTGAGGGACGCATTTGGGCCCCGGGCCATAGTTTGGACATGTCTGCTATAGACTAATGGCTACTTGAACAGAATACTTAGTTAATACTACTACAAATACTATTGCTAATACTTTATTGCTTCGTAGGATTAACATTTTAAGTGGACATATTACAGGGTGTCCCAAAAAATTTGACATCAATTTGCAGGTTAATAATTTTTTAAATATTTTTTTTGCAATTCTTGTTGAAATAACCTCAAATTTTCACATTTTCTCTCGCTCTCTTTTAAGGACAATATCAATAACAACAACTGAGGCGTCCACAGAAAATAAAGAGCAAACAGATGAGCAGAAAGACGCAAGAAGCTCAAAGAAGCCTCCCCCCTTTCACATTAAAGCATTTGAATAATGTTTCCTTTTTTATGGCAAATCCAACCTTGAGAACTTTAATAATTTGGAAAGAAAGAAAGAAAGAAAAAGAAAGAAAGAGAAAGAAAGAAAGAGAAAGAAAAAGAAAGAGAGAGAGAGAAAGAAAGAGAGAGAGAAAGAAAGAGAGAGAAAGAGAGAGTAAGAGAGAGAGAGAGAAATAGAGAGTGAGAGAAAGAAAGAGAGAGGAAGAGAGAGAGAAAGAAAGAGAGAGAGAAAGAAAGAGAGAGAAAGAGAGAGAGAGAGAAAGAGAGAGGAAAAGAGAGAGAGAGAAAGAGAGAGCGAGAGAAAGAAAGAGAAAGAAAGAGAGAGAGAGAAAGAGAGACAGAAAGAGATAGAGAGAGAGAGGAAAAGAGAGAGAGAGAAAGAGAGAGCGAGAGAAAGAAAGAGAAAGAAAGAGAGAGAGAGAAAGAGAGAGAGAGAAAGAGAGAAAGAAAGAGAGAGAGAAAGAAAGAGAGAGAGAGAAAGAGAGAGAGAGAAAGAGAGAGAGAGAGGAAGAGAGAGAGAAAGAAAGAGAGAGAGAAAGAAAGAGAGAGGAAGAGAGAGAGAGAAAAAGAAAGAGAGAGAGAAGGAGAGAGAAAGAAAGATGCTTCAAATAATTTCAGAGCTGCAAAAAACAAACAAAAAACCCCTCTAGAAAAAACCCTCTATAAGAGTTGATCCAATGCACTCCGCCGTGTGTCCACTGATGATAACCCAGTTCTTACATACAAAAAAAGTGGTGATTTTTTTCCCCTCTCTCCCAGCACCAAATTTCTTCATGCATCTCACGTCCTCACTGTGCTTTTGCACCCCGCAGTCGACTCGATCTCCAATTATTAGCCGGAGAAACAGATTTGCACTCCTCACTTGTTTGGGGTCTCATCACAACACTGGCTAATCATCAGAGAGCGCCGGACCCGAGAACGCCGCTCTCGCTCCACCGCTGCAGACTTTTATTAGCTGTAATGAGAGAACTCCATAATAAAGACGAGGCTTTTATCGGCCCGGGCGGCGAGAGTGGGGTATAAGATAAAAAAAATAACAGCGCAACGACATAAAAACAGAATAACTCGAAATATAGGGGGTGGGGGGTGGGGGGGATTGGAGATTGTTGGTGTAGCTGCTGTTCTGCGCTATAGAAATGGAGAACGCAACAATACGCAAATGGAATTTTAATATTCTTGACAGAAGTTTGGGCGTTTTTGAATCCACTACTGCTTTTTCATTATGCATTTTTGTCATTTATTTGGATTTAATACTGTTTTTTTAAATGTATTACAAAGCACAAAAGTATATTAGAGCCAACTTCACTTGTAGGGAGTATTATATTATATGAATTATTTGATTTATTTTTATTTAGTTCATGTCCAGGATGCTTTAATTTTGTTGTGCCGTTTGTTTTGAATCATGAAAAGTTCTCCAAATATTCTTTAAAACCAAATAGTTCCTTAAGTACAGGTGATAAGTAGAATACGACATAAGCAAAAACATATAGAAGTAACTATCAGAAACACTTTTTTTAACCATGTTTAATTCACTAAATTACATAGCGCACATTCAATGAAAATGTATTTAATTGAGTTTAGGAATATATTATTTGTATAAGGGTCAGTGACATGACGCCTACATTTTCTGTCCAATTGCAGTTTCCTCAGTAAAAAGGTTCAAATTTCATAATAATTCAGCACATTTCTGTAGCACCTTTGACCTCCATGAAATCTCTTTTTTTTTCAGAAATCATGAGTTATTCTGCATGTTTTTTGTACTTAAAGTGTTAAAATGTCATGTGGTGCGACTAATAACAGCAGGAATTCTCATTTTTCTTCATTTGATGCATTTTCCAGGGCAAAACACAAGCAGGCGACTGTCATATTGGAGCAAAAGAAAATATCAATATGTATTAAAAATCTAAAGAAATGCAACAGTTTGTTTCTATACACTTCATATTACTCAGAACTTAGATTAATATCACAGCCATGTTTTAGAAAATAAAACAGTTTTAAGGTTATTCTCGGTCGCACCACATGACATTTTACACTAAAAATGCGGAATATAAATGTTAAACACAGATTTATGCACCTGACACTGGAAATATATGGAAAAAGTTTAATAGAAACTGATATTTTTTCATATTTTAAAATTTGCCTGTTGAAAATTGTCATTGACCCACATATGTATAATTTTTGTTGGGATCTGGATATGTAGGGATTTTGTTTCATTTATTTATATTTTTAAATATATTAAGTCCTGTCCTTAAGTCAAGTTTATATAAAAGTATAAAAACGTGGGTCTGTGGTCTGTATTTAGTTTAGTCAGTTTAAGTCACTACTTTGTTGGCAAACCCGTGACATTTGTTGGACGAGGACCATTTGGAAAACGGCCTTTTGTGAACACAGACCTTTGCTTTTCTGTCATGGTGCATTATCACCAGTTTGTGAATGAGTTCAGACAAAAAGCAAAATTGTTAATGGTCCAAAAGTCAGATACAAAAATAAGCCTAACGCAGAAATGAAAAACGACCAAAAAAAATCACATCTACCAATTGAGTTTGTGATGCAGTTTTGAAAGCAAAGTTAGTTGAATTCTATCAACTGGACAATTTTGTTTTTAGGATGCATTCGTTTCCCCGTAGTAGTTCTGTTAATTAAATATCTGAAGAAAGGAAGGCACTAACTCAGGGGTCTCCAATCTGTAGTTCAGGACCAGGAGCTGTCCACTCCCTTCCAAGTAACTCACCAAAGGATTTCTGAATTATATATTGTCCTGAATGACTCAAATTTAATGAAATACCTTTATACACTGCACAAAACAAAATCTAGTCAAGTACAGATGACTTGAATTGAGAAAGTTTTACCATGATTTGAGTAAATTTCACTTGAGTAAAATGATCTGCCAGTGGAATAAGGCTTTTTGTAGTTAAAATATGCAAAAAATTGATCTTGCAACACTTAAAATAAGAAAAACAACAACTTTTTGCACTCAAAATAAGAAACAAAATCAAATGTTGCTTGAATTAAGAGAAAAACACTTATTCCACTGACAGATAATTTTACTTGTCAAGTTAAATCGACTAATTTAAGTCATTTTAACTTACCTAGATATTGTTTTTTCCTGTGTAAACGTATCATCTTGATGTCTAACTTTGTGCACTAACAAATAACAAATGGATAAAGGTTAATGTTTTTTCGGTATCTGACTGTTCCTCATCCAAGTCTTTCCTTGTGAGCGCGAAAATCAGAAGTTCTTTGGCATTTTCTTTCTGTAAAATGAGCTCACCGGAAGAAAAGGTCGAAGAACCCAGCGCTAACCATCTGTTATATTACACAGAATAGACTCTTATGAGCTTAAAGTCATGTTATATTATGTTGTTACCTCTTCAAAAACAGACCCGGAGTTGTGTTTCGTGTCATTATTATTAGTCTGTCGACGTCTCCAAAGCTCAAAACGCTCTGTTCTACTTTGTAAAATCATAAAGTAGAAGTTTTTAAGGCAACAGCTCCTTTTTGCTTTCGTTCAGTAGAGATCGGCGATTCCAGGACTGAAATTATCCGATGATTTTAGCGAAGGTGTATGGAGTATTTCTAGTCTGAGAGAAGAACTCAGCCTAAATATGCAGAGTTTGTGCGTTTAACGTGTGTGAATGAAAAACACAACTCCAGGAAACGACTTTAAACAACAACACAGATCAGAAAATTGTGCAGTAAGGTCCAGTGAACTACTATAAGTTCACCTCTAGTATAACAAAGCTCACCGATGTACCTTATTCTGACCTTTGTGCAACACTGAGTCAAACATAAGCGCCGCAAACTCCCTAAGTCTTACATATCTGTAGCCAAATCGCGCATGGATGGATGGAGTTACACTTGGGCGACTTTTAACCCGCGCTGTAGCTCAGACGGCGCGTTTTCTGTACCATGTTTTACACCGCTGCCCTCTGCTCCGATTCGCCGCGAGGACACAGCCTCGGGGGAGCCAATTACGAGCGCCCCCAAGTCCTGGCGGTATAGGCCCAGCGGCGCAGCTCCGAGATCCCACAGACGTGAACCGCAGACGGGGTAAAGTCTTCGAGGAGACGGGGGGAGCGCAGAAGTGGAGATGGAAGACTTAAGGGCACGAGAGACTCTGAAGGGAAGAGGGGTTCAAGTTGGGCAGGATCGAAAAGGATTGTGAAAATGTGTATGGATTGAATTTGAACGCAAAAGAGCGCAAAATATTCTTAAAGGTCGTATCAGAGATTTTCCGGGGAAAGAGAAGCACAGCGACTGTTTGTGAAACCGAATCGCTGTTGAAGTTTCCTGTCCAGAAGTAATTTAGAGTGTCTTAAAAGCATTGAATTTATGAATTTGGAAATAATACCTTAAAATGTCTCGAAAAAGTCTTGAATTTTTATATCTGGGTCTTAAAATTTGTGCAGTACGTAACTTCTCCGTATCGCATTTTTCATCAAAAGTTGAATTTGTCGGCCGCCGTTATTTGGTTCAATAACGTCGCCTAAATAAAGAGCGACGGAACCAATAATTGAGAACACAACACAGCCCCGGGTAAAAAATAAAAAATACTCTGAACACGTCACTGAAGATCAAGAACAACAAGCTGAGCAGAAGAGTAAAATCACAGAACACAAAGTTTTATTAACGCCGTTATGTTGGTTTTTAACGGTGGTTTTACGTTGCCGAGCGACACATTTAGGAAATA
The DNA here is from genome assembly GCA_030686955.1 of Odontamblyopus rebecca. Classification (NCBI taxonomy): domain Eukaryota; kingdom Metazoa; phylum Chordata; class Actinopteri; order Gobiiformes; family Gobiidae; genus Odontamblyopus; species Odontamblyopus rebecca. The sequence continues at coordinate 5,780,026 of CM060672.1, forward strand.
AAACAATTTTAAGCTTATTCTCGGTCGCACCACATATTTTTTTAAGATCGTAGCCAATTCATGTACATAAGAAAAACACTAAAAATGCTTCATATAAATGTTAAACTCAGATTTATGCACCCGACACTGTAAATATTTGGAAAATGTTTAATAGAAACTAATATTTTTTATATTTTAAAATGTTCCTTATACGTCATTGACCGACATACGTATTTATAAGCAGCTCTTGAGGTCAAAATAAGTCTGATGCGCCGTCTGCGTCTTATTATAAAGAGTTTTACCGTCTGGTAATCAGGAAGTGCGCGTTAGCATGCTTATAAACTCAGCACGGTGAATAATTAGAAGGCTTGGAATGCGTACGGTAAATGAGGAATAACTTTGGAACAGTGCACAAGGTCGTAGTTCAGACACGATATCTTAAAGGCTGGCGGTTTAATTCCCATTAACACTGGCATTTACTGTGTTTGTGTCCTTAGGCAACACACTTCACACGTCTCATGTACTGTATGGGCTTTTAAATAGTTGATTTTGGACGAGTCGAAGAGTAAAAAAAAAAAAAAAAAAGGAATATTCTGGGCTACTTGTCTTTGAATTAATTGAAATCACAAAACAGTCCAAATTTAGTTCTCGAATAAAACTAAAGCCGGAAAAAACAGCTTCGGCGGAATCCATTAAATCATGAATAATATTGTGATTTATTTTTACCTTCTGAGAAAATTAAAATAATCTCTAACTTGTAGCCTTGCGAATCCCAAATCATGTTTTTTTTTTGCTTTTACTGCTGCAAGCGGAGGTGAGTTTGAGATCGAGCCGGGAACATTTTAATTGGGGCCTTTGAGATCGGACTGAGGATGCACACACCCAGCAGGCATGGCTCATCACGACGCACCTCGACCAAAAAAAAAAACCAAAAAAACACTTTCGCTCTCCGTTCTGTCACATTCTGAGTGAGATGAGACGTGAATAAAATCAAATAAATGAATAAATCTGTCGTGTTTGTTTTGTTTTCCCCGATGTCTTCTTTTCTCCGTCATTGATCGCCTAATGCAACACAAAGCAACGCTCTAATTGATTCAGGACCGCAAGCGAGAATATTTTAAAGTTCACCCGTGATTTGCAGCGGTTTTGATAAATAACTGTAAAAACAGAAGGAAAAATAAAATAAAATAAATAAAAATTAAGGCAAGACACTGCAGGCAACAGTCGGTAGCGGCTACACGCACCAAACTTTACAACTTGTACGTAATTACATCAAGACAAAATGTACAAATCTTATTCCAAATGGCAAATTTTCAGTCAAATCGAGTTTACTCCAATACTAACTAAAATATCCCCTGTATATTTTTGTATATCTAATAGGTCAACATCATGTTTCTAGTTTAAATGTCCCAGAAATGCTCAATTTTGCCAGTTCTTACACATAAAATGCCATATTTAAACATGAAAATTACATTTAGAAGGTAAATTCATCAAAAACAATCTGTTGTGTAGAATGACTGTGCTAAAAACTCCCTGACGTCTTCTTTTCTCCTCCGCTGATCTCCTAATAGAACACAAAACAAGTCTCTAATTGATTCTCGACTCACTATAGGACTATTAGAAAGTTTAGTACAAATCTGCAGTGGTTTCAACAAAACTTTGGTAAAAAAGAAAAAAGAGCAGCATTAAACTCCCACGAGAGCCTTGGTTTCACGTGTTATTAGGGATGTAACGATAACACAAAAATGGTGATATCGTATCGTCAGAGGTCTCACAATAATATCGTGGCGCATCAGCGAATAGTTGTGATGCAGAAATAGCTCAAAAAAACAGAGGGAACTACATAGACCATGATCCTTTGCTCCGTTTCAGTGCCGACGACATGAAGAAATAACTGTTCTGAGCACTTTGAAGCACTTTCATTTCTTGTGAAGGCATTTTTAGAGGAAAAAGTAGCAGATTCACATAAAATATTGCAGTAAATATCGTACAGTGAGGTGTTTATAGTGAAAATATCGTACGGAGAGATTTGTTACTGTAAAAAAAACAAGTCTGATTGCTCGATCATGCTTGATTCTGGCCTGAGAAGGAATAAAAGGTATTTCTAACCATTTTAATATGAAGGAAATGGTTCGATACTAGTGCTTACGATATGGCTCTGTACTGGTGTTTTTAAAGATCAAGATGACTCAAAAACTGTCGCGTTTATGGGATTTTTTTCCAGTAACAATACTTGCTAAATTAAGAACTTTTGATAGTGGTTTTCGTGTCGATTCGTATTCGCTTTTTGATACTTTAAACAACCTTGCAGCGACTGGTACCCTTCTGTAAAAAAAATACACACGAGAGATAACATTGTGGACTTTTTCGCCAATTTTATCCTCAATCCTCAACTGAAATTAATTAAACCTGACATCTTATTCCCGCAGCAAAACATCCAAATTTCCAACCACAACCCAAATCTCCACCTTATCCTTCCACTCTTACTCCTCAACGGCTCCGAGCTCAGAGTTACCCCCCGGTCGCCTCTCGTCGTCCATTCTCCACGCCGCTGTGCCCGGTTAGCTCCAGCGCGTTTGGTCACGGCGGCTCCGTGACCTTGGGCGAAAGCGTCAAGAGAATGTGTGTGTGTGTGTGTGTGACGTGCGGAGAGATGATGGTAGAACGAGGGCGCCGGCAGCAGAAGCAGAGTCCTGGCGCACCTCTCGGAGCTGTCACCGAGCACCCAAAGGAGACGAGGGAGGGATGGAGGGAGGGGGGGAGGCCGGTGTCAATCAGGCGGCAGACAGATATCGCCACAGGGAGGTTTTACAGGCATGGAAAGGGTGGGGTCCAGTCAAGTGCACGGAGAACTCAATATAAGGAAAGAAAAGCTGGAAAAGTCAATGGATTTTACTGTTTTAGAATGAGTTTGCGTTCTTGCATAACCATTTAATTGAGCCAGAATCATTCTCAATAAACTATTTCTTCATTATGAGTTAAAGAGCTCATATTACAGGGTGCCCTAAAATATTTTACATCATTTCACAGGCCAATTCTTGTTGAAATAACTTCAAATTTTGACAGAATGTATAGAAACAGATCAAGATTTTATGTTTAAAGTTGTATTTTTGTTCTGTTTTCAGGTTGAGTCATGACGTTCAATTCTGAGCCCGACAAAAAACAGCCTCTCTCATTACATTTTTGGTGCCAAGTCCAAATTTGTTTTCCACTTGGTGAAGATTTTCCAAATTTTTCAAACGTTAAATATAAAATATTGATCTGTTTCTATACATTCTGTGAAAATTTGATGTTATTTCAATAAGAATTGCAGAAATTATTGGCTTGTGAAATGATTTAACATTTTTTGGGACACCCTGTATTATCTGGTTTATGCGGTAATGTCGTTTCCTCATCACAAACACACCTGGAGTTGTGTTTTGTTTCATTCACACGTCGAACACACAAATCCAGCAGATTTAGGATTTGTTCTGGTCGCAAACAGAAAACACTCTGTTTCGCCTCGTCATTGTTGGTGCATGGGCTAATACAGGACGTGCTCCACTGTTATTTTTATTATTTTTACAGATATATATTTTCAGCATTTCTGAAAAGATGAACATTAGTAAGACACAGCACATTGGTCCATCATGTCCAGCGTTTCAGTCCCATTTAGTCCAAAGTTTGTCAGACGTCCATTTTCAAATTAAATCCATTTATTTTTTCCATTTTACAAACGTCACTCATAATTTCGGACCCGTCTTTGCTTGTTGCTGCAGTTTGTGTCATCCATTTTTTTTTTGTAAAGACCTTTTTTTCCTGCCGCCAAAAGTATGCTCCAAAGATATCCACTGTCTATGTCCACAGCAGAGGTTTTATAGCCAGGCTGGCGCCGCCTACTGCCTCCGCTCAATTTCATTTCTCTCCAGCGACTATGTCAGGAAACAGAAACACTCAGTAGTTTGCAAGAATCCCGGAAGTTGTTGTTGACGCACCGGCCAATCAGAGAAGCCATGACGTCAAACTCGAGCGCCTCTGGGGTCCTTTTGTGGTGCGACACGACAATAAACAAAGTGGTCCGGATGGACGTAGACGGAGCCAAACATCGAGGATTTAAAGCCGGAGCAAAGAGAATGTTTGGTGAGTTTTCTCAAGGGGAAAGACGATATTGCCATTCTTCCTACGGGATTTGCTGTTATGCCGGCGATTACTTGGACCCGGCACATTATATACGACCAAATAGCGACTGGTTTAATCAAACAAGTACCCGTCTACCGTCGAGAGAACGACTCCTAACGGTGTCTCATTCACTTCGTGGAAACCGGCTGATGAAGCAGACTAGGGGGGTTTTGAGGCCCAGGTACATCATTTTGAAGTCCAGTGGGATGTTCGTATTAAAGACCGTTTGCAGTGTTTTGTTCATTTCTGTCCAATATTTATGGATGACATGACAATCCCAGTACACGTGGTAATGGTCGACAGCTTTTTTAAACTCTGTCCACTTTCCCTAGAATCATGTGGATCATTTCAGCACCAGGAACTGTCAAACTCTACTGAAATAAAGGTTAAAAGGCAGCTGGAAACTACAACTTCATGACATCGCAAGGTGGAACTGAGCATTTTGAGCTTTGGCGATGCAGACAGACTAAGAATGGCTTTTGCGAGTTTATTTAGAACAGTTAGAATTTTACTTTCGCTTTATATCTCTAAATAACTGCGCGTCATCAAGGTTATACAGTAAATGGCATCGTTTTCTGTCTGAAGCTTAACAAAAGTGTGTTGCCCAAGGGCACAAAACAACATACTGTACATCTGACGCCAATAGCGAGCTAATTGGCTTTTGAAAGTATATTTAAGTTAGAATTTTACTTTCATTTTCAATCTCTAAATAACCGAATAGCATCAACCTGATAAATGGTACTGTTTTCCGTCTGAAGCATAATCAAATGCGTCTTGCTCAAGGGTGCAAAGCGACATGCCTGATCGCGAAATGGTTTTTGGAAGATCCTTTAAGTCCGATTTGTACTTTCACTTCCAAACTTTAAATAACGAGGTGCCATCAGCCTTTTAAAAGCGATTGTTTTCCGTCTGAAGCGCGACAAATGCACTTTGAATCAGGCTTTCTCTGGCACAAACCCAAACCTCTCCGAGACTTAATCCATGAGAGTAAACAAGAAAAAAAACACCTAACCCAAAAGTAATTAGTGCAAAACAAATCAGAGCGCGTGTGTTCGGATCAATCCTGGATTCCTTTAGTTCTTTCCCCGTCTTGTTTTCACCTCAGCGGCAACAATTTGTTTCAGAGGTGAATAAGAATCGAGTAATTTTTTGGCCTTATTGGAATATTCAGCCACACGCGACAAATTCATGCTTCATATTTGTGTTTCGTTGGTTATAAAATGTGGGTCGTTACTAGTTATTACTCTCGTTAAAAAGTTGCCGATACGATACATAGGCCACGATACGATACATATCTTAATACAGTGCGTTTTTGATTCGATATATGATATTTCGGTAACACTTTACTTTAGGGACCACATATTTATAGCTAAGTGTTAATTGGTATGTGAATTAACGGTTACTTAGCTAATAATTGGTATTAATCAAACACTTATTAATGTTTATTAAGATTTCAGTGTTTGCACAAAAACTTCTATTTTAATCTGCACTACTTTAGTGGGAAGAAAACAGTTCATGGGTTAGTACTCGCAAAATAAAAATAACAAAATGCATTGAAAGTACTTTATAAACACTGACAAAGATGTAATTAAGCACTTATTATGCATTTTACTATTAAATAGCTATTAATATATGGTCCCTAATGTAAAATGATACCGATATTTCAAGCGAGTCGATACGGTTCAATAAAAAATAATGGCTAAATCGTGGCTGTCTCTCCGTTAAACCACTTCTTATGTAAAGTTTGTATAAAACACGCACATTTTAATCATCAAAACAGTGAAAATGTCAAAGCTGTAGCGCTGTAACAAAATAATTGAGTCAAATTTACCATAACATACTCTTATATCGATACAGCAGCCCTCGATATCAATACTGTATCATCACAGTAAACAATATGATAGAATATAATGACATTTTTGCACAGTAACGTTTAAAAAGAAATTGTGCTTTTAAGTTCTTGTTCTTTCCTAGCAGCGTTCTTTTACTCCTGCTCCATATTTTTTCATTGAAGTAACAGTAAAGGTGCTGGTTGCTCTTTCTAATGTGAGTAAATCTGCAAGTAGCAAAAGCTTTTATCTTGACACTATGAAATGATTTACCCTTTTGGTTTGATTTGGCTTTGTTTTTTCAATTTTCTGAGTCTATCCTTTGAAAATACCCGATTTTCCATGTTATTTAATGTTCTTCCAAATTACATGAACTTAAATTACAAATCAGATGTGACGTCCCAACAGTTACTCTTAACAGGCCAATAAACACCTAAAATCACTTTATTTACTGATTATCTGTGTAAATGGGCCTAAAATAGAAGCTCATACCTCTTTCCCTGGCCTTATTTTGCCATTTTAGTGCATATTTGTCAGACTTTTGTGTCAAAGTCGTGTCTGTAACGGCCTCTTTAGGATCAACTACGGCCGGAACATTTCAGTTTTCGGGCTGGACTAATGACAATGAGTCTGGTTGATGAGCAAATCCACTGGCGTCTACGGGCCGGACACGATGAGCTCCTCTTGTAGAAGTTTTCAGATTGTCCGAGAAAGGGTGGAATTAAAAGTCTGGAGACCAACTGGACGTCTTAAGCAGGAGAAGTTTATTTATCGTCAGTAATACAGGCCCGGGCGGACTTAAAAGTGCACATAGTCTGATTCCAAAAGTGAACACAGTCCGATCTTTGAGTGTTCAATCCCCTTCTGCTTCCAAAGGAGGATTTTTCAGATTTTGCTTATGGGAGTAAAGCTTCAGGAGGGGGTTTAGTGGCTTTTTTACCTTAAACTCTTACTCAAGTAGTACTTTTCCCAAACACTTTTTTACTCTTACTTGAGCAATTCTCAGATCTCTACTTTGTACTTCTACTTCTGTAATATTATTTCGAAGTAACATTATCCTTACTTGAAAAAACTGGGGAAAAAATAAGCGACCACTGCAAATTTCTCTGATTTTACTATTTATAGGTTTGTGTTTGAGCAAAATAAACATTTTTGTTTCATTCTATAAATTACATTTCTGCCAAATTCCAAATAAAAACGTGGTCGATTAGAGCATTTATCTGCAGGAAATGAGGTTTTCAGACCTCAAACAATGCGAAGAAAACAAAAGAAAAGATCATATTCATTTTAAAACAACACAATACTAATGTTTTAATTTAGGGAGAGTTCAGAAATCGATATTTGGTAGAATAACACTGATTATTATTATTTTTTGACTACTATACCCCCTCTTTTAGTCGCAGGTTACGTATCGATTATCGTCGTCCATCCTTACATCTAAAAAGATATAAAGAATTGGGTCAGAATCGCCTTATCGTGCGATAAAGACGACTCAAACACGCAGGAATCACACAAAATACACAACTTCGAAAGCGTAAACGAGAAGGGAAACAACTATACCACGGTTAAAAGTTTCGAAACATCGATTTTGCACGTTGCGTCCGCGTTAAACTCCTCTCTCCAGCCATAGCCCACCTTCTCCAGATGCTCTAAACTGCCACTCACCCACACGCCAAGAAAAGTACGATAATAAAATAAAAGCGTGCGCATATTTCATAACTGCACCGAAAAATCCTCCCACTGAATGCGTGGTTCTGAAAAGCCTTCTGTCATCTCATCGCAAACTCTCCACCTTGGACACCTTGGAAAACAAAACAAAAAAAAGAAAGGCCCCGTCGCGCTTTTGCTGAGAAAATATTGTGCTAATATAAAAGCCCACGCATTTCCATTCCATCAAATCCAATTACGTCGAGCAGGTAAACAAAGGGTGTTAGTGTGCGTCTGCAGTTGTAAAATACATAATGAACAACTTTATTTATGGCAGTTGACAGTGTGGAAAAAGCCGTTTGTTTTCCCCTTGGGGCTTGAGTTTGCGTTTAATGCCAGACAGTGGAACATTCCGGGAAAGAAATAAAACGTTTAAAGAGCCAAGCAAACTGTGAAACCTCCATGAAAAGTACATAGTGTATCTTTAACTATGTGTTTTAAAGGTCCCATATTACACCAAATTGACTCTTGAGAGCTTTAAATCATAGTTAAAATATGGTTTCCTCATTAAAAACAAACCTGGAGTTGTGTTTTTTTTTTCCATTCAAACATGTTTGACGAGTTTTTATTATCAGTCCGTCTACATCTCAAGCACAAAACGCTCTGTTCCACCTTGTGATGTCATATAACGTATAGAGTTTTCAATTGAACAGCTCCTTTTAGCTTTTGTTCAGGCGAAATCGGCAATTCCAGGGCTGAAATCATCAAAATGATTCTCGTGGAAGTTGAAAAACACAGTGGAGCACTTCCTGTATCACCACTTGACATCACAAGGTGGAACAGAGCGTTTTGAGCTTTGGAGACGTAGCCAGAGTGATAATAAAGAGTTAGCCAAACATGTGAATGAAACAAAACACAACTCCAGGTCTGTTTTTGAGGAGATGACAACATTTTAACTATGACTTAAAGCTCTCGAGGGTCAATTTCGTGTAATATAGGATCTTTAAAATACATAGTTAAAGATACATTATGGTAGTTTTTGGCTTTTCGCGAAGGTTCTGCCATTTGCTTGTCTCCGTGAAGATATTTCTTTCCTAAATATGCAACGTGTGAATGAAAAAAACACAACTCCAGGTATGTTTTATAGTAACACAGGTGAGAAAAGTGGCGTAAAGTGGCCTCCTTGAAGCCCCAACATTAGGGGTTTAACGATATCCAAGTCTCACGGTACGATATTTATTGCGATATCGTGGGAAAGCTCACGATATTATGATATTCTACATAATAACAAGACTTTCTAAAATACTTTGACCAGTCATTTGGTACAACATTTATTGTCATTGGGGATGTAACGAAATCCAAATCTCTCTGTACGATATTTTCACCATAAACATCTCACCGTACGATATTTATTGAGATATTTTGGCTGTGAATCTGTTACTTTTTCCTCTAAAAATGCCTTAAAAGACTTAATCCAAAGAATGAAGGTTTAAAACAGTTATTTCTTCATGTCGTCTGCACTGAAACGGAGCAAAGGATCATGGTCTATGTAGTTCCCTCTGTTTTTTTAGCTATTTCTGCATCAGAACTCTTCATTTAAGCAAAGAGATTTGGGATTCGCTATATTATGATGGTCCACGATATTATTGTGAGACCTCTGACGATACGATATCACCATATTTAGGTTGTCGCCACATCCCTACCCACCATGGAGTTTTTTCTTTGCCAAAACATAGACTAAATAGTTTTTTATTGCACTAAAATCATGTGCGTACTGGGAGTGGACTTTAATTTCTCCAAACCTGAAGGATTTTCACCTGCTTGTTCCTGCACTATAATCTTCCACAGCGTGAAGTAACACTCATCTATCTCTGTACAGAATGTTGAACAAGAATATGGAATATTTTCTCGCTCACTACCCAATATTTCACCGAACTTTTACCACCGAAGCCAAACTTTTGACGTCTCTCCTCTAAAGAGACTCGGTGTCAACGCTGACATTTGGCACCATTAATCACAAGCTGTACTCTGTCACTGATGCACGGCTCCCAGGGCGGGATTTCAACGAGTAAAAAGCTTAGATTTTGTACAATATACTCGTTCCAAGGCGGTGCAGGGGGTTAAGCAACAGCCCATGAACCAAAGTATATTCGGTTCATTTCCCACCAAAGGAATCGGTCCTGAGTCAAGACTAAACTGGACTGAACCAGATCTTAAAGTAGGACCTAAGTCAAGACTACATCTGGACTAAACTGGACTAAACCAGGTCTTAAGCGAGGACCTAAACCAAGACTAAATCTGGTCTAAACCAGGTCTTAAGTGAGAACCTAAAACAAGACTGAACATGACTAAACCAGGTCTTAAGTGAGGACCTAAGTCAAGACTACATCTGGACTAAACTGGACTAAACCAGGTCTTAAGTGAGAACCTAAAACAAGACTGAACATGACTAAACCAGGTCTTAAGCGAGGACCTAAGTTAAGACTAAACAGGACTAAACCAAGTCTTAAGCGAGGACCTAAATCAAGACTAAACTGGACTAAACCAGGTCTTAAGCGAGGACCTAAACCAAGACTAAATCTGGTCTAAACCAGGTCTTAAGTGAGAACCTAAAACAAGACTGAACATGACTAAACCAGGTCTTAAGTGAGGACCTAAGTCAAGATTAAACTAGGTCTTAAGCGAGGACCTAAATCAAGACTAAACCAGGTCTTAAGCGAGGACCTAAGTTAAGACTAAACAGGACTAAACCAAGTCTTAAGCGAGGACCTAAATCAAGACTAAACAGGACTAAACCAAGTCTTAAGTGAGGACCTAAGTCAAGACTAAACCAGGTTTTAAGTGAGAACCTAAGTCAAGACTAAATCTGGACTAAACCAGATCTTAAGTGAGGACCTAAGCCAGGACTAAATCTGGTCTAATCCAGGTCTTAAGTGAGGACCTAAATCAGGACTAAATCTGGTCTAAACCAGGTCTTAAGCGAGGACCTAAGTCCAGACGGTGGAACGGAGCATTTTGAACTTTGCAGACGTCGTCAGACTCAAACATGTGAATAATGGTTTATAATCGGATACTCAGAGTCTGGATGGAACAATGTGACATTTCGTACTCGTACAAAATGTCCTCGGTACCAAATAAAACCTTAAAAGGTCACCCAAGCAGGGCACGACTCACCAATTTCCTCCAAATTCTGGCCGTCCAGTTTCGTCAAAATGAACAGATGGAAAGTAAAACCGAATCTCTTCACAAACGGCTGAACAGGGCGTGAGTTTCGTATTCGCTGTGTCTTAACCTCTGGCCTGTTCTTTAAGGATTTCCCGTCGGGATTTTATATCTCCCTATATATATAAGGCCGGCGTTCCCTATAGGAGCGGGGTCAGCCAACCAATGAGCAGAGATCAGGGGTGATGTCCTACGGGAGCCGGCAAGGGACATTTCTGCGCTCCCCCTGTGCCTGTCAAAGTCTGATTAATACACGTGGCAGGGGAGAGGCTGTATGGGAGTGCGGCGCTGGAGATGGTGTAAAGGCTAGAAGAAAAGAAATCGACAAATAATAAAGTATAATAATTGAAATAAGCTTGATGATACGGGAAAAATCAGGGGTCAAATTTAAAAAAATGTCCAAAAAAGAAAAAAAACTATATTAAATAAAATAATAATAAAATGTCAGCTATTAAAAAATTAAAAGTGTAGCCATGGCAACAGTGCATAGTTTGGAAGAGAGAGAGAAAAAAACCTAACAATAATAAAATATAATTGAAGTAAGCTTGACGATACAGGAAAATATCAGGGGTCAAATAAAAAAAAAATGTCTAGGAAAATTTTTAAAAATGTGAAAAAAAAATTTAAAAATTCAATTTTTTTTTTTATTAATTAATTAATTTATTTAAAAGGGACAATGCACATTAATGGACACTTGAAGACAAGTGTAAATGTGCTGAAGTTAGCATACAGCTAATTTACATTCATAGTCAGCTATTAAAAAATTAAACTAATAAAATATTACTGGAATAAGCTTGACAATACAGGAACAAAGATCAAGGGTACAATTTTAAAAAATGTCCAGAAAAAATTCAAAAATATTTTTAAAAAAGCACAGAAATTCAAATGTCAGCTATTAAAAAAAATAAAAGTGTGGCCGTGGCCATAGTGTATAGATTGGAAGAGAGAAAAAAATAAATAAAAATAATAAAATATAATAATTTTTATATGTCCAGGATTTTTTTTTAAATTAAAAAACAGAAATTCAAATGTCAGCTATTAAAAAATTAAAAGTGTAGCCGTGGCGATCGTGTATAGGTTGGAAGAGGGGAAAAAATCCAAGAATAATAAAATATAATTGAAATAAGCTTAAAAATACAGGAAAAAAACTAATCAGGGGTAAAAGTTTAAAATGTCAGGAGGAAAAAAACACACACACAGAAATTCAGCTATTAAAACAATGTATTTTAGACCAAAAAGTGTGAAAAACAAACAAAAAATAGGATGGATTAATACAACTTCTTGAACACATTACAGGACATTATCGTTTTTATATTTTGTTTTTTTGCTAAAGCTCATGTTGATCCAGTGTTGATTTGGGTTTAAAGGGCCCATATTACCTGATTTTCTGCTCTGTTATAAGGTTTTTTTCCTATCCTGGAAGTGTTTCACTGTATTTTTAATTTCCACACCTCTTCACTAGAATCATTTGGATAATTTCAGCCTCAGAATTGCCCATTTCTACTGAACTAAAGGTAAAAGGAGCTGTTAGCTTGAAAACTACCCGCGTTCAAGGATGATGAGAGCAATTTGAGCTTTGCCGATGTAGACAGAACAAAAGCGTTCGTTCTAGTTTATTCTTTGGCTAAAAACCTTGAACACCCGACTGTTAACGTACAAAGTATTCAATATTACGACGATATAGAGACGTTTTAAGAATAGGAAACTGCATTATCTAACAAAACGTCTTCATTAAGGAGTTCATTTTTCCAACTGCACAATGTCTGGAAACGCTCTACTTACATCCACACTTAAATATTCCACAACTTATCTCACTTTTTGCAGCATTTGCTAATTGCTTTTGAGCTCTGACACCCCTTAACGAACCTTCGGCGAGTTAAACGACTAATTATGAGCATTTAAATGAAGGACTCGGTCGCCCCACTCGGTACCGGGAGATAACGGCGTGAATTAAAACACATTCATGAGGCTTTTTTGTGGGAATTGCAAATTATTAGCGCGTGTTTGGGAACAACAAGCGGACGTCCGTGAGTCAGCGGCCGGGTACAGTGCGCCGCAGACAGTTCACGTCTCCCGTCGGTGAATCACTCCACGCGGCAAAGGCGAGAAAATAGTCCCCCGAGCGCCCACACAGCGTTTATTTATAGAGGGTTATAATTTTAGATTTTGTTGTGAATACGGAAAGCAACTGTGGTTTTCGAAAAGTTCACGTCAACATCACCAAGTTAAGATTAAACTGGACTAAACCAGGTCTTAAGCGAGGACCTAAGACAAGACTAAATCTGGACCAAACCAGGTCTTAGGTGAGGACCTAAGTCAAGACTAAACCAGGTCTTACGCGAGGACCTAAGTTAAGACTAAACATGAACTAAACAGGACTAAACCTGGTCTTAAGCGAGGACCTAAATCAAGACTAAATCTGGTCTTAAACCAGGACCTAAATCAAGATTAAACAGGACGAAACAGGACTAAACCTGGTCTTAAACGAGGACCAAAGTCAAGACTAAATCTGGACTAAACCTGGTCTTAAGCGAGGACCTAAGTCAAGACTAAACTGGACTAAACCTGGTCTTAAGCGAGGACCTAAATCAAGACTAAATCTGGTCTTAAACCAGGACCTAAATCAAGATTAAACAGGACGAAACAGGACTAAACCTGGTCTTAAACGAGGACCAAAGTCAAGACTAAATCTGGACTAAACCTTGTCTTAAGCGAGGACCTAAGTCAAGACTAAACTGGACTAAACCTGGTCTTAAGCGAGGACCTAAGTCAAGACTAAACTGGACTAAACCTGGTCTTAAGTGAGGACCCAAGTCAAGACTAAATCTGGACTAAACCTGGTCTTAAGCGAGGACCTAAGTCAAGACTAAACTGGACTAAACCTGGTCTTAAGCGAGGACCTAAATCAAGACTAAATCTGGTCTTAAACCAGGACCTAAATCAAGATTAAACAGGACGAAACAGGACTAAACCTGGTCTTAAACGAGGACCTAAGTCTAGACTAAACTGGACTAAACCTGGTCTTAAGCGAGGACCTAATTCAAGACTAAACTGGACTAAACCAGGTCTTAAGCAAGGACCTAAATCAAGACTAAATCTGGTCTTAAACCAGGACCTAAATCAAGATTAAACAGGACGAAACAGGACTAAATCTGGTCTTAAACGAGGACCTAAGTCTAGACTAAATCTGGACTAAACCAGGTCTGAATGGTGCACTGTGTGTGAGGCAGGGAATTTTCCTTTTCCCGTGATCAAGATGTGCGTTAGATTTACAACGTGTTTTCATACACTGGAGTTTTCGGTGTCTAGAGAAGTTCATGGTTTCGTTAAAATGATAAACAACTGACATCTACGTACTTCCTGTTCTGTTTGAGCATGAACTAAAACATCAACCTGCCCGGGGACGACAGGTGGCGCTACAACCTGGTACATGCATCTCTCCTCTTCAGATTAACGTATATTGTGCACTGTCCCTGTCTCAGTAAATAAATTACACTGAACTAATTCCACAGTATGGGAATAACGGCGCCTTCTATTGAGCTTGGGACTCGGGGGAAAAACCAACCTCCACTTCGAGAAAGTGCGATGGAACGGCCAATCAAATCGGAATTCCGAAACACAGAGAGTCGGCTGGAAATGAAACTTTGTCGGGCGTCCATATTCTCCCCGGCCGTTGCAATAAAACGCATTTACAACGGATGTCGAGAGGTCCGGCTCGGATTTATTGACTACCGACGTTCAACGGAATGCGGCATAAACTTGGAAATCACAATGAAGACAGGTTAATGGTCAAAGAATTCATGTTTTTTAAGGTATTTTTGAGCTATAACGCACCTTTAAGAGGAGTGAAATAAAAGATAAACAGGTGATCACCGAAATAAATTCAAATAAATCCAAAAAAGCTTCTTATCGTAGTTTTCTCTATCAAAACATCTGAAGCCAACATCTAAAAACAGGATATTTGATCACTCCAAGCCAGACCTCCTCTCCTCCATGTTTTTGAAAGCTCATATATTTGTTTTTCCTCGTTCGGAAATATGAAAACACAGCATGTCTTCACTCAGTATACCCATTATTTTGTTCTTTTAGCAAAAACATCCTCATCATTGCATCACGTACATTATGCAACCCTCCATGTTGTTGACAAACGGAGCTCGACAGACTTCCTGTCTCCGAGCGGACAGTGTGTTTTATGACTGCTTCCTTCCCGGCATTGCACTTGGCTTTTCCAGTCTTGCATTTTCCAGACGTCGCTCATTTTCAATCGCCCCCCTCCCCGCCCTTGTCTTCGGACTCTAAAACTCGGCGTGGAAACATAAAGCTGGGTATTGATTATATTTCAGGGGCAGGTACAGCCTACACAAGCAGCACTTCGGGGGTCAAAAGGTCCCGCGCTATTGAAAACTAATAAACACGATTGATGTCCGACTTCACTTTGAGCGTCATAAGTGGCGGATAATGGATGTGGTCTTGTTTCTGACGTTTTTTGTTTTTTTACATTACAAGTTAAAGCCCCAGTATGGCACTTTTTAGCCAAAGAAAAAGGCTAGAATAATAAAAAAAGATGGTTTGGAACACGTGAGCAGGCTTGCATCTCCACAAACCTGACTCCCGTTTGGTCTGGAGGGGCTTTTCTCACTTGTTTCCTTGGAAATCTTCTGGCTGCTAACTTCCACAGTCGATTGGCCTATTCACTCCAAGCACTCCAGCCTCACAGCAAGAAGGTTCCAGGTTCGATCCCCAGGTCGCCCAGGCATTTCTGTGTGGAGTTTGCATGTTCTTCCCGTGTCTGGATGGGTTTCCTCCAGTTTTTTTCCCCCCCATCAACTCACAAATATGCAACATAGGTCTCCAGGAAGAAGTACTGTCAATTAAATACAACCAAGCAATTAAAATACTGACCCACTATTGGCTTTTAATTGTATGTTTTAATCGTATTCAACTTATTTTTGTTGTTGTAAGGCGACCTTCAGTGTCCAAAAAGGCGCCTAATATAAATAATAAATAAAATCTATTATTACTATCCCAAAAAAACCCAAAACATACCACAGAAGTCCCAGGTCGACATTGTAAATGAGAAAGCCGTTCTCAATCATAATAATAATAATACATTTTATTTATTAGATGCTTTTCTGGACACTCAAGGTCGCCTTACAACAACATAAACAAACTAAAGATGATTAAAACATGTCATTAAAAGCCACAGTTAAAGTGGGACAGTATTTAATTGAATGTATTTAGTATTGTATTTACACAGAAAGGCCCAGATGACCTGAAGTTTAAACCCAGAACCTTCTTGCTGTGAGGAGTGAGTAGCACTAAGCCACTGTGTCGTGTGGGAGTGAGTGACTTACCTGGTAAAATATCAATTAAAATTAAAAATACATATATTTGGTTATTATGATTATGATTATTAGTATGATTCTTCTTTTTCTTCTTCTTCTTATTACAGTTATTAGTATGGCATAAAACGTATTCGCCGTGGAGAATGTTCGAAAGTATGGTTTTAAAGTCATAATCTGAAACTTTCTGGATGTGAAAAGTCAAGTGCGTGATTCCATGAAAAACAGAAAGTTAAAACCATACTTCGGAACATTCTGCACTCAGATAAATACGTTTAATGCCATACTGTGGAAGATTATAACCAAAAAAACAACATTTCCATGGAAACGAGCAGCAAGACGCCCTTCTCTAAGCCAAGTACAAGTCGGGTTTGTGGAGATGCGAACGCACCAAATGTAAAGACACACGTTTTTCTTTGCTTTTCAGTGCAAAAACTTACATACTGTGGATCTAACTTTTGATCTCCATGGGAATGCGCTACCTCCACAAACTTGCACAGTGCTGATTTTAAACAAATAATTAAAAAATGTGCTTGTATTCAAAAACAAAGGGCGTAGAAAAGGTTAGACGATTAGACGCTCCAGTGCTCGGTATTGAGAACATGAGCGATGGTGCATGGAAGAATGACCCCAAAACACAATTGCTTAATCTATAGAGACCCACTGCGAAGGTGAAAATTACAATTCAGACAAACGCCGAGAGAAGAGGCTGGACAAGGTAAGGTCAGATACACTCGACGCCTTTGGAAAAACATCATGCAGCCTCAACCTTGTTTATTTGTAACGCTTCAGCTAACCTTCCAGCAGCTGTCCATTTTTATTGAGCAAGCGAAGTATTTCTTACCTACAGTATAAGTTAAAAATGAAGAAAACGAAGAACTTTTTCTATAGCGATGCACAATTCACAACTAAACTATCTCGTAACTGGCAAAAGTTCTCAAAATGGGGTCCTTGACAGAGAAATGTCAGGTGAATTAAACTGCTTATGATTAGATTGTGTCCCTGTGTCCCCTGTCCCATCAGATTTATCCAAAACCACTGATTTGTCTCAGTTTTATAGGTGAGGTGTCCCTATTTTTGGAAAACCAGGACTACATCAGGTCTAAACCAGGACTAAAAGAGGACTATCACAATTTTTGACTAATCTGATCCCTGCCAACAGTAAAGAGGAGCATAAATTGTCATTTGTTTTGCCAAAATTCAGAAATACGTGTTTGTGAATGACCATAAAACAACAAAATGCAGCGACAGAAATCCCTCAGATTATGACACAACATAACCTTACGCTCTTTTCACAATTTTATTTATCCCAGCTGAGGTATAGAGCCTTTAAAAGTTTACAAAAATGACTTCTGAATGAATTTTGGAAAGGAGGTGGATCAGTTCAGATGGGCATGATTAACAGGTGGATCATCCCGCTATTTAGACATTAACGTCAAATTGTCGGAGTAGCAACATAGAAATATTTTAAGTATCCCACTACTATAACTTTTTTTTTTTTTCATTTTGGAGTAGCTGTTTTTCATTTTACAATTCAAATGTGAGATCGCGCTGATGTGTCCTGTCACTCAGCACCATGGACAGCGAGAGACACACCTGGGTAGACGATCGCAACTCTTTCAAAAAAAATAAATTACATGTTGGAATAGTGATACCAAAAAGTGTCAGAAAACCAGCACATCTAAATACATACATGTCATAATAGTGGTATTTCTAAATATAGGCATGTTGGAATGAAGAGATGTCAGAATAGGCTGGTGACCCCCTGATCAGGGACACATACTGCATGGTTTGTCCGAATAAAAAAAAACAGGCTCTATTCATGCGTACGTCGCAAACCTGGTTGCAGTAGTAAGTCTGACAAAATGTAGGAAAACTGAGAAAATGCCCCAGTTTTCTTCATTGACATGTCATCGTAGCGTTCCGTTATGTTCGGTGAATCCACAATTTCAACCGTACCTCAGGTTTCATCGTTTCCCCACCGACGCACAACTCTGAGCGCACTGGGTACATGCGATTAGAAGAGACGAGTGCGCCGAATTCAAGAGGATTCCAAACAGTCCTCATTTTACCAACGATCACATTTACTTCAGTAGGTTCGATCACAGTCGGTCGGCGAGCCCAGTGTCGGAAACTACACCGGAAGTCGTCATCGTCTGTCTTCCTGGTTTGTGATGTAAGCGTGAATAGAGCCTCCAGTACCACCCAGTTTAGCAGCTCTGTTTGAAACGCAATTATGGGAGTTTGGGCGTTTAATCCCACTTTAAACTCACGCCATCTGATGTCACTTGAACCCAACCTACACCAACAATCCACTGAACAAAACACATCTTGGTTACATTTCGCGTGACAGTCCCACACTAAACGAACCTCTGTCACGATGCACCATTTGGGCAACCCGAGATCGCGCTGGCCGGTAAAGCGATCTCCACACGACTAAAAATACAATGTTAACGGCGAACGCAAAAGCACCCTGACAGCATAATGATGCGCCATCCGTGCAGGCTCTGGTTTCACCCTGACAGTTAGCTGTAATGTAAGCCAGTTTGCAGGGGTAAACCTAACCGAGCAGTCAGCCTGAAAGAGCCCATGTACCGGACAGCAATTACCCCGGATGATGAATATGCAGGCGGAGGGGTACGGCAGCGAGCGAGCTAACTGGGACATTGCGAGTTTAATTGAGAATATTTCATACAGTCTAAATTAGCGTCGGGAAGGGTTCGGGGGAATTTAGGAGGGAGAGTTGGGCTGAGATGCCAGTTGTAATTTATCACTACAAGCTATTTAGTCTAGTAGCTTCAAGAAAAAGGGAGTCGCTCATTGGAAAGATCTGCAAATGCGTTTTAACACAAGGGATGTACATTTTGCGCTTCCAACTCCAAAATGCAATGTTGTTAAGAAAACATTTTAGAAGTTTTGTCAGTTGGCGCCTTGTAATTTCTCAACGCAGTGTTAATTTGGACGCATTCAGGCAAGAACACTTCTCTAAGCATTTTTATAGCATCTGAACTTATTGAAAGAAGGGGGGATATTAAAATTAATAAGTCTAATGATAGCGCGAAATAAAAGTACATTTTCTACTATCTTTATTTCATTTCATCTTATATCAGTATCAGTTTTTATGTCTTTGAACTAAAACTCAAACTAAAATGCATATAATTTGAACTAATGGTAGAACAAGTTTTGTTTTATTCATACATGTTTGAATGACCTTTACTACTTTGTCTACATCTCCAAACCTCTATGGCAGGGGTGTCAAACTCATTTTGGTCCGGGGGCCGTATGCAACCTACTTTGATCCCAAAAGGGCCGGATCAGAAAACTCAGTTCTCTCTTCAAGTTATTGTATTTTTCTCCGTGTCTCGTAGTGGTGTTTAAGATTATATTCCTCGAGCAACGCCACTTGTTCCAAACACACTGAGCACAGATTTCACATTCACCTCTGTCAACAAATAAGAATTAGACTATTTTTCTTGGGAAATCCTGAACTCAGCATCTGCTTTTCTCATTTTTTGACATTTTGCTGATGAGGGTCACGGTCGACAGTCAAAACGATCGTCCTTTAAGAGCGTTTGGAAAGAGGAAAGTCTTCATTTGTGCTGCTCTAGTGGGAGTCGCAACGTACAGAAACGCCGGAGACGCTGCTATGCTAAACGGTGCAGAAAATTAACAGAAAAATCTGAAAATTTTAAGTATTTTAATAGAAAAATCAGCCGAGGGCCAGATTAAGGGTCTTGGAGGGCCGGATCTGGCCCCCGGGCCGCATGTTTGACACATGTGCTCTATGGCAATGTTCAGACTGCAGGGCTTCATGCTCAATTCAGATTTTTTTGTGAATTCAAATTTTTTTGCGAGGTCGTTCACATTTCCAATTAAATGCGACTTGTTTATGATCTCCAGTGTTAACTTTAAACGCCCCAAAAGTGTCCTGCAAAAGCACTGGACGACACGACGTCGTCACACGAAGCGAACGTGCTCAGTGTTCACAGAAGTCGCCTAAACATGGACGCTGCCTTGAGCACGGGGAGATTTTACAGTTGCCGTTGTACCGCTCTCGCTGGAGGAAACACGTCTTCGGCCTATTTCAGTGAGAAAACGTGTCGGCGTTAGGCTGTATTGGTTCACAACAGGTTCTTGTTACAGCGCAATAGCCAAACTCTCGCTTGTTGATGACGTGTAGGTCAGATGAATGTGACCTGACCGTTCAGACTGAAGTCGCATGTCAAAAGATCGGATATGTACAGCTTTTAGGAGCACATATCCAAGTGACCTGGGTCGCATTTGAAAAAATCAGATCTGTGTCGTTCAGATGGTCATTAAAAGATCAGGTCGCAGAGGGGCGAAAAAAATCAGATTTGGGTCACTTCAGGCTGCAGTCTGAACGTAGAAAAATGCTCTGTTCAACCTTGTGATCTCATGAAGCTTTTACAAAATTTAAGATATAAAATCCTTAAATCTATCTAGAAAATGACTTAAAAGCAGTGAAATTATCTGTCCACGCTGCAAGATAATTTTACTTGAGAAGTTCTCTTCAAATAAACGAACTCTAGACTAGAATGAAGCAGTCTCAGAACTCGTAAGTCAATAATAAATGTGAAAACAAGGTGAATAACCTGATATAATTTTTAAAATCTTGGCCAGATCAGAGAAATTTGCAGTGTACGATTTGTTTTAGTAGAGATTGGCAATTCTAGGGCTGGTCAATATCCAAATGATTCTAGTGAAGGTGTGTGGAGTTTAAAAACACAGTGGAGCACTTTTTATATTACCACAAGGTTGAACTCGGAGAAGAACTCAGCGTAAATATGCAGGATATGCGTGTTAAACATGTGGAAATGAAACAAAACACAACTCTATGCACGTTTTTGATAAGAAAACGACATTATAACATACGGTAGATCATAAAATAGCGCAATACGAGCCTTTCAAAACGGCGCAAAATAATCGACTTCCTCTTACAATCGGGCCGGACCCCCAGCCTGTCCGTGGGACGGAGGTGCAGGCGCGGCTTTTCCTCCAGTCAATATCCACTCGGGGGTGTGAGTCGAGTGAAAGCGATAAGTTGAAGTGGCTGTAAACTAGATAGATTACGGCGGAGACCACTGAAGGCAGCACCGTCTGTAATGGTGCCCACCGAGCCGGGGCCTTCTCTCTCTTCCCTTTCCCCCTTCTTCTTCCAGCTCGTGGGGGGTTGGGGCGCTCCGCTAATCTTCGCCTGATGATAACTGTAATGTAAGGGCCTTTATCTGCCGAGGGGAGTCACCGAGAGGCTTATCTCAAGGCTCGCCGCGTGTAAGGCAAATCAGACAGCGGCTATACCGGCAGCCCAATCTCCTCGCCTCGGCCTATAATGGTTTCTTATTGGGGGAGATTAGGAAGCGACGGTGGATGGGAACGTTTGAGATCGGTAAACCCCCCCGGGAAGACGGAGGGGGGTGCGACAAGAGTGCGTGTGGTCATCGCGGGTACAATGCGAAAGATTAGGAACGATCTGATTGGATCTTTTTAATTGAATCCGATATCTGAGACTTGTTTGCTGTAGTTGGTGCTGTAGGTGCTCACAAAGTTGCCCGATGAGTTAAACTTCCAACTTTAATGTGTTCAACAATCCTATTTTGCTCAGTTTTTAGTTGTACTTGTTGATGGGAGCTACAGCAGCCCCTGGATTGCCTAGAATCCAGAATAACCACTTTAATATTTTAATTCAAACTCGCTCCATGTACCGTTTGTACTTTTGAATTTCAATTACGAACGAAAAACAATAAAATCTACTTTAACCCCTGTGTGACCCCTGCCCTTGGGACTACGGATGGAAATGAGTCTTTTGGGGTACAATCCGGCATGTTTACATTCATGTCTGTCCATTAACGTGCACTGTCCCTATCAAATAAACACATTTCATTATTCTGTTTTAAACTGATTTTCACGTCTATTTCCAATGTTTATTTAAAGTTTATTTCAAGTAACACCCGTCAAAAAAACAGTCATCGTGCCTGTTTCAGTTTTGATATTTTGTTCTCTCTGGTTTATTTGCACTGGAAGTTTTGCTGCTTAGCGTGAATTCCGTGTCAAGTGAACAAAAAGAGTTTATCGTCTCGCTGCTTCCAGTTTCTCGTCATGGAGTTCAACGCTTTCTAAGATGCGAAAGTAAACACATCACTATAAAAGTAGAAGATAAAATTGTGACGATTTTTCAGGTAAGTCCTTCTAGCTGCAGAACTTCCAGGGAAAATAAACCAGAGAGAATAAAATATCAAAATGAAAATAGGCACGGTGTTTTTTGATGGGTCTTGTTATCGGTGACTAACAGGCGTATTATCCAATCAGGGATATAAATGGATAAATGGCCCTGAATCTGGCTAAAAAATCGGACCCAAAATGGACCAAACGTGCGGTGGGATCCTGCAATCACACCGTGTCTTGCCTATGTACAACACCATTGCTTTGCCGTCAATCTAGATTGGGCAACAAACCTTCATATTATTGGTGAAAAGTCTCTACCAACTAATGCAAATATAGAGTAAAGATATAAGGCTACAGAACTATCGTGTACATTAAGTAGTTTAAGGTAAGGATAGGCACAGTACGGCGGATGAACAAGAACAGAAAGCAGGTTACATCCATGTATTGTACTCTTAAGATAAGAAACAACACAAAAACACTAGTAGTTTTTTAAGTAATCCCCAAAGTCTCCAAATTTAGCCCCATCTAATTACTGCAGCAAAAGTTCCACTAAGCAAAAACATCAACGCAAATCCACCTTTTCCGGGAAACCAGTGAAGTGAAAGGCCAAATTTAGGAGCCCCGCGGCCCAGATATGCGATGTCTAGCCCGGCCCCGAGTGGCACCATCACCTGGGCACTCCCGGATAACCTATTTCCGGAGTAAAAAATGACTGATGACGCGGGGGATAAGATGGCAGCGATGCAGAGAGGGAAGAGTAGCACGGGGTTTGTATATCTGCGGTTCTGCTCCATCTGCGCCCCCTCCTCCTCCTCCTCCTCCTCCTCTTTCCTCCAAGCCTCTGGGTGAAGATTTGAGTGTGTGTGCAGGGAGGAGATGGCTTCAATCGTGCCCAGACGGTATCTCAGCGGAGTGGAGTTTGCAATGCCTTTATTTTCTGGTCTCCCACTGCGAGGAGTTCTGTGTCGGTTTAGCTATATTTATGGTGGGATACTAAAGGCGAAACTTATGTAATCTTTGAGTTTTTTGGTCAGTTTTCGATCTAAACGTGGAAAGAGGAACATTGTCCAGACTGTGCAAGTAATAGGTTTTGAATGTTTTGTCTGGGTGGGGTTCTTTCATCAACCCAAAACATACAATCCAACACTTTTTTCAGTAGTTCGGCAGTGTTTATGTTCAGCAGTGTCAGACCGTTGACCATTGCGACGCAAGAAAGCTAACATGAGAGCTAGCGCGATAAGTATATAAGCAGTCTGAGCATGTAAACACTGTCAAACTACTGAAAAAGTGTGGATTCGTGCACGGCTGACAACTGGTTCCATAGACTGACGGCAGCGCACAGTGATATGACCAGAGAGAAACTACTACCAAGCGATTATGAGGTCTGTTTTCGTTGTTCAACGTTTTGTGACGCAAATGTGTCACTCTTTTGAACACATATTGTTTTGAGAAGAAAAGCGTTTTATTTTCGTGACCCCAGCCAACTTGCCGGACTACTTTCGTCAGCACCGAAACCGGGGAAGAACTCGGGTCACCGGACACTGTCGGGAAGTAAGTCAGTGTTGATGCACGACACTGCTGACGAGGGGCAAAAAACCTGAACTATCCCTTTAACCTTAAAGGGGAACTCCGGCACATTTGAAGCTAAAGTCCATTGCTAGACGCAGTGCAATACTGTCAGAGGCTAAAAATCGGCACAGATCAGTAGCAGCCTTACACTTACCTCTGCTGATTTCACACGGCACATGCAAAAGCCCAAAAGACTCAATTGCCGATGTTGTTTCTAATCCTATTTATTTACGAGTTAATTCGATTTTTTTTTAAAATACTAAAAAAAATACATTCCCGAACCGTTTTCTTCCATTGTTTGACTTGTGGCTGTTGTAAGATGGGTTAAAGTGGTGTTAAGCTTCTTCAGTGTGAAGCAAATTGGCGTTTTACTTGGAAGTTCAGAACTTGCCTCCATCACTACACTAGTGTGTTGCCTTGACAGACTCACTGCCACAGCGAGATCTCTGCCGAGGAAACACTGATCTGTGCTGTTTTTTCGCTTCTGACAGAATTCGACCACCTCTAGCAACAGACTTTAGCCTCAAACGTGCCGGAGTTCAACTTTAATTTGCCTCCATAGATTTATATTGGATACTGTACAGGCAGTTTCCATAAATGGCGTTATTGTTATTGCCTTTCATGTTGCACCACACCACTGTAGTGAATTTTGCTCACTGACAATAGCAATAAAATGCTTTGAGATTCTGAGTTCTCTCAAATTGCTTTTTTGCCACACAGGGATATAAAGATCAGTACCGCTCCTACATACACTTAGACAGACTTCTTGTACTTCAGCAGATTGGAACAGTATCCTCGCTGGCAAAAGGAGAAATTCAATTTTGTCCAGTTGACAAATTGAATTTCTCCTTTTGCCATGGATTCTACCTGGACGACAGAGGGTTTATACACACGAGTATCCTCACTGTTAGAGAAATCCCATCGCTGTCCTGTACTCCCTCACCTCAGTCCCTGCATCATCAGAGGTATAATACTCCCTACAACAGCAGCATAACCACACTTGACTGTACTAAAGGAGAATGGACAACACTACCACAATGTCTTGAGGCAGGGACATGCACAGGAAATGTGAGGGGCAGTTGCTCTTACATACTACTACTACTACATACTACTACTTCTACAACTACTACTACTACATACTACTACTACTACAACTACTACTACTACATACTACTACTTCTACAACTACTACTACTACATACTACTACTTCTACAACTACTACTACTACATACTACTACATATTAACCATTTAGAATGTAATTATTGTGGGACATTACTTGCGTCATTCATTGCTAAAAATGAAATTAGAAACTATCAGGAGACATGTAGCCGAGTTTGCCTCCATGACATGAGCCTGTCCTGTAGGAGGAATAACGGGCTGGTGTCTGGAGCTCAGCTCTGATTATTTACGCTAAACGTGGCAAAAACTGAACCTGGATTTATTCACATTCTTCATAAAACTTGATGGTGATCATTTGTTCTACATCTCAATCTCACCTTTTCCAACAACGTGAAGGCAGAAGGTCAAACCGCGACAACCGGGACAATCTCTTCACATGTGAAGTCTGTGTGGACGCGGGACCAGGGCATCCGGCGTTTTACGGCGCGAATCTGGCGTCGAGATGGCGGTTTTCAGCGTTCAGGCGTCGGTGTCAGAAGTAGAAAAAAACAGAACTTTTGGCGTCGGACCGGAGCTTGTTTCGCGGGACCGGAGCTTGCGGGTCCGGAGCTCGCTCCACCGTGTCAGGGTTAGCTTCGCGGTGTCGGGGTTAGCTTCGCAGTGTCAGGGTTAGCTTAGCGGTGTCGGGGTTAGCTTCGTGGTGTTGGGGTTAGCTTCGCGGTGTCGGGGCCATGGATGTATAATAAGAATAGTTGTAGGGTCGGCGTTTGCTCCGCGGGGCCGGGGCTTGTGGGTAATCTGTGTTTACTTCGCGCGCACAGGCTCAGGTGTAAACAGAGCAGAGCCCCTCCCTCCCTCCAGACTCGCGCGGTGCCCTAATGTAAGTGAATGAGGCGACTATTTTATTTTCACTTTCAAACCTAGACATAGGCATTTTCACACACAAAAACTTGTATGTTTGTGTATGTATTTAAAAAATAAATTAAAAATGTTTTTTTTTTCCCCCCCCCTCTGAAGGGCCACTTCGAGGAGACCATACGGTCAGTTGCCAGGGCAACCAGAGTAACTCCCCTGTGCAGTCCCTGTCTTGAGGTAATTTGAGATCAATTTGTACTTTCTTGTTTCTGAAATATCCATTTTATTTTATTGTATTTATTTGTTTTCTTTGCATGTTCTTTGCCTTGACTTATGTTCGAAATACCGTACTGATGTAAATACACTTCTCCATTGTCACGCCTCTTCTTTTCTACGTTTGAACGACTACAATTTATTCTACAGAAATCACCATCACCCATCTGTTTCCTCTCCTAACGTTTTGATTGACAAATTCTGCAACTCCTATAGACTCTTCAACACTTAAAACTTTCGCTAAATTGACTGAACATTTCCATAGCTATTACCGCGTGTAATTCTCCACGCTGCAGTTTCCACTCTCTCTTCATGCGAGACGTGGGCTGATGGAATCTGTGTCGATCGCACTCACAAACTCAGAGACATCAGGATAGTGTTTGAAGATCACTGGCTCCCTCTGAAGTAACTTTTCTGTGCGTGCGCGGGCGTTAGGTACAGCGTTATAGGCTGCGTACATGTGTATTTATGCGATTCGCCGTATGCACATCGGCAGCGAGGGGCCGTGATTTCCAGTCACGCCTCCTCAGACAAACCCACAATCCATCATGTTTTGGAGCGGGTGCAAAGACAACGCCGGGATCTCTCAGTAATTGATAAGGACAAATGCTTTATTTTGATATTTACATCTGAATATGGTGTTAAGGTGTAGGCAAATGCATTAAAACAGCACAGCGTAATAGGGGTGTAACGATATCCAAGTCTCACAATACGATATTGTCACGGCATGAACCTCACGGTAAGATATTTATTGCGATATCGTGGGAAAGCTCACAGTATTACAATATTCTACGTAATAACAAGACTGAATCTAAAATGCTTTGACCCGTCATTTGGTACAACATTTATTGTCATTCAGGATGGAACGAAATCCAAATCTCTCTGTACGATATTTTCACCATAAACATCTCACTGTACCAGATTTATTGCAATATTTTACTACTTTTTCCTCTAAAAACGCCTTCACAAGACTTAATCCAAAGAATCAAGATGTAAAAGTGCTTAGAACAGTTATTTCTTCATGTCGTCTGCACTGAGACGGAGCGAAGGATCATGGTCTATGTAGTTCACTCTGTTTTTTTTAGCTATTTCTACATCAGAACTGTTAATTTAAGCAAAGAGACTTGGGATTCGATGTATTATGATGGTCCACGATATTATTGTGAGACCTTTGACGATACGGTATCACCAGATTTACGTTATTGTTACATCCCTACTTTCGTGTCTCCATGGAAATACAAACTCCAACTTTGAACTGATCAGGCCAAGATTTTAAAACTTCTATCAGGTTATTCATCTTGTTTTCAGATTCATTATCGACTTACGAGTTCTGAGACTGCTTCATTCTAGTCTAGAGGTCGTTTATTTTAAGAGAACTTGTCAAGGAAAATGACCTTGCTCCTTGGACTTGCTTTATTTCACTTCTTTTAAGTAATTTTCTGATAGATTTAAGTGTTTATATCTTTTTTATATCATTTTGGCCACGCTTTTTTACTGTTTGCACGCATGTTTCTTGGGGTTTAGTTTAATTTCGTTTAAAGTTATGTTTTTATCACTATTACTCGGTTTTGTCGGTAATCCCTGTGGTCAATATTTATCACAGTTACATCAGTTAAGTGGGAGTTTGAGGAAAAAAGTAGAGAAGTACAAAAATACAGGAAGTCTCCTTCTACAGATGTCATAAAAAAAATGGAAAATTCTGTCCAAAATTGACAATTTAGACACAAAGAAGCCGTTTTTGTGACAATTTACACCTTCTTTTAACAAAATAAGTGTTTTTATGATAACTATTGTGCAGTTTAGACACGTTTTGTTAACCAAGAAGCCAAAATATGCCCCCCAAAAAAAGAAAAAAAACTGAACAAATCTTAGCAAATTCTTAAATATAATTATGTTAACTATGCTTTAATGAAATAAGCAGCCTGCACTTTAAATCTATTCCGAAATTAGAAGTAAAAGTCTTAAATCTGAAACACATTTGGCATTTTTCATGAGCTCAGATGCTTGTCAGCGGCACACAAAGACATCACACGCCCCGGCCATAGATTTCCATCAAATAATTCAGACGTTGGGAGTTGAGGCTTGGATAAAGAGAAGTTTTACAACACGATGTGAGACGGAGAGGCAAACAAGCAAAGCAAGCGCCCCGGTCGACATAAATGTTTAATGGAGCGCGCTGTATACAATAGGTGGGAAGAACTGCAGCCAGAAATACCACCACTGCAGTGATTAGCCCAGCATCGCGGAGGGGAAAAGGAAATACAAGTGTTCCAAAGGCGGCGAAAAGGAGTTTAATGACAGTGTAATGACCTGCTGCTATAAATGATTGAGTGAGTTTTCTCGAGGGGGGATGTGCGCTCAGCAGTTTTGATGCTTGGACGAGAATGGAAGAGTCTGAATATTTTATAATGGAGGGACAGTGTGCAGAACGGTGCGTGTGGGGAG
This sequence comes from Odontamblyopus rebecca, assembly GCA_030686955.1. Lineage (NCBI taxonomy): Eukaryota > Metazoa > Chordata > Actinopteri > Gobiiformes > Gobiidae > Odontamblyopus > Odontamblyopus rebecca. Next base: position 5,808,649 of record CM060672.1, read on the forward strand.
TGGGGGAAGTTGGTGGATTAAAAAAATATCGGATATGAAAAAGTATGATTTTTTTATTGACCCAGAAAAAGGTCCATTAAATAATACACTGTGCTGTTGGAGTGTTGTCAGTGTCAATCGTATCTCATTAAATGATTTTACGTTTACCTCAACACAGTCAAGTCGACTTAAAATGTGGGATTTCTACGAACGTGAAATATTCAAATATGACACAATCAATTAATTTAAAGATGCACGATGTTTGTGTTCAGCTTGTCTTGCTTTGAGATGTTATTGCTTTGCGCAGAATGTTTTACTGTATGTCAGGGGTGTCCAAACTTTTTTCATCAAGGGCCACATATTAAAACACAGACCAGCGTGAGGGGCCAATGGTCAAAACAGTGAAAATGCAAATCTGTGCATTTATAACAGGTTTGAATGACCCTCCAGACCTTTGTTCAGGCTCAGACCCTCAAAAGGACAAACTACATCTGCTTGATCAAGGTAGATTTCAAAAACATGCAGTAAAAAGTACAACTTGCAGTAGTATGGGCCAATTCACCTTGAAGCCTGAGGGCCAAAACAACTGGTCTGAGGGCCACATTTGGCCCCAGGGCCATAGTTTGGACATGTCTGCTATATGGCACACCAGACCAAGTTACAGGTCTGTGAAGAGATGAGCACACTCGAAGTGGTGGGACAAACTTTTATCAATAATCAATAAGCAACTGGAAGTTTTCTAAGAAAAGTAAAACAAAGTTGAACACTGTGGCAAGTAGCTCTGAGTTTCAAAATGAGCCCCTCTGTCTATGTAAAAGTGAGCCCCAGGATCTATGCAAAAGCTGAGTTTGGTCCTTGTTAACTTGGGTACGAGGCCACAGATTAAAGTGTCACATCGACTACGTCACAGGAAACAAAATACATTTCACCAAAGTTGGTCAAACTAGCCAACATTTAAAGGGACAGGTCAGAATTTTGGACATAGTTCCTCATTTCCTCGTGAGCCAGAGTGTTGGAGATGTCTGGAGACACTTTTTAAAATCTTCCTCCAGTCCTTGTATTTGCAGAGGTTGCTGGTGCTAGGCTAGTGCATGTCAATGGCCATAGTTTTCCTGCTACTAAAAACAGTCTAACTAAACTTGCATCATAGGAATCATTGCATATTGAGGGACTATTTTCTCATATATCAGTCCGCCGCTGCCGAGCTTCTATCAGGAAGTACAACTCACTGCTGCTCAGACATAAAACCTTCAAATGCAACGGTTGGTTTTACTTCTAAACTGATTCTGTAGACACAGACGTTCACATGGACAGTCTGGAGTTCTAATAGTTTTTCCTCGGGTCTGTGGAGTGGGTCAGACTGTTTTTAGTGGCAGGACGACTGTGGCCATTGACATGCACTAGCCTAGCACCAGCACCTCTGCAAATACAAGGACTGGAGGGAAGATTTAAAAAAAACTGTCTCCACACATCTCCAACACTCGCTGGTAAAGTGTTCAGCCTGTTTGATTTCCGCACGTCCAAAAGTGCTTGCGTGGTGAAATTAGCTTCCGTCCATGCATAATATACTCTGTACTTTGTTTATTAATGCCCCTCTCTCCTCCGTTAGCCCTTCTTCTTTCTCTCCCCGTCCCACCCGCTTTAATATCACGCACTTAAATAATTCAGCGCACCTTACATCACCGGGCCCCTCAGAAGATCCGGGGGGCCCTCGCTCGTCTCCCTGTCGCGTACAAAGCCCGAGCCCTCAACGCTTTTATGTGAGGTGGGATGATGAAAAAAGGAGACAGAAAAGAAAGAACGGCGCAGAAGGAAAGGGGGATTCGTAGCGGCGTGTAACCGACCTGCGGAGTCACCTCCCCGAGCTCCGCCGAGACTCGGGAGCAGATTAGTTTGGTAGTGAAAGAAAATAATGGCGTCTGTTTTAAATCCGAGACAAGTGCTGACTAAATACAGCGAACGGCGACGTTTTAAAACATGACTTTACACATTTGTTCTCGTGTTTTAACAATGTGGTTTTTATTGTAATTGGTGCAGAATTGAGTAGTTCGAATTATGTTTGGTTAAACTTCCTCCTATATTACGCAAAACTGACTCATGTGAGCTTTAAAGTTAAGTTAGAACGTTGGTACCGAGGGGTGTAACGATATCAGAGTCTCACGATACGATATCGTCACGGTACAAACCTCACGGTACGATATTTATTATTATTATTATTATTATTATTATTATTATTATTATTATTATTATGGTGGGGAGACTGACATTCTAAAATGCTTTGACAAGTCATTTATTGTCACTAGGGATTACAAACACAGTGGAGCACTTCCTGTATTACCACGTGACATCACGAGGTGGAACGGCGTGATTTCTGTTTGAGAGAGGAACTCGATTTTAAAAAGAAAAAAAAAAGGGTTTGTGAGTTAAGCTTTTCTAAATGAAACAAACCAAAACTCCAGATCTGTTTTGGACGAGGAAACATTATAGCATGTGACCACTTCGTGACATCACAAGGTGGAACAGAGCATTTTTTTTTGCCGGACAGACTCATAATAAAGCATGAGCCAAACAGGAGCGATTGAAACAAAACAACTCACAATGTTTTTGACCTGGCTTAAAGCTCAAGAGGCCATTTTGTGTATTGTAGGACCTTTAAATAAAAATTTTAATATAAAAAAATTAAATTAATATTAATTATTTTTATTTATTTTTTTACTTTTATGTTTTTTGAGAGAAGAACTCAGCATAAATGGGCAGTATTTGTGTGTTAAACATGAGAATGAAACGAAACAAAACACAACTCCAGGTCTGTTTTTGACGAGGAAACATTATCACACACGTCAAAAGATTAAAAAAAAGACCACTTCATGACATCACAAGGTGGGACAGAGCATGTTTTGTCCTCCAGACTCATAATAAAGTCAAACGGGTGCGAATGAAACAAAACAACTCCAGATACGTTTTTGTTCAGGTTACAACGTGACGGACATGACTTTTGTGTCATATAGAACCTTTAAATTTACTTTTTATTATTATTTTTTTAATATTACATTTTTTATTTTCATTTTTTTAAACTTTAATTTGAACATATATATTTTTTTGATTTTTTTAAAAAAAATTTTAACATTTTTTTATTCTGTTTGAGAGAAAAACTCAGCGTAAATATGTAGGATTTGTGTGTTAAACATGAAAATGAAACGAACCAAAACACAACTCCAGGTCTGTTTTTGGTAAGGAAACGACATTATAACAGATTCAAAAATAGAGTAATATAGACCTTTAAGATAAGACACAATAGCCCTTTATTTGTCGAAATTCCAGTGTTGCAACACCAATTTCAACAACAGCAGGAATTTAAGACCCAAAAAACAGGACAATACGCGTCCTTTAACGTTTGTAGCCATGACATTACACTTTGTTTGATTTGTAAAGTGCGATACCTTTTCACTTATCTGCTTTCCGTTCTTTCCGAGCTCGTTACAGCACAAGTTACGTCTCCGAAAAGAAATCGAGAAGAGAAGCGATGACGCCGCGTAGGTACTCGGCAGTAAAATTGATTCCCCGCGTCCGGCTCTTCCATGTTCAACCGGCACCGCGAAATAAGGTGTCATACGCAAGTGCTTTTCCCCCGCCGCCATACATCCTGTTTCTATTAAAACGAATGGTGCTGAAGGGAGAGCGCGGCGCCCGATCTCGGCCCAGCGAACGGCCAGGTTTGATTAATGGGGTTTCGAGCGAGGGGTAAGAAGCTCCGCGCCGCCGTGTCGGGCTCTAAAGGGCGGGAGCGGCACTTAGCCGATTTTTAATTGGACGGCGACACGGGGTTTGGGGTCAGGTGTTTTCTTTGTGTTTTCGTCGTCGTTCATTTGGAGAAAGAAATGATTAAAACTGAAATGATGACTGATAAAATGCTTTTCCGAATCACATCTACTTGTCTCTTGTGATCCTGGAATGTAAATAAATAAATAAATATAAATAAATAATTTAAAAAGGAAGAAAAAAAGACTTTTAAAAATATAAATAACAATAAAAAATATAAAAAAAATACAAAATAAAAAATATAATACAAAATACAGATATATTCAAATAAATGTGATTGTATAATCGTAACCATAAATAAATAATACAAAATAAATTAAAAGGGACAAAACTTTAATTGGGCTTTTAGTTTTGTTTATAAATGAATAAATGCTAATACTAAAATAGAAAAAAATAATTAACAGAAAATACAAATATATTCAAATATATGTAACCTTCATAAATAAAAAAAATTATAATAATAATAAAGACAAAACTTTAATTTGGCTTTTAGTTTTGTCTATAAATAAATATCGAAAAAAATAAAAATAAAAATAAATGTGACTGAATAAAAGTAACCTCGACAATATTGTCTGAATCTTAACATTTTTCAGGTTTTAGTTTGGAGAAAGAAATAATTTATACTGAAACGCGCCTGTTGAGATGTTTTTTTTCCTAACGGCATCTGCTTGTCTGGAATGTTCCGCAGTGTTGCATTACGCTTAAAGGTCCTATACTACACAAAACTGACCCTTGAGAGCTTTAAGCCGTGTTATAACGTCATTATCTCCTCAAAAACAGACCTGGAGTTGTGTTTTGCCTCATTCTCACACGTTTGAGCAACTCTTTTTATGAGTCTTCAAAGCTGAAAACGCTCTGTCCCACCTTGTGATGTCATGAAGTGGCAGTTTTCAAGTCAGCCGCTTCCTTTTTATGTTTATTTCAGTAGAAGTTTCCATCGCCCGGTTCGTTTCCCAACAAAAACCAACACAAATTACTCTGCAGCACCTTAACAAACCAGTAGCACGTGAACATTTTTACACATTTTTCGTTTGTTTGTCTGTTTTGTTTAAGTCAGATGCCCTCCCTGCCGTGCATATTGTCTTATTTCTTACATATTAAACCCAACGTGGAGACATTTTGTGATGCAATATCCAAAACAACACACAATATACATTTTAAAATCACAAAATTGATCCGCCAACACCTTTTTTATTTAATCACAACACAGAGCCGTGACACGATTGAATCCTACGTCCATTAAAAATAAAGAAAATAAAGTCAGAGAACAATGCAAGAACAGAGCGGTGGGCGTGTATCGAGGGCAGAATAAAGAAAACTAAAGATTACTCAATCATGAATCACTCTAAACACGGCTTTGAGAGGAAAAACGAGAAGAGAAAACGACTATAAAGCTCAAAAAAGCATCGATTTTGCATCATAATTCATATATTGCTTTACGTTTCCTTTCACTCCATAAGCAAACCACATAATTCCACCTTAAATACCGAGCTTAAAGATACAACGAGTCCACTGTGGCACGCGAACCTCGGGACACGACAATGGCGCGAAACGTTGATGTTTGCAAATCAGCGTGTAGTAAAGGAAGGGTCGAGGAGGGGGGGCGGGGGACCGGGGCTCAGGAAATGTCAAACCGTCGAGCTTATCTTCACCGTCCAGAGCACCTGAAGCCAAGACGAGCAGAGCGGAGGAGAGAGGAGGAGAGAGGAGGAGGGCGGAGGAATTGTGAATGTTAATGCGGCGCTGGAAGAGGAAGAGGTCGTGATTTGACTCGCAAAAAGGTCAAAGGAAGAGGAAGAGTGAACAGCGCACCTGACCGTCAGTAAGTGAGATAAAAGGTGAAACAAGATCTGCAAATGGACGGAGTGGTCGCTGATGGTCGAAAAGAGGGGGGAAAAGTTCAAAATAAATAGTCAAAATATGAAAATTGGTTTTATTGAAGTGTTTTTGATTTTAATGTAAAGCTCTTTGGACGTATAAATAAAGGTTGATTGCTTCATTGAAAACATTTTTGTTTTGCTTTTGGATTGGACCATGTTATTGAAAAAAATCAGTCAGAAATCCAAAAATGGGTCAATTGAAACTGCATTTATTTATCAAAGTTTATTCATAAATGCATTTATTTATGTTTTTTTGTTTGTTTGTTTGTATGTTTGTTTATGTGTTTATTTTGTTTTTAGAATGGACCACGTTATTGGAAAAAAAATAAATAAAAATAAATAATCCAAAAATGGGTCAATTGAAATTGCATTTATTTGTCTTTTTTTCCACTTGAACTGATTTTGAATTTGCTGTATAGTTTGTTTTGGAAATGGACCGTGGGATTGAAAAAATAAATAAATAAACAAAATATAAAATAAATAAATAAATGATAAATCCAAAAATGTGTCAATTGAAATTTTATTTATTTCACTTGTGCTGTATAGTTTAAATCGAAAGACATAGAGGGTTATATTATATTATTAGTTTTTTAAATTATTTTATTTATTCATTTCAAATGTTTAAATCACGTAACATATTTTTTCCCCAAAACACTTCAGGATATTTCAACAGTTCATGACAAAAAAAAGTTTTATTGTTCTTTCTTTTCTATATAGATAATTAAATATAAATAAATACTAAAAAATAAATTTAAAAAAACTTTAATTGTGCGTTTAGGTTTTTAAAAAAAATATAAATAAATAATACTTTTTTAAAAATTTACACAAAATACAAATAAATTCAAATAAACGCAACTAAAATAAAAGTAACCTGCACAACGATCATTTCTGAATCTTTAAAAAGTCATCGTTTTCCAAGACCGGCACCGGTGAACTGCATTTGTATGTACATCAGCCCCATTCTGAACCCTCAAAGGCACAAAACACCACTCCTGTTCTCCCAGCGCAGCCCGATACAAATCTAACACCAAAACAACACAAAAACAACACAAAGAATACAGTCGGAAGAAGAGGGAATGGGATTAATCTCACCGGAGGAGCCTGGATGCTGCGCTAATCAAATACCAAAGAATTTACGTACGCTGAGGTCGGATGAAAACACAAGTAAACAAAGGATGTCCAATTACGTCAAGGGCGAAGGAGCTTTGATTTCCCCGGACAAGAAAGAGGGAAAGGAGGAGAGATTAGGACGTAATTAAAATCCGTAAAAGCAGCGGGGTTCGACACGTTCTGAGAAAATAATGAAAAGAAACAAAAAAGAAAGAAACTTATGTAATAATAGATGATTAACAAGCAAATAAGTTAAAGAATTGGGAAAAAAAACATGTAAAAGTGCGTTATGACCAATCGTAAGTAGGGTTTTATCCAAGGCCAGAACTTTTAGTACCAAATTATAAATGCTTAACCCGTCATACCCCCAAAAGGACATATAAATATAGTACAGGGTGTACCAAAAAATCAGTTTAAAAGCAATTACCTCGAAAACTACTAGTCTAGCTCCATGACAATGATGATGTTGGTCTACCAGATCCTTTAGTCCTGCATAAACACCTTCCTTTTTACATTTTTGGTCCAAATTTGTTTACCAGTTGGTGAAGTTTTGCCAAATTTTGCATTGCACTACAGTCGTCCATCACTATCATCACCATCACCTTTCCCGGCCTCACTGTTTCATGGATTTTTTAATGTGCAATTTTGCATGTTTTTTTTTTTTTTTTTACTGCACATGAACGTGCATCGTGTTCTGCGTTCTGATTGACCAAAAGTGAACTCGTGCATGGTTTTATGCGTAATCGAAGGTTGCATGTCTGTTTAGAAAAATAAAAACAGCACCAACAACCACCCATGACTATGTTTTTACCCCCGCGCTCCTCAGTTTAGACTGCGGCTGATTTGTGTGGAGCGATCTCCCTCCCTGTTCCCCACTTAGATCGCAGAGGGGTTTTACAGCCTTAAAACGCATATACTAATTGTAAAAAAGAAAACAGACTACTTTGCGGATCGCGGGTTATTTTTAGAACGGAACCCCCACGATAAACGAGGGGCCACTGCATAAAATCTTGATCCGTTTCTGTAAATTCTGTGAAAATTTGAGGTTATTTCAACAAGAATCGCTAAAATTATAGATCGCGAAATGTGGTCACATTTTTGGCTCACAGACTTGAGACTTTTTGTTTTTTGGGATGAGTTTATAACGCCATATCATGGGATTTTAACCAGATACGACGTGTTCTATGTGCAGTTTAAAGTGCAGAATTATGGGACTGTTCGATTGTGTGAAATGAGCGGTTTGGATTTCCTGGTTCCATGGGGACTCCGGGCTTTTTACACCAAATAAGGCTGAAGACCTTCCAGAAGAAATACTTGGAACGGCCCATTTCATCACCAACCAAAGCAACAAAGTGGAGTAAGAAAAAAAAAAACCTTTCCTGTTGAGTTCACCAACTGCTGTGATATCGCCGGGACACTTTTCGCTCTTCTACAGGACCTGCTGACCCTCCCTGACCAGTCCTCCTGTTAAACTGAGACCTCTGACTGAGACATAAAGGCCACTGAGTAAAAGTTCTTGCACCAAAAGTTGAATTTCCCTCGGCATCTGTCTATTATCGTCTGAACTGTAAAGCAAAAGAAGAGGAAAAAGAAGTAAAAGAAACGAACCCTTATGAACCGACAGTAACGCGATTCTAACAGCGAATATTGTCCGAGCGCGAGTCTAATTACGTATACAGCAGTTTATCAGCACAACGCCGGCTCATCCTTCAACAGTTTCCTGTGATTTCTTCGAGTTCACGGGTGCAAAGATCATATAAATATAACATCATGGGCGGTGAAGGTCGGGGAGTGTTTTTTTTCTCTCTCTTCGCCTTTGCTTTCCTCCGCGACCAATTAGAACGCACAGGGCCAAGAGGTGATCCGCCGCCATCTTCCCTGTAGTTTTTTTTTAGGTAATTATGCATTTATTATGTACGTATTTATTTATTTGTATGTAAAGGACGGAGAGAGAAAGGACGCAAGCCGCAACCTTGAGAGTTCCCGCGTTGTGAGCGTAAAATCTGAAGGACGACATGAAAGGAAAGCGCACGGGGAATCATGATGAGGTGTGATTAGTGCGTACAAACGAGGTAAGTATTATACATGGATAAATCAGAACAAAGAAATAAAAATAATGAGGAATTCAGTTTTGAAAAAGAAATAAATAAATAAAACGGCAACACTTCTCGCACACATTTTTCATAACATATTTTTGGTGGAATATAAGAATATATATACATAAATCTGAATAAATTGGAACAAAACAATACAAATTAAAAACGAGAAGGAATTCAATTTTATAAAAGAAGAAAAAAACAAAATCAAAGCACTTCTCACACAAATTTGGCATAACTTTTTTTGGTGCAAGTACAGTAAATGTAAAAGTTAATAAGGTATGGCAGATGTATCAACATTATGTATGCATTTATTTATTTATGTATTTATTTTAATGCAATTTTATTGAAAAAATAAATAAAATAAAAAGAATTAAGAGAACCAGCTGCTGTGTCTGCAAATCATGACAAATTCAGTGGAAACCAGATCTGAATGATACCGTCTAGAAGTATCTCCAAAAAAAAAAAGAATAAATATATTTATAAACAAGTACAAAAATAATAACATATTGCAAGAGTTCATGACAAAAAAATCCTTAGTTATTTTCATCTCTTTTCTTTTATATAAAAATAATTCAATTAATATAAATAAAAAAGAGAAAAAAGCTAAATTTTAATTGTGTTTTTAGTTAATTTTTATTTAAATAATAATAATAATAATAATTATTATTATTATTATTATTATAAAAACTGACAAATATATTCAAATAAATGCGACCGAATAAAAGTAACCTCCTCAATGTTAATTTCTGATAATAAAATAAAAATAAATAATAAGAACACATTTATTCGGATACAAATAATATAGTCAAAGCAAATATCAATAATTCCGAAATTATTCCGAAAAGTGAAAATGTCAAATTAGACGATTTCAGTGTTACTTCTAAAACCAGCGAGCACTTCACAGCCAATAACACTATCTCCACCGCTGCCATTTCCTTAAAAAACGCTTCCAAATGTTTAGTAATCCTTCCCGACAGATCTACAGAACTCCTCGCATCTCCTCTGAGGATAAAACGGTCCACACCGAACATCTCCGGGAACATCTGCATTTCAAACATCCGACGCCGGCCTCTGAATTTTGATAAGTTACATAATCCGCCGGACGAATGCAGGGACCGCTCAGGTAAGGATTACACCACATGGGACCGGCTCGGGCTAGTCATCTTCGTAATATAAGGGGGAAAAAATGCTAATCTGGCTTTCGAAGTGCTGACAGAGGTGAGCTCCTAACGACGTGAAGAAGTGCTGATGCCGACGGTGCGATCGCACGTGTAAACAAACTCATACGTAAGCCAGCGAGTTCGGATTTAACAGCAGCTCGGAGGTAAGTACACGCGGCATTATCACTGTTAAATGAGGGGAAAAACTAAACGAAAAAAGGAACAACAACAGAACAGCAAAAGAGCCAAAGGAACAACAAAAGAGCCAAAGGAACAACAAAGGAACAGCAAAAGAGCCAAAGGAACAACAAAGGAACAGCAAAAGAGCCAAAGGAACAACAAAAGAGCCAAAGGAACAACAAAGGAACAGCAAAAGAGCCAAAGGAACAACAAAAGAGCCAAAGGAACAACAAAGGAACAGCAAAAGAGCCAAAGGAACAACAAAAGAGCCAAAGGAACAACAAAAGAGCCAAAGGAACAACAAAAGAACAACAAAGGAGCCAAAGGAACAACAAAAGAGCCAAAGGAACAACAAAAGAACATAAAAAGAGCCAAAGGAACAACAAAAGAACAACAAAGGAGCCAAAGGAACAACAAAGGAGCCAAAGGAACAACAAAGGAGCCAAAGGAACAACAAAAGAGCCAAAGGAACAAGAGCCAAAGGAACAACAAAAAAGCCAAAGGAACAACAAAAAAGCCAAAGGAACTCTACAATGACATGGAGATAAAGAAAACTGGGACATTTTCTCATTTTTCCTAGATTCTGTCAGACTTACTACCCCGAAGTTGTCATCCTATGTTTCCAAACATCTTCCTGGTTTGCGACGTAAGTGTAAATCGAGCGTATCTCGTCTGGTTTCAGAAGCTCAGCAGGTTTTGGGCCTGGTTAGTAGTGGGATGGGAGGCCTCTGAGAATACCAGATGCCAAATCATTTGGCGACAAATCAAAACGTTCAGTAACATTTATGGAGCTCAACAGCGGCATCCCCACGTCTCAGCTCCAAGACTAAAATCCTCATTCATTTTTCCCATAGACTTTCTGAAAAAAATATCTATCACGTAGCTGTTTTAGCCTCTGCAATGTCTTTGAACGCTTAATATTGGACATTTTTGAGAAGTCTGTGAGAAAAAAACGAATGGAAAATTGACTATTGGATCTGGAGCACGGTTGAGCTCCACTGAATCAAAAAAATAAGAAATAAATATTGACTTTTTCTTTTGCTTTGCACATCTCTACAGCTCAAAAACCATATACGTCCCGCTTCGATCACTTCCATCACGACCTATGTACGATCCACCGTACGGCTGACCTCGCCGGCTTTGAACACGATCCTCCGTCAGCTTCAACTCGCCGTGGAGAAAGTGTTGCCTACCCTTCAGATCTCTCAGAAAAGAAAAAAAAAAAAACCAGAGCGCACGAGGGTCACTTATCCGGAGACGGGCAGCTTGCATTACCGCCATGGTTCGGCAAGTCTCCAATTAACTGCAATCAGCGCGTGGAGTGGTGCACGGCGAGGCATCTGAATAGACAGTAATGAACTCCTTTAGCGCATAGAAGGCTGTGACGCTGTAGCCGAGTGAGGACGTTCTAAACCGGGGGGAAGGCATTATCCGGAACGCCGCTGAGATGCCCACAATGGACGCGGTTAATCAGGAGGGCAGGGTAATGGCAGGTTTGTGTCGCGAGATGAAACCAGCGGGTCGGGTGTCGTTAAATCTATTAAGACGCAAAGTGATGGGCTGATTATTAAGTTTGTAAATGGTCCGTATGACGTTTTTTTCCTTTCAAATGTATGTTGTAATGCGGTTTCCTCGTCGCGAACAGAGCTGGAGTTGTGTTTTGCGTAACTTTTCTAGTGGAGGCTGTGCGAAATACTTGGTGGTGTCTCTGGAGATGTGATTTACGGAAGCTGGGAAATCACAACAAATGCAAACAACAAAAAAATCCACAAAACACCAAAAAAAAGCCACAACGGAAGTACGCCACAACACAACTAAAAGCCACAACACACCAAAAAAAGTGGCAGGAGGACTTTATTTTCCGACGGACCAAGCAAGGAGGCTCAAGTGGGAAAGTTGAAGAAGAAGAATGTGAAAAGTAAAGGAACAGAGAAGTAAATCAAGTTGTAAACGTAAGTAAAAGTAATTTATTATTTTGTGGTCACTGTCCGACCGTCAGAAGTAATTTCCCACTTGATCATCCTCGCTTGGTCCATCGGAAAATAGAGTCCCCCCGGTCACTTCCGTTGTGGTGTTTGCATTTGTTGTGAGCCCCTCCAGCCTCCGTCATTATCGCTTTGTCCAGAAAGTTAAACCTTTCCAAATTCATTCTCTCAAATTATTATTAAGAGTATTACAACTGTTTGTGTGTAATCACTTGAGGACTAAAAGTTGTCTGAAAAATACTCCAAATATGCTCAAAAAACCAAACAAAACAACGTGACGTCACAAGGTGCAACGGCTCCAGTCAAGTGAAACTCAACACAACTCGACAAATGTTTATTTAGGTCAAAAAATGTTTCGCAGCTCATCTACGCCGCTTCTTGGGTTCAGAATTTTTCCTGTGCCGTGGATTCTACCTGGACGACTCTGGGATTCTACACATTTAATCAAATATTTTTGCTATTTTTGCCACTTGTTTTTTATTAGATTTTATTATTACATTTCTCTTTTGTTGTTATAATATACTGCGTGAACTGACGTGTCCAAGCAAGTCTAAAATACCGAAAAATTATAAAATACAACAAATAAATAACAGAAAATAAGTCCACGATTCCACAGCTTTGATACTCGTCCATTTCCTCACAGCTACAACCACGTCAGGAAATCATCACGTGCAGTTATTTGGGGAGGGGGAAGGCGGGGTTACGCAAAACGCAATCCTATTCCAATCTCCCCGTGCATTCGAATGGACTAATCAGGCCTCACGCCTCGCCCGCAATGCTGTACAAGTCTGAAATCAATCTCTCCTCGTCCTCGTCGTCATGCGTGTGCGAGTGTGGGGTTTTCAGGGAGGGGAGGCGTCCGCAGCGCCTGCAGGAGCCGGTGCAGACAGGGGCAGCATGATAATGACAGTGTAGGAAGCGAAATAGAGAGAAATCGAGAGGGAGAGGGGGGGGATAGATAAGGGGCCCCGGCTCTCTCTCCGATCGCACGTGGACGATACAGGCTTAGACTCGGGGGTAGGTTGGTCGCCGCCGTGACAGCTTAATGGATAAGTGGTGCTTTAGATTTGCGTGGTTGATTTTTGAGATTTTGGTGTAGGTGGAAAGCAGAAGAAGAAGAAGAAAAAGAAGCAGCTATGGATAAAAAGTGGTAGTATAAGGTGCTATGGCGCGACTATGGAAGCGTGCACATCTTTTTTTACGAATAAATATCTAACTATCTAATACTAATAATGCTTCGGTTTTATATAGGTGCTTTCCTGGACACTCAAAGACACTTTACTCATTATTAATTCGTAAAGTACAGCTGCCCTGGGACAGAATGACAGAAACGAGGCCGCCAATCTACGCCATCGGCCTCTCCGACCATTACCGTCACCCGTGCACACACAACTTACATACTAGGCAATCTTTTGTATGGTTGTTAAGAAGAAAAATGGGATTGAACACTTACATTCTGCCCCAAAACATATTTCAACCATATTTAGAGCTAATAAACTAGGAGAGACAGGAGGAAGGGCGAGGTCTGGACATATAAGGAACAGTGTGATTGGCCTCACACATATCTGCGCTTCCTTCCTAGAGTTTATAACCACAAACACCTGGCTGTAGTCTTGCGCGATGTCACCAACTACCTGAAATTGCAGTGGCTAATGAAGCTAGGACAGTATATGCACAGTTTAGTAGCAAAAAAGAATTGGATTTAGTGTTTAGTTCCACTTTGAAACGTTCATTCTTTGCATTTGAACCTTCCAGGTGTGAGAGCCACTCTGTCACTGTGCCTCCACGAGATACAATAACTATAAATGCAAAAAATAAGATGAAAACAGCGATCATCTATCAAGTAGAGATGATTTTTCTGTGTGAGATGGTGAGGTCTGGATCACAAACGTTTGCAGTTTTTATTCAAATTAGTTACACAATTGCAAAAATGTAAATGAGGAATATTTTGCTCAGGCAAGTCTGGCTCTTCTACAAATGATGTAAAGTTGTTACTGTGTAAATCATATTGTACACCGCTGTACACAGCTTATCTCTGGATTCATTACAAAAACGACAGTTTGCAAACACTGCAGGTGCCTAGAGTGACGCTTTGCGGGTGCTTTTGAGGAGGCCACGATGGACGAGTGCGACTAGGTTGTTTGTTACTGCATGAGCAGAGTGACCAGACGTCCCTATTTACCCGGGACAGTCCCAGTTTTGAGCCCTGTGTCCCCTGTCCCAGCAGATTTATCCAAAACCACTGATTTGTCCCAGTTTTACACAAGAAATGTCCCAAGTGTCCCTATTTTTGACCAATTTGATCTAAACCAGGACTAAACCAAGACTAAACCTTGACTACATCAACTCTAAACCAGGACTAAAACAGAACAATCACAATTTTTCACTAATCTCAACCCCGCCAACAATAAATAGGAGCATAAATTGTCATTTGTTTTGCCAAAATACAGAACACCATGTCTGCGAATGACCCTAAACAGACAAACAGAAGTCCCTAAGATCATGACTGACACAAGAATGCACAATCTTACACACTTATTTCACAATTTTACTTATACCAGCCATCCCGACCCAGGTGTGGACAAGTGAACGCTCTGCAGGCAGTACTAAGAACTTTAATGAACAGTTTTATCTGCAGATTGAACAAATCAGACCATAAAAATAAAAAAGTCACTCAATATTTGGTGCAATACGATATATACGTAATTGTTTATTGTTTTGTATTGTCAGTGTCTTTGTTTGTTTTAAAAATGGACCACGAGTCTGGAATAAAGATGAAATGAATTGATTTTCTAAATTTTATGGTCAAACAATCATTGGCCAATGGCTTCAATTATCCAGCGCTTTTCTACCTTTCAAGGCACTCAAAGCACTTTACATTAAGGAACCACTCACCCGTTCACTCACCAGCGCACACAGACAACAACCATCTCTTTTTTTATGCTACGAGTGGGATTCAAATCACTAAACGTCATTCACTTCCACGAACAAGTCTTAGCAGCTGCTATTGGGCCCATCGTGCAATTTAACAGTTCATGATCAATTAGTGCTGGTCTAAGCCATTTCTTTTCTCTCCACAACAAAACTGATGCTTGGTGTAACTACGGGCAAAGTGTGAATCAATACTTGCACCAAACGCCTCGAGTCCAGTGTGAAATCCGGCTATTAGGCTTGTCCAACAGAACTCATCCATGCATGCGGCAACCACTTCCAAATGGGCCCCCAAAGCAGGAGGGCTCTTATCACTAAGTGGGGTATTAGCGCTGGTAATAAGCTATGCCTCTCGCGTGACAATACACTCACGACGAGGACTCCACACGCTGGGTCAGAACGGTCCATGAAACCAATTGAAAAGTGACGGCAAAAACATATCTATTACGTAAGGGACGTAACAATAACCGAAATATGGTGATATCGTATCGTCAAAGGTCTCATAATAATATCGTGGACCATCGCGATATATCGAATCACGAGTCTCTTTGCTTAAATGAATAGTTACGGTGCTAAAAAAGCAGAGGGAACTACATAGACCATGATCCTTTGCTCCGTTTCAGTGCAGACGACATGAAGAAACAACTGTTCTAAGCACTTTTACATCTTCATTCTTCGGATTAAGGCTTGTGAAGGCATTTTTAGAGGAAAAAGTCGCATATTCACAGTCAAAATATTGCAATAAATGTCGTACCGTGAGATGTTTATGGTGAAAATATCGTACAGAGAGATTTGGATATCGTTCCATCCCCAATGACAATAAATGTTGTGCCAAATGACAAAAGCAAAGCATTTTAGAATGTCAGTCTTGTTATTATGTATAAGACTCAGTAAAAAACTAAATCTAGTCAAGTTAAAATGACTGGGATTAAGAAAGTTTTACCATAATTTGAGTAAATTTCACTTGACAAATAAAATTATCTGCCAGTGGAACAAGACTTTTTGTACTTAAAATATGAAAACACGACTTTTTACACTTAAAATAAGAAACAAAATCGAATGTTGCTTGAATTAAGAAAATAACACAGATAATTTTACTTGTCAAGTTGAATCGACTCAAATAAAGTCAAATGTTCTTAATTTAAGTCATTTGAAATCACCTAGATATTGTTTGTTTTTTTCCAGAGTATCATAATATCGTGAGCTTTCCCACGATATCGCGATAAATAACGTACCGTATGGTTCATACCGTGACAATATCGTATCGTGAGACTTGGACATCGTTACACTCCTAGTATTAAGTTGTGTTTACCTTATTGAATTTTACGTTGTGTTTATGTTATTGAATTTTTTGGGGGGAGATTTTCAAGTTTCAAGTAAAATCCATCTGAAATCCCCAAACTTTATGGTCAATGGTCACATTTTTATATCTCGATTTTCCACTTTCAAGGCTCTCAAAGAGCTTTAAATCAAGGAACTCCTCACCCATTCCCACTGGGGGCGAGGTGGGTAAACCAACGATGTTTATGTCGAGGGCGTGATTCGAACCGCCGACCTTCTGATCAGTGGACAAAAGCTCTACTAACTGAGCCCCCGCCGCCCCAAACTTTATCGTTATTTGTTCGGGAATTGGATCCACAAACCTGAAATATTAATCTCACGGCGTAACGTCTTTTCAACTCCTCAACAATCACGGCTTTGGGGTGGAATAATGGCGCTCCAACGAACCAAAACAAGCACACTTCAGCCCATTTTAGCGTCCATACAGACCGTTTTTGTCGGTGAAAAACTCGCAGAAGGTAAGAGCTTTGTGCGTGACGCCAGGGCCGAGTAATTACAGACATATTAACCGTAAACCGGGTCAACGAATCTGCAATCTGACAGACAAACGGCAAACCCCACCATACAATTCTGACCTGCCCTCGAGCTCGGTGTAAAACTACAGGGATTCCACAGTGTTTTGATGCCACGTGAGCACAACCTATATATTGAATAATAAAAAAAATACTTAAAAATAAATGGTCCAAATGGGAGAAAAGCAGCCGTGCTCGTAGCGTAGGCGGCTATTAGTAACTGCTTGAGAAAACTGCCAGAGGAAAAGAAAAAAAAAAAAAAATGAAACGGAGCCAACGAAGCGAGTACAGAAGCGTCTTGGCTCGGGTTACTTGTATATATGTGTTACTTGTAATTTGCAGATAGAACAAATCATAAAAAAGGTCTGAAGTTGACAATGGAAACACCGGAAGATAGTTTTCTTACTAACACGGGTAATAATACAAGCACTACTACAACGTCTGTGCTTTGTGAACGCGCCCACTGTGTCGCCGTGGCAACTGCTGAACGTTCCGCCAATAGAGATGCATGTAGACCACCCCCAGCACGACGTAACTGCAGTATCAGTAGCCTAATAGTACTAGTAGTAGTAACCAAACCACTCATTATGCTTTAACAAATATTACAACTACTACTATTACTACTGCTACTACTACTGTTATTACTGCTACTGTTACTACTACTACTACTACTGTTAGTACTACTACTACTACTAGTACTACTACTACTAGTACTACTACTGCTAGTACTACTACTACTGCTAGTACTACTACTACTACTAGTACTACTACTGCTAGTACTACTACTACTACTGCTAGTACTACTACTGCTAGTACTACTACTACTACTGCTAGTACTACTACTGCTAGTACTACTACTGCTAGTACTACTACTGCTGCTGGTACTGCTACTACTACTAGTACTGCTGCTGCTAGTGCTACTGCTGCTGCTGGTGCTGCTGCTGCTGGTGCTGCTGCTACTGCTGCTGGTACTGCTAGCTGGTGCTGCTGCTGCTAGCACTGCTGCTACTGCTGCTGGTACTACTGCTGCTGGTACTGCTACTGCTAGTACTACTACTACTGCTAGTACTACTACTACTACTAGTACTACTACTGCTAGTACTACTACTACTGCTAGTACTACTACTGCTAGTACTACTACTACTACTGCTAGTACTACTACTGCTAGTACTACTACTGCTAGTACTACTACTACTACTGCTAGTGCTACTAGTCTTATTACTACTACTACCGCTACGGTTACTACTACTATTACTGCTACTACTGTTACTACTACTACTTCTACTACTCTTACTTCTACTACTACTGCTACTGTTACTACTACTACTTCTACTACTACTAATGCTACTACTACTATTATTGCTACTGTTACTGCTACTACTACAACTATTACTACTGCTGCTATGGTAACAAGTGGGAATATAGTACTAGGATTTCTTAAATTTCAAATACAGTATTAATTAAGGTGTAACAGCTTTTATGGTGTAGTAGTAGTAGTAGTAGTAGCAATAGTTGCAATAGCAATAGTAGCAGTAGCAGTAGTAATAGTAGTAGTAGTGCCATGTCATTTTGAGAATAAAATACTGTAATTCCCCAAAATTTAGAATAGAAAAGTTCCACCCGTTTTCTGTTTCCATCCATCCTGTCCTCATTCCCCGTACATTACACCAGAACACTCCCCATTTTACCTCGTGTCCTCTAACCGCCGTGCGTTTTCCTCCTGTCCGGACGCTCCGGTTAATCAGCGAGAGCACTCAATAACGGCGTCGTATAAAATGCTTGTGTTTCCTTCGTCCTTTTTTGTCGAGCCGGGATAATTGGATTGCACCTCTCACATCTCAAGTTGCTAAGCGATTTAAATGGACATAATTAACATCCAAAACGGACACTGGCTCCCAGCGCTGGATTTATGCCTGTCAGAAGATATGAAACGCTACGAGGTTCGGTCTGCTGGCATCGCTACAGGAAGGCTGGGTTTTCATTGTGTGCTCCAAATACTTTTCTATTCTTGGCTTAATAATGCAGTGGGAGAGGGTGGAAAGTGTACAAATATTCACGTTTCTATAATGACATACTTGTTTTAGTCATGTAACTGCACATTTAAACAGGAAAAATTGACTTTTCAGAGCCTTTAACCATGTTTTAGTTGTTTTTCCTTCGCATTTACCTTCTCGGAGTTGTATTTGGAGTGATTTGTGCGGGTTTGAGCAACTTTTAATCGACGATTAAGTCCCGTTTTCACCGCCACCGCTGTATACCCACGGCTTTGTACAGCGTTTTCCGATTTTATTTCCTTAATCGTTGGATTCGGCAGCGTTGCGTAGTCATTTTGGTATGTTTTGGCCATCCATCGGCGGTGCAGACAACTTCACAGCACTTTGTTTTTAAAGTTTACAGCAACGTCAGCGTGCTTGTTTCTTTTATCGCATTGTTTTTGTTGAATATTGCGATTTAAAATGTGCAAATTAATAACGTAATGATCCACGGGTGTCATAGATTTTAACTATTTAGCACACACAAGCACAATATGGCAACATTTTCACTATTCTTTACATCACTGGTTAATAAAATCAACCCAAAACCTGCAGTAATTTCATGTAAATTCAGAGTAAGAGTTCAGATTGTTCCAGTTTACCCGTTAATTAAAAAATAGGAATGAATAATCGTCAAAGTTAATGGACAATAATTACCGTATGACATCGTCTTGTTATCCTTGTAGTATTTCGGTAGCGGTTTTAGTTGTATTTTTGACAACAGCAGTGAAAAAACTATACAATTGTTTCGTTCAAGTCACAATTAAATACTTCCATGTGCCAATCAACGGACAATAGTCGCTGTTGTAGCTGTCACGTTTCTCTAGTATCGGCTTTGTATTTATAGAAGTTGAATTTCTGTAGTGATGGCAGCATTTGGAGTACTAACAGTCTTAAAAAAGATCAAAATTACGGTAGTATCTGTAGTAGCCGTCAGATTTCAGTACTTCTTTGAGTAGCTTTGTAGAAAGAGTCAAAATATTTCTTGCAGATCGAAAGCAAGCAGAGTACGAGCAAATACTCTTTTCAAGTCACGACCAAATACTGTTTGTTGCCTTTCCAATCAGTGTACTGCAGTAGTCCTATGTAGTAGCCTAATAGCTGCAGTAATAGTATTTTGAGTATTGTTTTGTTCAAGCCAAAAGGTAATACGGAATTCTTTTGTGCATTTAGTAGGAAAAATGATTTGAGTTGCTTTTATTGAGTAGCAGTAGTAGTAGTAGTAGTAGTAGGAATAGTATAGTGGTAGTTGTAGCAGTAGTAGTAGTAGTAGTAGGACTAGCAGCAGCAGTAGTAATAGTAGTAGCAGTACCGTTGTTACACCATAAACCTCTTCTTCTTCCTCTTCTGTATCGGCATTTTACATTAGTACAACGACTACTACTGATCCTACTACTGCTGTTACTACTACTACTGCTACTACTACTACTACTGTTACTACTACTACTACTACTGCAACCACTACTACTGCTACTACTACTACTACTACTGCTGCTGCTGCTGCTGCTGCTGCTGCTACTGCTACTGCTGCTACTGCTACTGCTACTGCTACTACTACTACTACTACTACTGCTACTGCTACTGCTACTACTACTACTACTACTACTACTACTGCTGCTACTGCTGCTACTGCTACTGCTACTACTGCTACTGCTACTGCTACTGCTACTGCTACTACTGCTACTGCTACTACTGCTACTGCTACTACTGCTACTGCTACTGCTACTGCTGCTACTGCTACTGCTACTGCTACTGCTACTACTACTACTACTACTGCTACTGCTACTGCTACTACTACTACTACTACTACTACCAGTGGTACACCATAAAACCATAAAACACTTTAAACAATACTATATTAAGTAAAATAATATCCTATAGTTCTGTATCGGCACTTGCCACCACCTTTTACACTACTACTACAACAACTACTACTATTAATACTACTACTACTAATACACCATAAAAGATTCTACACCTTAATTAATAGTGTATTCGAAGTTTAAGAAATCCTACCACCCTTTACACTACTACTACTACTACTACAGCTACTACTGCAATTACCATAAAACCTTCAGCACCTTAACCAATACTGTATTAATGTATTTGGAGTAAAAGTTACATAAAACCACGTTTTCATATCGTTTTTGGGCATTTACTACCAGCAGCACTACTACTATTACTACTACTACCACTACTATTAGTACCACGTCACCTTAACTTATCTCTGACATAAAATCTACACTCAGTCACGTTTATTATGATATTTTTCATTTGATCAAGCTACTGTCTATTCACTTCAGTTTCATTATGTGACAAAATGGTTCCCCTGTAGTGTCAACACGCGTATGAAGTAACAATAAAAGTACAGGGACACGGAGCGACATTTTCCCCCAACCAAAAAAACACACCATCACATTTGGTTGTATGGGCCCCGTGTCTGGTATTTCATCTCCTGCTACGTGAGGCGTTCATATCATTGGGAAATCTGAAAGCTGTATGCTGCGGCCTTGTTTATTGTTGCATTCAAACTCAAGCTGACAGCCAGCCCTGCTCCCGGAAAAGAAATCAATACATGAAAAAAAATAAAAATTGTTTCGGTGTTTTATGCATTTGCTCCTTTCTTCGTGCGACTGTGATATGATAGCGGAAAAAACAAGATATTTCTTTTTTAGGTCACGGCACCCGCTCGGCTACAGCGCGCCAACAGGCAAAAGAGGATGAAGGTCATTTGTAGCGCTAGTTAGCAAGGGACAGGTGCGGAGGAGTTGAAATGATACAAAGATTTAAAACCCCTGCACCTGATTTTTACGCTCTTAAAAACATGAAAAATACAACTACTTGTTTATTTTGACCATTTGTGGAGGTCTAAAAATATTCCTCGCTTTCCTAGCGCGTGCGTAGCATCCAAATTATCCACCGTGATGAGCTTTTGTGTAATTTTCAGAAGGTGCCACATCATTGCTAAACGAAAACTAGCATGCTAACAGTGCATTAGCATTACTTCCTGGGTTTCTGCCACTAAAATAATGAGTAGAGATCCAGCTTTTTCAGTTCCAAAACCGATTGCGATGCTATGGCTTTAGATATCTGCAGACGCCCCATCCCAAGAGACCAAAAACAGCATTTATTTCCTTAAAACAAAAATAAAATAGGCTCAAACTTTGTGATCGGGCTTTCTCTGGAATGAACTGCCGCTTGATTTTCACGCCATCACAAACTTCGAACATCTATTCCGACTGGTTTTTAACACTTAGTCATGTGTTAAAAGCCTTTGCACAATTTGTTTTATTCCATTGTTTCATATTTTTCATGTTTTTATATCACATTGGTTGATTGGGAAATGCTTTGGTCACCTCGAGTGTCGTAAAGGGCTCTATAAGTCACGTTTGATTGAAAAATAAAATACAACAAAATGGATCGAAATGGGTTATGGAGCTGGTATTTATCTTTCAAGTAACAACTTTCTGCAAAGAAAAGTTCATTATGAGACTTTTTGGGCGAACTACGACCAGAAAACAGTCTTATTAGCACTGTCTATGACCAAACAGGATATCGAATGAACCGATATTTGGAAAACGATATCCGATTCAGCCAAATTTTCAGTATCAGCGCTCATAATTAGTGTGACGATATACAACAGAATTCATAAAGTAGTGAATTTTGAATGAAAAAGTGATTTTATTATGCAAAAGCAACGCAATAGTTTAGTTCAGGTCGCTCCAATGTTTTTTTTTTTGTTGTGAATAAGTTCCATAAGTATAATTAATTCAAATGGTGTTAATAATGTCTTTGTCTTTTGAGTATAGGACAGATTTGAAAACCACTGTAATTGTAACTTGGGTTTTGTACTGTATTTTTTGGACTATGAGTCTCACTTTTTTCATGATTTGGGTGATCCTGCAATTTATATATTAAAATATAATGTCACATGTTCGTTATTTTCACACTGACAGCCATGAGGGGGCGCTTTAGGCTTCTGTGCCAGTATCTGCTACTCCCATTACTCCCGCACCACTGAAAATATAAAGTTTAAGCATCAGTGGATAAAGACTACTGAGAAAGACTGAACAAAAATGTCTCCAAAAAGAAAAGCACATTCTGCAGATTACAAGCGGCAAAAAGTGAAATCTGCAGCTGAAAACGGTGATCGAGCGGCAGGAAGAAAGTCTGGAGTGAGCGAGAAACTTGTCAGAGACTCGGTAAAAGCGGAGGAAACTCGAACTTCGTGCAGCTCAGCCGCCTCCATCAGACTTCCAAGTCAAGGTCGACAGTTTGGAGTGTTGAAATGTGTGTTCTTGGTCTCTGATTCTTTGCCTCTGATTCTATAAAATAAGTTTCCTCCACAAAAAATGCGACTTTTTTCCTGCTTCATTGTGCACGTTTTGGCTGGTGCGACTTATGCTCCAAAGCGACTTATAGTCCGGATGTAAACAAGCTATATATAGGCTAAATGTAATCATAAAAGCATAGAAACGTCCTATTTTGCTGTAACGAGGTGTAATGAAAAGTAAAAACATTTGACGTGACAGTGGTTTCTGGTTAGGTCATTGTAAACAGTCAGATCTGATAACTGTGGCCAACAATCTCGTATCAAATCATCTCAATGACATAAATGGCATGAATCATTCAGTCTTGGGCATTTCTCTGAAAGCTTAACACTATCATTTTGCTTTAAAAATATGTGTTTTGCCAAATTGGATGAAAAAGCTTGAAATCTGAACCTGTGCTAAAGCTATTCTTAAAATAATCATTTAAAATGGTGCGACAGGCTTTAAATGTCAACGCTACTACTATTTGTTCTCCTTTGTACGATTGTATTACTGACTTATTTGCGCCTCTTTTTCGGTTTAAAACATCAGCAACTCAAATTTGTTTGAGTTAATCGATGTAATTCCCCTACCCCCGAGCCAAATCTGAAAATCTATACACTTGCCAGAGGGTTATTTAAACAATTTGGAACCGCATTTGAAAAATATTGGTACGCCATATTGGTTTATGCGTTTAGATTTTCAAAATAACTTGTATGAGACCAGAAACCAGAGGTGGACAGAATAGCTAAAAGTTTTATTCACAGTACTATTACTCAAGTAGAGGTACAAAGTAGAAAAGAAAAGTAAGTAAGAGTAATTTAAACAGTCGGGACATAACATTTGATTTAAAATAGGAGGTTAATGTATTTGGAAGGTAATGAAATGCACAGAATCGGGTATTTTTGAAAGGATCGACAAACATACGACGAACTAAATTATCTGGAGGAGCTGCAAGAAACACAAACGCTCAAATCATTTCATATCATCAGCATCAAGCTTTTGTTAGTTAAAAAGAGAAACGTGAACAAAACTTTTACCGAAGTAAGAGTACTGATACTTCTATACAAATATTAGTCCAATATGGGTAAAAATAGGCTGCTTAAAAGTGCGTAGGGTTAGGGTTAGGGGTTAGGGTTAGAAATAGGGGTAATAACCACGATAATCAACTTGATGATCCTGTTTTATGTCGTTAAATCAAGAACGATATGAGATAGAGTGATGAAATCTTGACCTACCCCCAATTTCCCTATATGGGCTAGGGTTAAGGTTAGGGTTAATGTAGGGTTTAGGGTTAAGGTTAGGGTTTGGTTTAGGGTTAATGTAGGGTTTAGGGTTAAGGTTAGGGGTTCGGGTTTGGTTTAGGGTTAGGGTTAGTGGTTAGGGTTAAGTGTAGGGTTAGGTTTAGGATTAGTGTAGGGTTAGGTTTAGGGTTTAGGGTTAGCGCCGTCTTTAAAAAGCAACTCAAGTAAATACAACTGAGCGAATGTGACTGGGCACCACCTCCTCTGCCAATGCATCAAAATAACGACGACAAATCCGAATCCATTTCTGATTCCCTCGCTTATCATTTGAGCTTTCTCTCAAACGAGTCCATCAATACCCAAACCCGACCTGACAGAAATCCGAACCACCTCCTCATAAATATTGAAACCAAATGAGCGACTGGAAATGCCTTGGAAAAAATAAAAGTCAAATCAATTCCTGAATATTGCCAGCCACCACAGTCCACTGAGCGCCATTACTGACTGCCTCATGAATTTGTCATTGACAGCGACAATGCCCCTCGGCGTGATGGGTTTCTAAGCGCCCGTACACAGGGAATCGAAAACTAGCACGCTAACAGAGCACCGGTGTAACGCCTTGATTCGCGGACAGTAAAAATACAGTATGTTTAATTACGATGACCTACCACGCCCTTCTCTACCCTTCTGTTCTTCTTTTCTACAGCTTTTCACAACTTTCCCAGGGTGTCACGGCGCTAATAAACAAAAACTAGCATGCTAACAGCGCACCAGTGTTACCTCTTGATTTGCGGTCAATCAAAATATGTTATAATTAGATGTAAAAAGCTCACAGTGAGTGGACGATGTACAACAGAAAAGTAGTGAATTGTCAGTCACAAAAGTGTATATTTTATGATACAAATGCACTTTTCTGGTTTAGGGTCAAATCAAATCAAATGTTTTTCTCCACGGAGATGTTATTTCTTTGTCCGGAATGTTCCACAGTACGGCATTAAACCCTTCTATCTTCATGGAGACCAAATCAGACCAAGTTATAGGTCAGATCTGTGGAATGGTGGTCAGAATGCTTGTTTTCAAGGTATTTTTGAGCTATAAAACCACCTGTAATTGAATAAATGTAAAGGTAGAGTTGTTTAATGTCATACTGTGGAACATTCTAAGCTTGGCAATGACGTATACAGAGAAGTTACACAATGCACCGTTTACTTCAGGTTTCACCGTTGAGTTTTTAAAAAATAAATTCAGTAAAGTAGTGACTTGTAAATCTGTTTACTCCACATTAGCCGTCATTTGTGTGTCTGTGGTCACAGCAAGTGCAAAAAATAAGCCTGGATCTCCAGAAATCCATCACAGGAAACCAAAGGGGGATTGGGTGGATAATTTTGTAGCAGCTCGCAAAAGGACTAACCGAGACTGATATCGATCGAGTCTGATTGATTCATACAGGATTAGGTTTTTAGTGAAGGAGCTCCAGCAGGAGACTTGGAGACGGGTTGTGAAGAGTATGCAAATCGCGCAAGAGCAAACTGGATAATCAATACGTGTTATCTTGTCATGTCATAAAACTAAAAGGGAATGAATGGAAAGCGAGTGGGGACAAAAATCGAACCCGGTGACGCCAAAGGACTCGTCAATGAATGATGGAGGAGCAGTGTTGTCACAATACTAAGGAATAGACTCGATACCGATTCTGATATGATAATAAAAACACTTTGCTTTGACAATAGAAAGTGATTTTTAACATTCCATTGTAGTACTTTCTTTTATTTTACCATACAACATTACATAATAAAAATAATAATGCATCAGTTTTATATAGCACTTTTCAGGACACTCAAAGACGCTTTACAGAGCATTATTCATTCACTCCAGACCTGGTCGTGGTAAACTACTATTGTAGCCACAGCTGCCCTGGGGCAGACTGACGGAAGCGAGGCTCCAATCTGCACCATCGGCCCCTCCGACCACCACCACCATTCACACACACACCACTTTCATACTAGGCAATGTGGATGATGTGTCTTGCCTAAGGACACAACAGTTTTTGCCACTGGCGCCACTGTGGCACCTGGAATTCCCAGTGGTCTCCCATCCAAGTACTAACCAGGCCTGGCCCTGCTGAGCTTCTGAGATCTGACGGGATCAGGCTTTGATGAGCCGGTATGGCCACGATTATATTTATACATTTTTTCATATTTATACATTATATCTGCGTAATCCCTCAGTGGTCCATATACTCGTCTATGTGCTTTACTCTAATAGACGCTTTTAGTGTTCGTAAACAGTGGTGACGTAGGCTCAGCTGCGCATTTTGGCAACAGAAGTATGGCAAAACTCAGCAGTTTGTCGAGCTCTGCGAAAGGATCGTGAAACTGACTTTGACAAACGGAGTCCGACTGCCAGGTCCTTGCGCGATCAGTGAGTTAAACTTTAAAACTTTAGTCCGCCGGTAGAATATCAACACCACACACAGAATAACCAGACATTTTGGTGCTGGAAATGTTTTTATCTCCGTCGTCTTCTGTCCGTGTTCAGTCTGAATGAATGGGGAACAATGCCTCTTCCATCAAAATGCACGCCTAAAAGGGTCTATACTTTTTCTAATGCAGCTCAAGATCATTCTAAAGCTATTCAGGACTCAGGAAAGATTCACTTCTGTTCTGTGAATCTGATTGTTTAAGTATCGATACTTGCTCAAATGAGTATCTAGTTTCGAAACTAGTTTTTGCATCGTTTAGTATCTGAAATCCTATACTTTCGACAACCCTAATGGACACTGCTACATATCTGACAGCTTTGCACTCTACATGCATTTTAGAGAAAAAAACAACAGACCTCAAGCAATTATCAATGGATTTTCTGCCTGCACAAAATGTAACCACGACACACGAGAAAGCAGGCCAGGTTTATCGCAGAGCCGAGCTGGTTCGACCTTTCTGCAGAATGTGGGTGTCAGTTAAAGATTTTTTCCTATCTTTTTCAGCAAAATTTGTATTGCCCCAGTACAGATATATTGTACGAGCAGTGAATCAGGTCAAAATGAGTCAGCAGCTTTATGTGTTTTATTGCCCGATAATCAGGAATCAGAAAGCTAGTTGTGGAAAGTGCTTATAAACTCATTACGGTGGATAATTAGGACGTTCTGAATGCGTAAGGTCAGTGAGGAGTAACTTTGGATGACTGCAAACGGTTTAAAATGAGCTAGTTCTGTTTTTTATGTTTCTAAAGGCGGTAAAACTCAAAAGAAGAATAAAAATCACGTGGTGATTTGACGATTCTCAACATGGTCACTGGAAAAAGCAAAAGGAACAAACGGGAATATATCCGTTTTGAAACAGACCATACGGGAATCGCTTTCGTTAACGTCCGCAGCCGATACTCGGGCTCGAATCAATACCGTGGCCTATTGGGAGGAGGTCGCTATATGCCTGGACCTGACTCTTTTTTTCGCCGTTCCGCACATGACAGAGATCAATAGATGGATGAAGCAATTGGCCGGTCTTATGGGCTCAAGTTTGCCGCCATAAATCAAACCCCTGAAGAAAATTAACTCCCTTTGACCCTTTAGATCCCTGTCGGTCTTTGGAGGGGGCGCGGGCCTGTTGTCAATAACGGCGTGATTACAGCGCCGGTCGTCCAACTTGTCACTCGTAAGCACCTCCGAGTGACGCCTACTCCAGTGTAAGTGCAGGTAATGT
This sequence comes from Odontamblyopus rebecca, assembly GCA_030686955.1. Classification (NCBI taxonomy): domain Eukaryota; kingdom Metazoa; phylum Chordata; class Actinopteri; order Gobiiformes; family Gobiidae; genus Odontamblyopus; species Odontamblyopus rebecca. The sequence goes on from CM060672.1 coordinate 5,836,933, forward strand.
ACGGCTTCGATGGTATACTTGAAAATAGCCGGCGGGTCGTTTTAACCCCATGTGTTCATGTTGAAGTTCAATTGAATTTCGCAGGAGATTGAGGCGCAACATTCGTCTGAAACAATCCAGTATTAAAGCCAATGAAGTACAGTATATGACGCAAAAGCCAAGGGGTCTTTTGTACCCCAATGGATCTGCTGGATCTGATATGAAGAATCTAGACAACTCATATACCACTCTCCTTTTTATCCAATAGTTGCTTTTCTGCATCCAATAAACCTTGAGCTTGCCACTGCAGTCATTTCAACCCAACTTGCCACAGGTTATAGGTGCATTATGTAACTTGACTCATTGTTCTGCCTGAAATGCATTAAACAGCTCTATCTTGCATTTATTCACTGTGGTTTTGCTAGAACGGCTCAAAAACCCCCTCAAAAAACAGGCATTCTGACTGTGGATGGGGTCGCCTTTCCACAGACCTGACCTGGAACTTGCTCTGGTTAGAAAGATAGAACGATAGATAGGTTTAATGTCATACTGTGAAACATTCCAGATAAAGCGATAACATCTCCATGAAGAAAAGCATACAAGTTACACAATGCACCATCAATACAAAAAATAAATAAATACGTGTTTTTTTTGTTTGGAATTTGATTTATTTCAGTTATTTATGTATATATTTTAAAGATGTTATTTTATTATTATTATTTTTAATGGAAATGGGTAAAAATGACCCTTTGGCGAGCCCATTGACGAGAAACGTGACCAAAGCGAAATTTCCGCAACTTCTCAGCCAACTCCGGTGTCCAAACCACCACAACATTGCACGAAATTCCAAAAGCGCACGGACAACAACAACAACACGGACTTCCTTACCATGTCCCCCACGTGTGAGGAAGGGCATCCGGTTGATAGCGATGGGCACGGTGCCATGCTTGTTGTGGAAGTGGTGGACGTGGTGCGTGGTGCTGAGGGAGGAGGACACTCGGGCAGCTACGGCAGGGCACGGAAACACCAGCAGGGCCAGCGACAGCACGAGCCGGAACAAGAACGCCGGGCTCGCCCAGACGGCCGGCGACGCTGCCCCTTGCTGCTGCCCGATCTGCTGCTGCAAACCTCCGTCCACCTCCTCCGCTTCCAATTCCGCCTCCTTTTCCATGGGGGCGGGGCCTAAAAGGAAGAGCAAGAGGCCCCTCCCCCTCAGACGACACAAACAGGAAGTGAGCATCTCAAAGGAATCCGCCGCCCATGATCCCCTTGCTTTCCAGCGAGGGGTTTGGGGAAAAAAAAGAACAAAATTAAAAAATTGAACAAAAAAAACAACAAAAAGTAAGCCAAGACAAAAAGATCCGTTAAAATTCCGCAAAGAAAGAAAAAACACAAAATCCTCCGGGAAAAGAACCCAAAAAATCCAAGAGTCTAGAGTAGCGTTGGTATCCACAAGCTTCAATTCAAATGACTTGAAAGAACCACCTCCCTCTATGGAATGTTTGTAGACAACTTCCAGAGCAAATCTAGTTTCCAACAATCACAGCATTAAGAAACTCGACTCCATCTTGGCTCCTTTTCCAAAAATCACCTTCAACTTAATTGTTCCGCGCAGGTTTCCAACGAAAAACGACTCGATCTCTGCTGTACTCCTCCACCTGTATTCCAAGGCAGCTGGATGACACAAACCACTATTCCGCACTTGAGATCACATCAGAAGTCGAAGCCCGAGCTGGCGGAGCAACTCGGAGATCGGAAAAGGCGTGCGAGAAGAGGGGATGGGGAATGGGAAGGGGGGGGTGGTTGGAACGTGGTCGGGGGTGCAGTGACGAACGAGCAGTCCAAAATTCCTGCCCTTCCGCGCTCGGGATCTCTGAAGGGGCTTTGATTAAGTCCTGCGAAAATGGGAAAACGGGAAAACGGTCAACGATGGCAAACGAGATCAACACAACGGGCAGGGACGCGAGGGCATTCGGAGATCCGAGGAGTCGAAAGATTCCCAGACTTCTTTCCCAGGCGGCGATCCGTGGCGTTGTCCGTGTGTCCGTTGGCCGCCCCCCCTCTTCTTCTTCTTCTTCTTCTTCTTCTTCTTCTTGGGTCTAAGCGGAGCGGTGTGAGAGAGAAGAGGCAGGCAGCGGTCCTCCTCCTCGCGCAGCTCCGGCACAGGGACTCTGCTCTCCTTCCCCTCCGCCTCCCGGCTCACCGCGAGAGTCTGCCGATGCTATAGCCGCCACCGCTGTGAAATTCATGCTAATTGAATCAGGAGCTGCAGCAACATCTCTTCAGCTCGCACAGTTTCTCTCCTCTTCTCCGTGTTTTTTTAAAAAATATTTCTTTCTTCTTTTTTTTTTTGCTTCGACCTCCCCTCCGATCACTCTATCCGGCGAGAGATAGAAGGGTGGAAAAGCAAGTAGAAAGATAGACGAGGATAGAGGAAGAAAAAAAAAGAGCGAAGCACTTCTGTTGCCGTTGGTACACACAGGGCAGAGAGGAGACAGGCGAGTGTTTGTGTGTCTGGTTGGTCGGAGCGCGATGGAGTGAGAGAGGGAGCGAGAGAGAGAGAGCGATAGAGAGGAAGGGAGGGAGGGAGGGAAGGTGGTAGGAGGTAGGAGGGAGCGCGCACGCAAGAAAGGGATGGGAAGCAAAGGACGGATTGGACTGTTTACACAAATAGAAGGCAGCGAGGACGGAGGGATGCGAAAAGGAGCGCTGGGGGAGGCGTGACGGGGCACCGGGAGGGTTGAAGTTATGCAATATTTGTGGAGGATAGATAGAAGGCTTTTTAGTCGTCCGTTTTCGCCTATACGTGCGCGTGGATGCATGTGTTTCGGGAGCGGATCAAACAGAATGGCAAAGCATATGGATTATACAGGAAGCGCTCGCGGCAAAATCATATGTGAAATCATAAGAGTCAAAAAGGTGCATTGTGTAACTTTTCCGGTGGAGTCGGATGCTTTTCTCCATGGAGATGTTTCGCAAAATGGTATTTAAACCTTTCTACCTCCATGGAGACCAAACCAGACCAAGTTACAGGTCCGATCTGTGGAGAGACGACCCCGTTTACAGTCAGAACGCCTGTTTTTCTTTTTTTCAAGGTATAATTGTAAAGTAGAGCTGTTTAATACCATACTGTGGAATATTCTAAGCAGAGCAATGACGTATCCATGGAAACAAGAAGGTGACGGACGCCCCAAACAAGAAGTTACACAATGAATGAATCAGATTTGGAATTAGATACGAAAAAATCCTTCCGTACGTTTTGTCAAAATCTGCTCTAGTAAAAGACTATGAAGTTTAATTAATTCATCAATTTATTTATTTATTTGATTGGGACAATGCACATGAATGAACACCAGTATAAAACAAATGTAAATATGGCGAATTTTAGCTACAATGCTAGTTTTCATCCGTCATTTCGTCCCTAGGCAGGCAAATGCATAAAAAATACAACATACAACACAAGCAGCACAAACAACAGTCTAGTGGTCACATGACTGGTTTGTTTTCAGCCACAGTTTCAGTTGTGTTTTAAAGCTGATCAGTGTAGGGCTCCTTTATGTGCAGATGTGTAGGTGTATGTGTGTAGGTGCTGCTTATATGTATTGTGTAGGAATCAATCAATTAATCAATCAAACTTGATTTATAGAGCGCTTTTCATACAAAAAATGCAACACAAAGCGCTAAAAATTAAAATTTAATGAAATTATAAGAAAACTGTCTTTGAAGTTACAGTGTCCCATATAACTGTTTAGAGGCAAGTTGATCTCGATAATCAATATTAAAACATTTTTTGGTGCAGACGGGACTATTCTTTTGTTTCCACATGGACATATGTGCTGAGAGACCGAACTGACCAAACAAACAAACATAAAAGAGTCTTGTCCTAAAGATGCATTGTGTAACTTTTCCGGAGGAAGGTCCGTCAAATGCTTTTCTCCACAGTCTGACATTAAACTGTCTAACTTTCTGTCTTCATGGAGACCAAATCAGACCAAGTTGCAGGTCCGATCTGTCAGAATGCCTGTTTTTATGGCTATTTTGAGCTATAAAACCACCTGTAAATGACTAAGTGTAAGGTTTAAAGCTACACTGTGGAACATTCTAAGCAGAGCAACGACATATGGTAAACGGTCACATTTTGATACAGCGTTTTTCCAGCTTCAAAGCGCTTTGCAACAAGGAAACACTCACCCATTCACACACCAGTTTATATGGACAGTGGGGGCGAAGTGGTTGTAAGTGTCTTGCCCAAGGACACGACAACAACATTCGTCTGTGGGAGCTGGAATTGTTCAATCGATGAGGTTTATGTCGAGAGCGGGATTCGAACCACCAGCCTTCAGATCAATGGACAAACGCTCGTACCAACTGAGCTACTGTTGCCCCTGTATCTGTAGAAAAGTTGCACAATGCAGCTTTAAATAATGCCGTTTCCTGGTCACAAACACGCCTGGAGTTGTGTTTCGTTTCATTTACTGATTTTGTACATAAACCCTGCATATTTACACTGATCAAATTCGGCAACACAAAACAAAAATCATTCTTTAGTCAACACCTATAATTACATTTTAAGCGTTTAGTGAGAGACGCTTATCAAGAGAACGGGCTTACATTTTTAACAAAGTACTTAAACGCTGTTTCCGTTCAAGGTTAAGTTTGATCTTTTGGAGTAAACAGACGGAGCAGGTGATAGTATCTGGATGAAACAAGTAAATAAACGGCGTTAATGAAAGGAATAGACCTAATCTGGCTAATCTCGTCTGGCATTTCTAATATGTTTAGAAAGGAAATGCAAAAGTCGACAAGTTATTCTAGTGGGGTAAAAATGACGCCACAGAACTTGATTTCAGAGTAATTATGGGATTTTTCTTTTTTAATTCAGTGTTTGCAAAAGCTAAACGGGTGTATTTTGATAAATTATTCTAATAAAACATAAATGAATCAATAAAAAATAAAACTACGTTCTATAGCTTTGCAAAGTTTAAAGGTCTTGGTCTTGAGACTGTTTTTTTACAGTCTTGGTCTGGTCTTGGACTCAACCACATTTGGACTCTTGACTTGAACTTGTGGTTTGACAATCAACAAGTGATAAAATGGAGATATATTTATAAAAACATGGATAAATATGTGCCAAAATACAAAATAAAATAGAAATAAATGTTGAAAATTACAAAAATGGTCTCGGTCTTGCCTTGGTCTCGACCCTCAGAGGTGTTGGTCTAGTCCTAGTCTCGAGGTCTGACAGTCGACGAGTGATGAAATGGAGATAGAATTATAAAAACACTGATATATACGTGCCAAAATACAAAATAAAATACAAATAAATTCTGAAAATGACAAAAATGGTCTCGATTTGGTCTCGATGGGCTGTGGTCTCTGTCTTGTCTCGGTCTCGACCCTCAGAGGTCTTGGGCTTGTCCTGGTCTCGAGGTCTGACAGTCAATGAGTGCTCAAATGGAGATAAATATATAAAAACATTGATGTATATGAGCCAAAATACAAAATAAAATGCAAATAAATGTTGTCTCGACCCTCAGAGGTCTTGGTCTTGTCCTGGTCTCTGGACCCTGTGGTCTCGGACTGGTCTTGGTCTCGATTAGTGCGGTCATGACTGCAACACCAGGTCCTACATGACGCAGAATCGACTCTTGTGAGCTTTACGTCCTGTTATAATGTTACTATCTCCTCAAAAACAGACCTGGAGTTGCGTTTTGTTTCATTCACACGTTTGCCTAATCTTTTTTTTTATTAGTCTGTCTAAATCTCCAAAGCTCAAAACCACCTTCCACCACCTTCCTGTTCCAGCTCCTTTTACCTTTTGTTCAGCAGAGATGGGCACTTCCAGAGCTGAAATTATCGAAATTATTCTAATGATGGCGTATAAAGTTTAAAAACACAGTGGAAACAGTCGACAAGTTTTCAGTTTGGGAGGGAAAACTGCAGGATTTGTGTTTTAAACGTGCAAATGCGACAAAACACAACTCCGGGCGTGTCAGGAAGATCAGAAAACAGGGTAAACAGGGTCATTTGGGCCTTTTAAGTGGCTGAAAACCTCACATTGTGTAAATTCAAGTGTGCATCGACTTTAATGGCATATTCTTTTCAGTAATTTCACCCTCCATCACCTCCCTGTGCTTTGTCAGAAATTTTAACGCATCAACTTTTTAAAATCCGACCCTGCCCTCCGCACGTTCACTCTTTCATTACGCCCGCTGCACGCTGCGTACTCATTTCAGCCGCTCGGTTCCAAATGGAGCCAGAGGAGAGCAAGGCATTCTGGGACAGCTGGAGATTAAGCGAGGCAGAGGTGTAAAAGGGCTCGTTTAGATGCGTTATAGCAACAGTAATTACTTTTGGACTTCTGAGAGAGTTTTGGATTTCCAGGTACGGTTCTCACGCTGGAGCTGGAAAATGGTTAATAGTAGTCGTGGTGTTTACAGGCAGTAGTCAGCAGCTGTACAAGTATCTGTAGAAAGTAGCAAAGTACTAGAAGTAGTAAAAATCGTAGTAGTAGTAGTTTTAGCAACAGCAGCGTACGTATTTGTCTAAAACTAAATAGTTTTGATAGTACACAAGCTCATAGTACCACAGTAGTCATGTAGTACCATTATAGAAAGGGTGATATTAGCAGAAGTACTTGCAGTAGAGGTAGAGCTGACAGTACTACGGTACAAGCATTGTAATATTATCACAAAGTAGAAATAGCAGTAGGTTGTAGTCATAGTAGAAGCAGTAGTTTTAACAACAGCAACCGTAGTATGGATATAGAATGGGTGGTAGTAGTAGTAGTAGTAGTAGTAGTAGTACAACTTTACTTGCAGTAGATCTAGATCTAACAGTACTATGGTACAAGTATCTTCTACACCAAGTAGATATAGTAGTAGTAGCACTAGCAGCAGTAGTAGTAGTACTAGTAGTAGTAAAAGTAGCATGATTAATAGTAGAAGAACCATTAGTAGTAGGAGCAGTAGTTTTAGCAACAACAGCAGAAGTAGTATCACTATAGAAAAGGTAGTAGTAGTAGTTGTGGTAGTAGTAGTAAAACCTTTACTTGCAGTAGAGGCAGATCTAACAGTACTATGGCACAAACATCTCCTACACCAAGTACAAACAGTAGCACTAGCACTAGCAGCACTAGCAGCACTAGCAGCAGCACTAGCAGCAGCAGCACAAGCAGCAGCAGCAGCAGCAGCAGCAGCAGCAGCGGCAGCAGCAGTAGTAGTTAGTAGTAGTGGTGTTAGGGGTGGTAGGTGGTAGTAGTAGTACTAGTTGTTGCACTTGCTGCAGTAACAGTAAGTATATATGCCTAGGATATAAAACAGTAGTAGCAGCAGTAGCAGTAAGGAGTACCGTAGTTATCATAGTAAGGAAAAGTAGTAATACTGGTGGTAGTGGCAGTTGTAGTAGTAGAAGCAGTACTGTAGTACTTTTAGCGACAGCAGCAGAAGTAGTATCAACATAGACAGGTGATAGTAGTAGTAGTTATGGTAGTATTGGGGGTGGCAGTAGTAGTAGTGCTAGTTGTTGCACTTATGGCAGTAGGAGTATGCCTAGTATATATTCCTAAATTATAAAATAGTAGTTGGAGTAGCAGTAGTAGTAGTAGTAGCAGTAGTAGTAATGAGTAGCTGTAATCATAAGGAATAGTAGTAATAGTGGTAGTAGTAGTAGCTGCCGTATTACTAGTACGCCTAGAATATATTTCAAAAGTAATTCTGAATAGTAGTGCAGTAGTGATGGTATCATTAGTACTACCCTTTTGTAGTAGTAGTAGTAGTAGTAGTAGTAGTAGTAGTAGTAGTAGTAGTAGTAGTGGTATAGTCACTGTAGTTCCACAAATAATCCTAGTAGTAGCAGCATGTTTTTTTCTGCTCTGCTTTTACTCCAGCAGATATTTGTGTACTACTGCTACAACATGTACTTCTGCACACATCAGAGGCGCCGCGCAGAGATCAGATTTTTCACGTCCTGAGTGGCCCCTGCGCCTCACAGAAGGACAACAGCCCGGAGTAAGATGGAAGGAGCCGAGGCAAAGTGCAAAGTGAGAGCCAGGGAGATTGTGTATGAGATGAATCAGGAGCGATAGAGATCTCTGCTGGGACAGGAGGAGCCGGCCCGGGAGGACAAGAGCAGAAAAATGACCAGACGGAGGAGGGAAAGGGGGGAGGGAGAGTGAGGGGAACGGGAGGTGGACGTGCCCGGGAGCCGGAATATAATCTCATATTTACGAAAGACGTTTGGAAACACGCGATGACGACGCCCGGCGGGGTCTGTTCGTGTTAGCGAGTCTGGCAAAACCTGGGAACAAATGAGAAGATGGGAAGGAAGAAACTGGAGCTGGCACCGCCGTGTCGAGAGCGGGATTTGAACTGCTAACATTCGCATCGGTGAACAAACTCTGCCAACTGAGCTACTGCCACCCCCACAGCTACTGTTGCCTCCGAAGATGTGGCCAAGAGGCTTTTTTTCCCCCTATTGATAGTATCTCACATTTCCTGTTTATTGCACTTGCACTTTACAAATGTTAAACCAGATTATTTCTATTATTAAGGCCCAAGAACACATTGGATTAATCGTTGCATTTATTTATTTATTTATTTGAATTTATTTATTCGAGTTAAGCTGATCAGAGCTCATTTGCATCGGTCGTCAAAAAGGCATCGTAAAAGAAAATACGCTTCAAAAGTTACACGTTAAAAATTACACAAACATACAATAACGTTACAAAAATACAATAATTTGCGTGAACGCTAAAACTTTTATTGTATTTTTATAATGTTATTGTACATTTGCGTTAATAGAGCGCCTTTCGATTAGCAATTAAAGACTGAAGGAAGCGAGGCTGCCAATCTGCACCATCAGCCCCTCCGACCACTATTCACATAAACTCCTCCACTGACTCCACATTTAACGTTTTCAGGCCGACAGAACCGCGCCGGTGCTGGTTCCTGCGTCTAATCTCGAACCGACTGATGTGTTCACGCGAAAATCAGACTTTTGGGAACTGAAAACTTGGTTCCTGACGGGACCCAAGTAAAACGACGACACAGTAGACTCAGCAGGCTCATCCGGGTCACAGGCAGTAAAATAAACATCCCGTGGATCCACATCCGGACCTGCCGCTGCAAGACTATGTAATGTGTGTCTTCACGTATGACAAGAAAAGATTTAAGTCTACAAAATGTTACGTACAGCTCCTCTTTGCCTGGTATGGTTACATTTTTGGATCCGGTGTCACTGCCGCCTTCTCCACAGCAGATGTTGCAGCAGATAAATAATGATTTATATGAGTAAAAATGTTTGCTGGTGTCAGTGATGCGATCCGTGATTGTTATTTCGTATGGCCTTGTTTTTATTTGATGGTAAAGCCACACCACCTGTCGATGACGCATCATGGGTTCACTTAGGCCTTGTCCACACGTAGCCGGGTATCTGATAAACCGAAGGTGTTTTGCTGCGTTTTGACCTGTCATCCACACGAACACGCATCAAAAACGAGTATTCAGGGAAAACTCCGGCCAAAGTGAAGATTTTTGAAAACTCCGTTTATGCATGTTTGTGTGGACAGAGATAACTGGGGTTTTGCGTTTTAAAACGTCACTGTCTGCGCCAAAAAATATGAATCTGCCCTGACGTCAAACGTGTGACCTTTGTTTAGGCGACTGCAAAAGCCAAAGCCAAAGCCAAAGCAGACTATGGATCGGAGTCGTTTCTTGAGAGCTGTGGGAGCATTAATTTGTTTAGGAGCAATTCTGACTCCGAGTCTGTCCAGACAGAGGAGCTCGGCGCCATGTTTTCTGTTGTTTAAGTTTAGGCGGAAGTGACGGCGAAGTGAGAGCTCAATGGAAATAACGCCATCTACAGGTTTGGAATGCGTATGAATGTGGTTGAAAACCCAGATGTTCGGTTATGTGTGGAAGGTATTTTTTTCGAAGACAAGGTGGTGTGGACAAAACAATTTTTATAAACCGCTACGTGTGTACATGGCCTTAAACGGTTTGGACGCAGGTTGTTCACCAGTTCCAGGTGAAACTGGGTGCGGGAATCGGCACCAGCACCGCTCTGGCCGATCTGAAAACAGCTACTGTATTACATTTGACATGCTGCATTGTCATCCAGCAATAGGAGGGGTGGGTGAAAATTAGACCATTATGTGCCGTCTGCTTCAAACTATCAAGTGATTTTTACCATTAACCTGTTGTTGGCATGACTATAACTCCACTCGACAGCGCTAAAAATATTCTGTACGGCCACTTTAAATCATAGTGTGTTTTATCAGTTGGTCTGAATGTGCATAATTAAATAAAAAGAGCCGTTTTATGCATGTTTGAGAAATCTTCAGTCCTTCCAAAAAGCGGAAATGCTCTGTTCCACCTGCTGATGTCCACTGTAAGTCCCACATCTTAGCTTCATGATTTCAGTACTAATATTACCGACACAACAAGTAATATGTGTTGTTACTGCCTGAAAGTTATTGTTTTTAGCCACATTTGAACTGCAGTGTCCAGTCCGTGCGCCCTCTACTGGCAGCAGCGGTCTCTGTATGATCTGAATTACTGTTTTTTCCAGGAAGTGAAGGACTATCTTTAAAAACACATCCACTGGAAACATTTAAGTTTAACCTTTCTAATACACGCTAATGGTTTTCTAAGTACAACCTTTAAATTAAACCAGATTCTTAGAAATGTCACATTTTCACTGACTGAGCGATTCGACGCCGAGTGGGAGGAGATAGCAGGAGGTGAGAAACATCCCAGAAATATATCCGATTATTTTACATTCACTTAATCGCGCACGTATCCGCTTAGTTTATTCATTTCTGTGGATAGTTTTTTAAAAAATTATAAGATGCTCTTCCTTCCACAACCCGTCATGATATTTGTAACTTTGTGGGTAACGGAGTGAAAAATCTTACCAAAAGATATGACGACAACAGCGTTTGCCTTGGCGGGATTTGACAGTTAACATAAATCACTTCATAGTTTCTTAAAAACTTGTTCCAAATTAACCATTTTATTGTTATTCCTGAAAAATAGTTACCAATTGGAATTTAAAAAAAGAGTTTTGTTGACAAATAATAACCAAAAATGTGAATATTTTGTGTGAGCAGCTTTTGCATTCTTGCCGCGTTGTTTTTATGCAGTTTTGCAAAGTCTCTTTTGTTATTGAGCTCCAAATAGTTTCAGCTGCTCCCAGAGGCTTTGGACGAGACAAACATTAAACTTGAAAATGTACGGATGGCAACAATAGTTATATTTTAGCATTAAAGGTGTGGTTTTGTTAAAAAGATCTCGCATGAACTGTCAGATTAACCATTATAGAAACATAAAAAGATATTTTGGTAAACAGAAATACTGTTAAATTATGTGTGGCGGCAGCAAACACCTTATAATTAATACATTTGTTTAGCGCTGTACGTATTGTGCTGAATAACTAAAATTTAATATGATTAAATACCTATTACCATCGTAAACGTATCATTCTGATGCTTGTCTTTGTGCACTAATAAATGGATAATAATTGTGTAAATGTTTTAAAGGTATTTAACTGTTTTCCATCTATGGCTCTTTATATTTACTCCATTTCTCGCGACCGCTAAAATGAGTAGCTCTACATTTTTGTACATACATTAAAGTGTTAAGTTAGTGATAAATATCAACTAATAGGTGAGTAACCGCTAATTAGCACAACATTTACCACTTACAGGGTGGCGACGGGGTCTTAAAAAGGTCTTAAATTTCATGTTAAGTCCTTAAAAAGCCTTAAATTGTTATTTTTTTCACAAATTACCCTATTTTTTTTAAATAAACTCAACCGGGCTGCAGTGCAATGTGAGACAAGACAATGTGAAAGCTCAGTTTGTCTTGTTAGAATGTTATAAATGATTTTTTGGACATTTTACAGCAACGCATACGACTATAAATGAGTATTTTTTTGTTATTTAAAGCAGTGAGTAATGGTCATTATTATTAGAACTGGATCTGGTGTTTTTCGCTCGCATAATGAGTGCGATGTTGGTCTTAATTTTCATTTAAGTGGTTTTAAAAAGCCTTAAATTTGGGGGAGTCAAACCTGAGGAAGCCCTGACTTAGTTCGTGATTAAACTGTGGTCCTTAAACTAAAATGTTCTGCATAAAGTAAGTGCGGAATAACTTTAAACCACTGGAAAGTGTTTATGTTGAACTATTCCTGTTTTCTCACATTTTCCAGACTGTCAAAATCAGGTTCGGGGCCTTTCATGTGGCTTCAAAACGAGCAACAAACTGCGATTTGTCTCCATTACCCTCGGCTTACATCATATTGAACGTACCCGCCGACGCCGTTTTCGCTGCGACGTAACACATGACCAACGCAACACAGCTATTTTTGCATTGGCCTCTGCTTGTGGGACCAAATCGTGACGAAGTTTGCCGTTCCACTTGCATAAGCTGCTGGCATCGGGGGCGCGGTACAGGAGACAGAGTTTAAAAATTGATGACTTGCTTTTTGTGTTTTTGCAAGCCTCCTGCGGTGCTGGCGTGGCCTACTTTCCTGACCCCGCTCTACGCAGAATTCCTTTGTGTTTGAAAACGATGAGATATTAATGATTTATCGCCCGTGTATTAACAATGCACGATCCGCCACCTTTTTTTGTCTCGGCGGGGTTGTCAGAGCGCAACCTGGAATGTTCCGCAGTGCGATTACAGGTGTTAGTTTGGCTGAAAAGTACCTCGATAAACGTGCAGTCTCGCAGTGGGACTCGGCCTGGTGGTGTTTGTGCCATATTGTGGTGAAAAAAAAGTGAAAAATATGCATGGCACCCTCACACGGCCGGTGTCCAAAAGCTTTTTCTTTTAATTTTCAATCACGTTTCGGCAAAAAAAGCATCATCATTTTTCTCGCTTTGGACCACAGTCAGTTACGCCATATTGTGGTGTCTAGCCAAGAAAATCCGCAAATTCAATGGATATGTAAGTGCTGATAGTGAACAGGTAGAGAACAGAAGGAAAAAATAATAAAAATAATGCAATAAATCAATAAAATGGTCACAAAAAGGGCTTTATCCTCACAAGAAGGTTGAAATTTCGTGACAAATTGTTGTATTTGCTCAGATCCATGATACAAAAGTTCACTTACTGCCACTAGAATCCTCTGCATGAATGACTGTGTGAATAATGTTTTTGGAAGAGTCCCTGGGCAACTCTGACTGTCGTAGCTGCATATTACTCATGTGCATGAATAACACAGACAGTTATTACGAGGGATGTCACAATAACCGAAATCTGGTGATATCATATGGTCAACGGTCTCACAATAATATCGTGGACCATCACAATATATCGAATCCCAAGTCTCTTTGCCTAAATGAACAGTTCTGATGCAGAAATAGCTAAAAAAAACCAGATTGAACTACACAGACCATGATCCTTTGCTCTGTTTCAGTGCAGACGACATGAAGAAATAACTGTTCTAAGCACTTTTACATCTTTGTTCATTGGATTAAGACTTGTGAAGCATTTTTAGAGGAAAAAGTAGCAGATTCACAGGTAAAATATTGCAATAAATCTGGTACGGTGAGATGTTTATGGTGAAAATATCGCACAATATCGAAAAATTTCAATATCGTTCCATCCCTAATGACAATACATGTTGTACCAAATGACTGGTCAAAGCATTTTAGAGTCAGTCTTGTTATTCTGTAGAATATCATAATATCGTGAGCTTTCCCACGATATCGCAATAAATATCATACTGTGAGGTTCATACTGTGACGATATCGTATCATGAGACTCGTCACAACCCTAGTTATTATTATTAGTATTGTGCTGTCGATCTGAGCTACCTATCACTACTGCACAAGCGCTGCCACAGTTTAAATGCCGTCGATTTGAGCTCCTGAGGAACAGATGCATAATACAACTGTTGAAATGAACTACGCATATTCATATAAATGATTTGAAATTTGACACGACAAAAGTATAAAGTGTGATCACCGTGTGCAAACAGCATCAAACCCGCTGTGTCTAATCCAGAGAAATATGCTGTAAAACTGGGGACGATCGCTTTATTGGAACGTAAAAAAAACCCCGTACGGTCGCTTATTTCGATGGAGTAGCGATAGACGTCACTGTCGATTTGGGCTGCGGGGAGCTCATTTCGACAGAACAAGTACGAACAGTAAAAGTATCAGACTACACCAAATGCAAAAAAGGAGCGGGTTTTATAAGATTTATCTTCTTCCTGTTCCTTTTGTTCATGCAGCAAAGACGAGGCAAGTAATGGCTGGAATATGTACTTATACGTATATGTATATACAGCTCGGCTCCTCACCGGTTTTAACAGACATCAACACATTCCCCCTGTTTTATCTTCCCTCCACTGGCCGCCTGTGTGTTTTAGAATTGATTTTAAGATTTTCCTGATCACTTTTAAAGCTCGTTTAGGTCTTGCACCAAGTTATATCTCAGAGCTTTTAACTCCGTACGAGCCTCCTGCAGCCTTAGATCCTCAGGTCCCTGTGGCTGTTCCGAAGTCCAGGCTCCGGACGAAGGGCGATCGAGCCTTTTCAGTCCGGGCACCTCGGCTTTGGAACGACCTGCCTGAGGAGATAAGGCTGCACCATCAGGATCATCTGTTAAATCACTTCTTAAAACCCATTTTTATCAGTTCGCCTTCCTTTAACTGGCTTTAGTTCTTTTTGTTCCCTATTTATCTTCGTTTTATCTCTTTTATTTATTTATTTATTAGAACTAATCTGATTTGTTGGATCATTGACTGTTTTCTTTGTTTATTGTGCTATTTTTTTTGTGTGTTTTGTATTGTCCATTGCTGCTTGTACAGCACTTTGTAAACCTTGTTCTTAAAAGTGCTTTATAAACAAAGACTTATTATTATGCTGATTGTCAGATTTTTTGTTATTGTTGTTATTCTCTTTAAGTTGATACATGAGCAATAAATAAATGAATAAATAAAAAAGAACCTTATATGAAAAGACAAACCCTCAAAATGGACTTTCATGAGCTTTTAACCGTATTATGTTTTCTTCTCAGTTAAATCTGAACAAATCTTACTTTGAATTGTCCTGTTGTTCTGTATTCGAGATTTGAGAGCTTTGAAAACTTCAACTTTCCACCTACCCCCCCCCATCCCCACCTACAAAAAGCAACTCCAGGTCGTCATTTTTGGACCTGAAATGATGGATGTTTATTTCTACGTTGCATTATACTTCACTATGTTAAAAAAGTATCAAAAACGCACCACGTTTGACGACACCTGCAGAAGAATTGCAACATCAGATTCGCTTTTTCGATTACATTTGTTTACTCTACCCACATTTTAACTCGTCGCCAACTTCTCACTCCGTCTCACAACTTCTGATCGTCCTTCAGACTTCTCCGTCTCTCCGGTCGTCGCCCTGTTCGCTCCTCGGGATCCGGGCGCTTCCATTCGGGGAATATTTACGCCTTAAGTCCCGAGTTGTGTTCCTTCGGGAGGCGTTGCATCAGGCTGCAGTACCGGCAATGTCACGGCAACGCAATTAGGTCCACCCGGGTGAATTGTTCCGCAGCGTCTTGTTTTTTTGTTTTTTTTAATGACGGTTGCCGGGGGAAACGAAGGCGAGCGGCAGGTGTTCAAAATATCCTGTTTTTTTTTGTCATAATGAGATCCCAGTACTGCACGAACGCAAATGTACCGTTCCTGAGAATAATAAAGCGCACGGTAATAATTGTAATACATTAACAATTAAAGGCGCTAATGGAGTGTACGCCAGCTTCTCGTCTCCATGGAGATCTATTATTCTGCCTGAAATGTTCCATAATCACATTAAAGGTCCCATATTACACAAAACTGACTCGTCTGTGAGCTTTAAGTCGTGTTATAATGTTGGTACCTCCTCAAAAACAGACCTGGAGTTGTGTTTTGTTTCATTCACATGGTTGAGTGACCCTTTACTAGTAGTTTGTCTGCATAACTCAAATAATATAAGCTCAAAATGCTCCGCTCCACCTTGTGATGTCACGTAGTAGCAGTTTTCGAGTGATGAAGAAACATCATCATAACAGATCAGACTTAAACTTTATCATACGTTTGTTAAATTACTACAATTATTGCTAAAAAAATACCTGAAAATCATACATTTTTACTAGTGGTGGGCCGTTATCGGCGTTAACGTGCTGCGATAATGTGAGACTCTTAACGAGCGATATAAAAAATACCGCCGTTAATCTATCATCAAAATTGGGTTTGGAGCTGGGTCCTATAGCCGACTAAGCAAACTGATGACTTTCACCACCATGTTTTAGGGCGGATGTATACAGAGCCGAATTGCACAGTAGGGGGCGAGAACGAGTTTTCCAACCTCTATGCACCTGTGAATTACCCAAACTAGGCTAACAACCAACCAACCAACCACACCAAGCCTGACATTCTGACATGGACGCAGCCACGAAGCCGCAAGGTTTGCTTCAAGGAAAATTCATTTTTAAGAAGCTTCCCGATGGCGAAATCGACAAAACTAAGGTTGTGTGTACTTTATGCAATGCGGAATTGGTTTACTGTAGGAGTTCTACCAGTCTCAGATACCATCTGAACGCAAAGCATCCCTTTGCTAATGCTTCTGATGCCGGTTCAAGCACCGATAAAACGCCGGGAAAGAGTAGCCGCCAAACTACTTTGTTTGAATGCAACCGAGGCAAGCCTGTCAGCACAGCTTTATCAGAGAAGCTCACTAATCTTCTCGCCCGGTGGATTGCCACTAGCTGCCGACCCATTAGCATGGTTGAGGACGAAGGGCTCGAGCTTGTTCTTCAGGCGGCCACAGGTGACCCATCTTATAAACTACCTGCAAGACGAACTATCGTTCGGAGGATATATGACCAATACACCGCAGAGAAAGCCGCAAAGGACGCAAAGATGGCAGTGGCCAGGTGTGTTGCACTGACGGGGCCCATTGGACATCCGTAAACAATGACAACTACCTCGGCGTTACTGTGCACCTCATCGATGCTGCTGGGAAGTCTCAAATACTTACTTTTAGTCATTACTTAGGTATTTTGCATATTCTGAAGGAGCCATTTTAATCTAGATTAATCTAAATTAATTTCAAGATTTCAGTGAGATTAATCTAGATTTTAAAAAATTAATCTATACCCACCAATAATTTTTACTGTAATTGGGCTCGTCTCTCCGCAGATCTGACCTTTAACTCGTCTCCATGGCGATAGAAATAAAATAGAAATGTTTTAACACTAACACACTAATATCTCCAGGAAAGGAAACAAGTAAATGATGGAACCTCCTCTAGAAAAGTTGCGTAATGCACCTTTAAGAAACGAAAAGTTCAAGGAGAGTGGTTACGATTTAATGGGTTGAGTTTTCACCCACCAACCGGAGGGTAACAGGTTCAAAACTTGCTCCATATTGAGTTATAATTACTCCAAATAGTGATGAAAACGTCGTACACTAATGATGGAAGTGGCAGAGTGGGTTAAGTGGTGCGACTTTTTTCTCCAGTGAGCTTCTTTTACAAAACAAAAATGCCAGAGAGAGAGACCGATTTCAGCAGCAAAGAAACTAAACTAAACTAAACAAAGTAAATATAAGAGCCACGGAGAGCCTTAGCTGGGGAACAGTTAGATGCTTCTACAACATAAACCATTATCCATGTATCGGTGCACCAAGTTAGGCATAAAAATTAAACATTATACACAAAATTACCATAAAATTCCAAATAAGAGCCGGGTGCCAATTGGGTCCAGGTTTACATTTTGATAAATAAGCAGCGGTTCCAAACAAACTGCGAGTCTAATGTACGTGCTGAAGGCAGAAGTTGGGCTGCTGTGGTGGGAATTTCTTATTTTGTGATCTGTCGTGGGCGGTTTAAGTTAAAATGTTTTCTCTCTCTCTCTCTCCTTGAACTTTTCATTCTCTTGGAGTTTATGGAGTGATTTTTGTGGCAGTCCAACTCTCTCCTGTTCGGACTCCCACAAAAATCACTCCATAAACTCCCAACTGGTCCAAAACTCAGCCGCCCGCACTATCACACACACACACACACACACACACACACACACACACACCCTCCCATCACCACATCACACCTGTCCTGCAACAGCTCCACTGGTTCCCCATCACACACCGCATACGCTACAAAATCATACTCCTCACATACAAAGCGATCCACAACCTGGTCCCTCCACACCTGTCTGAGCTCATCCACATCTCCACACCTGCCCACTCCCTCCGCTCCTCCTCCTCCTCCTCCTCCCTGCACCTCCCTGTCCCCTCCTGCCCGTCTCGTCACTATGGGGAGCAGAGCCTTCAGCCGCTCTGCTCCACAGCTCTAGAAACTCCCTCCCCCGTGACCTCCGCCACACACACTTACTCTCACACTTCAAATCTGAACTCAAAACTCATCTGTTTAGAAAGGCCTTCTCACTCTGACCACTCTGACCACGACTGCACTGGCTTTTCATCTGGATTTGTTTTTTTAAATGTATTTTTAATCATTTTTACACTGGTTTATTTGTACTGTACCATTTTAATGTTCTTTGATGTACGGCGACCTTGAGAGCCTTGAAAGGCGCCTAACAAATAAAATGTATCATTATTTTTATTATTATTATTCTGTGGGTTTAGAGAACTGTTAGCTAACACGTGCTAAAGCATTTCTGTATTCCTGCCACATGTGATCTGCTGTTCCCGGAGTGTCTCATGACAGGTCACTGCTCCGTCTTTATCCGTCATTGTTAAAACGACAGGCTGTTGCTTTGTTCATTCTCATCATTTAGAAATAGCGGGATCCTTGGAGGCAAATGTGACCGATGCCCCAGCTGAACCAGACAAGTCGTCTCATTTAAGAGTCGTTTAGATCATTTTCCGTCGTATGTTTTACCTCACGTTTGTCACCTGCATAAAAAGTCTGCGTTTTCGTCTGACTTTTGAGGAAGAGACGGACCTCGCGTGAGGGACGAAAGGTTTTGTTTTCATTTTTTCCCGTGATCGTGCGCACAACTGCTTCAGTAAATCCACTCTTTGATCGAAGACAACATTTCTCCCGTTTTTATTTTCCTCAGATTTAGAAATCCACAACACCTGCAACAACAGGACGCAGGACTGATGCTGGCGTCGTCTCTACAGAAACGAAATTTGAAACCGCATGCATCCACTGTGCTCCTATATATACACTATACTTGTATACGCTCCTTGTGCCGCTGACGCATACAAAACTTAAAACCACATGGCCCATTTGCATAAACTAAAAGTGCTGAAAAAAGCAGCCGTTTGTTGCAACATTTCAAATGAACTTGCACCTGTACGTCTCTATAGAAAGTCGCCTAAATTATAGTCACACTGAGTACCGTATTTTCCCAGTTTTACTTGAGCGAGATTTTTGTGAGGAAGGAATTAATCGCCCCAAATTGCCGCCTGATCTCAAATAAAGGCCTGGTCTGTTAAGCGATTAAAACAAATAGATGCCCCGGCTCTTATTTGGCATTTTACGGTAATCAAATTTTACTTATTACCTACAATACATAGAATTGAGAAATCTTTTGGCGAGCTACTTGAAGGGGGCGGAGAGCTGCTGGAAGCTCTCGAGCCACAGGTTGGAGACCCCTGGGAAGGACGTAGGAGAAAACAGACATTTTCTCAGCTCTGATCCCTCTGATGCATGAATATACAAAATGACTGAAACATACTCAAAGAAACTAACTCAAAAAAAAGCTAAGGATGAGTGGGAAAAGGCTGGAAGTCGATGGCGCATAATACGCCTCCTTTAAAATCCAAATGAGTTCAAGTTGTTCTTAAACAGCGCCATGAGTACCGTTGCTTGATTTCTATACGAGCCAATGCAAATGAGGTTGCATAATCGAGACCTACATTCTGTTCTTAAGCGTTTCGTGCCTCCCACTGCGATGCCGCTGCAGACGTCTTCCAAACGTCTCGGCGTCTCTCATACACATTTGAATTTCTTTCAGATTGGAGAGATTTTGCGTGATGATGTGTTATGACATGACCTTATTTCGCGTTTGGGCGGATCAGAAGCGCATTTTTTGCAACTCGGACCAAGTTTGCTAATCAATATCGCAACCAAATTGGAGAAAATCACATCGTCAATACTTAAAGAGCTCATATTACACTATTTTCTGATCTGTTATCATGTTGTTTCCTCACCAGAAACATACCTGGAGTTGTGTTTTGTTTCATTCAGGCATCTTGACAGATTTAAACCTTTTTCTCTCAAACTGAAAACACGTGTGATGCTATGTGGTAATACAGGAAGTGCTCCACATTGTTATAAAACTCCACACACCTTCACTAGAGTTCAAATAATTTCAGCCCTGGAATAGTCAGTTTCTATAGAACAAAGGTAAAAGCTAAGCACTAAAGTCTTAAAATCCAGCATATTAGACACCTGTAAAAGAAATAACCACATTATGGATTGGGACAGGACACAGGTCACTGGATTGGAGAAAAACAAGTTCAAACTCTGGATCTGGGAGGACGGTGAAACGAGGCACGGACAGATTTGACCGTGATGATGGAGCGTTCCTCCGGTCACACACCTGAGACACCCTCCTCCAGAGAGACCGGGCGATGGGACGTGTGGTCAGTCCGAACAACCGATCAAGACCATGAGGCCGACCACAACTACAGAAAGTGACAACAGCTGATATACGACACGTCAACACCAACACCAGGGACAGTTCTGAAGATGCAGCAACAGCTGAAACATGTCAACAAGGCAAATATACTTTGCTGTATTATAAAAAAAATTCAGTCAAAAGGAGCGCTTCCTGGACCTCCTGAGGATAATACACCGTAGACAGAACACAGTGCTGCTCTTTGGGGAAGGGAAGTCAATTTAAAGATGCAAAAAACCCAAGAGACTCACTGGAAAGAGACATATTCTCTCCAAACAAGCTCTGAAACAGCTGCAGAACATCCAGAACATCCAGAACGCTGCAGCTCAGGTCCTGACTCCAACCAGGAAGTACAAGCACATAAGTCCTGGTCTCAGGTCTCTGCACTGCCCCCTGTGGCTCAGAGACTTTAAAGCAGCTCTGCACAAGTGTCTCCATGGCCGAGCACCAAAGTCCATCTGTCACATGTTAGTGCCACATGAACCATCTGAGGAGCTCAGGGACCGGCCTCCTGCTGGAGTCCTGGTTTAGTCCTGGTTTAGTCCTGGTTTAGTCCTAGTTTAGTCCTGGTTTAGTCCCGGCCTCCTGCTGGTCCCAGAGTCAGGACTAAACTCGGGGAGTCAGAGTTTCAGACTCATGCAGCTCAAACCTGGAACAGTCTGAACATGTGAGACAGACTCGACTCTGTTTAAATCCAGACTCAAAACAGTTCAGTTTAGCTGCAAATGACTGAAAGGTTTTCATGTCTCATTCCACACTCTTCTCTTCTCTCTAATTTAATGTCCCTCTCTTTTTAATTTTATGATGTTTGTTTAAGTTTTAATTTGTTTGTATTGTGAGTTTAATGTATTTCTTATTCTGTAACGCACTTTAAATTAATTCGTGTACAAATTGTGCTATACAAATAAACTGGCCTTGCCTCGCATTAATATAAAATACCTTTATTAATTCCTGCACGTCTTAATGGACAAATTACAAAGTCCCAACGTGTTTCAGCTTATCGCTTTCCTCAGGGGACAATATACTTCACTGTATTGTCTTTAAAAAAAAAAAAAGAAGCCAAGAAGTTAGATTACATAAGAAGACAAAATTAACATATTTGGGGTAAAATGGAGCTGTTCATCACAAGGTGGAACTGAGTATTTTGAGCTTCGGAGGTGTAGACAGACGAATAAACCGAGATTACTCCAACACAAATGAAACAAAACACAACTCTGGGCATGTTTTTGATGAGGTAACAACGTTAGAACATGGCTTAAAGCTCACAACAATCTATTTTGTGTAAAAAAATGAGCTTTAAAATCCCAACAGTGTTCAAATCATGACGGACAGATTACATGTTCACATTATTTGGCTTTTTATTTTACATTTTACACCTGAAAACTTTCCAATTTTGAGCTTGGCACTTGCATAACTCACATAAAATCCCTTTGCCACATGCGTTATTCACAGAGCCGGAATGCAATCGCACTTATCGAGCTGAAATCTAACGCCACGTCCCGTTTACCGCATTTACACTTAAAAAAAATATATCTAAATAACTCCGGAACCAAGTCTGCTTTTGAACGGTTCGATCTGAGGTCACCGCGGCTCGCAATCCAATCTTTTCTTTTTACCACGTGTAAATAGAGCAATGTTTTGTAATTAAAACGCTCCGGTTTCCTCTGAAAGCAACATCCATTATGCGGACGGTAATCAGACGCATTCATTTAGAGCCACAATGCCTTCAAAGCGACAAAAAAGTACCGATGTCTCCGAGCCGGCGGATGCATTAGCGGACGCCCCCGTGAACATGAGCTAATAACTAATAGCGTTGAGCTTTGAGGAGAAGAGGCGAGGATACATTACCAGGTTATGAGGAGGAGCTGGACCTGCAGTGGAAGATTTTGGCAATGGGGAAATTGGGGATTTGAGAGAGACGAACGTGTGGCCTGGTCGGGTGAGCGATAATGAGCGAACGGGGAAAAAAACTCAGCCCTGGAATCACAAGCCTCTCTGTTTTTTTTTTTTTTTGCAAACGTAAAGCAAGTACAGTAATCACAACAACCTGAAGTGTCCCGATTTAGGTTTGCGGAGCTTCCGGTTAAAGGTTTTCTGTGGTGAAATGTGTGCGGAAATGTTTGACGTATTCTCCCCCCGGCTTCATAAATCTGCCCCGTCACCAAATCTTCAAGGTCCACAAAGGATAAACATTCTTCCGTGAACAATTTATCCACAACTATCAAGGTAAGAAAGACAAACACTTAAAGAAGAGAACGACGACGAGCATTAGCGTCCGCCTATTCCGACATCCCTTCATCCGGACGCGTTTCTGTATATTAATTGATTTATTTCGGTCACATATTCTGACATTATTCCGTAGACAGACACATTTAACATACTCAGACCGAAAAGGTGTCGCTAAAGCTTGAGATTATTTCGCTTTTACCCTTTATTCCTCATCGCGTCTTGACACCGATTCACAAACACAACAAATACATTAGTAACAAACAAATCAGTAACAGAACAGCGGAGACTAAAGCACAAACTAAGTCTCACAGCTCATGCGTCTGCTCAGAGTTAAACATTTAAACTTCTTTTTAAAGCCGGAAAAGAGTCGCGCACAGTTTTAACTCTTCTGCACAGTTGTTGCAGAGCTCCAGCCCTTTAACACACACACAACATCTCATAACGTTTGTTCTGATTGTCTTTTCGCTGAACACGGCCGCACCTCTGAGCTCAGATCGGATATTTGGGATGTTGAACATTTTCTGTAATGATTTTGACAAGAGATTGTTGTTTACTTTGAACATGATTTTCAGTGTAAGCGTAAAGGTCGACGAAATCGTAGAATTACAGAGTTTGAAGGTGTATAAATAACGCATTAGTTGGTACATTTTAAGTTGATAATGTGGATTGGATTTGTATTCGTCTTTTGTGTGTTGCACCAAATCTCAATACAGTCGGTGATGTGAGGCATTACCAGCAAGTTATATATAAAGAAAAGACTGTTTTTATCCATCCATCCATCCATCTTCTTCCGCTTATCCGGGGCTGGGTCGCGGGGGCAGCAGTCTAAGCAGGGGCTCCCAAGCTTCCTTCTCCCCAGCCACTTCCACCAGCTCCTCCGGACGGACCCCGAGGTGTTCCCAGGCCGAGAGACATAGTCCCTCCAGCGTGTCCTGGGTCTTCCCCGGGGCCTCCTACCGGTGGGACATGCTCAGAACACCTCCCGAGGGAGGCGAGGCGAGGGAGACTGTTTTTATAGCTAAGATATGTCTATATTTATATATAATTGCGATTACTTAGGATATTTTATTTATAAATTTATTTATGTGCGATTTCCAGTTTAAATTATGGTCTATAGTTACTCCTAAAAACTTGTTTTAGATTTAGATGTGTCCACCCCCAGTATAACAGCCTCTCACATTAAGATTATTCATGTCGGAAAAGCGGAACATTTGAAAAACAGTAAAGTGCAGCTACTTCAACGATGAAAAAAAAAATGTTGAAGTTGTTTGAGCTGCTTGAAAAGTGATGTTTACGCTACTCCGACAATCACAGTAAACGTCAAGGTCTAAACAGTCGGAACAGCGGCGCGTGACCCAAAACGAGTCTTCTGGTACGTGTGGTATCGGCTCCACTGTGCCAACGGTTCAGTTTTTTAGTTTATTTGATTCATTTGACAGGATGTACGGGAGAATTAATCACAAACAAATGAAAAGATGTTTGTACCAGACTCTAGTCCTCGGAGCTCATTTCCATCTGCAGCTCCTGAGACAAACAGACGATGTTTGTGACAAATACGACTAAACAAAGACGAAGGTTTGAGTGAACATAAGGCGTAAAACAATGTCATTTATAATATTTACAGTGTCAGTGATCATTATATATCTTCATCTGTTACATAGCCCTTTTAAGATTGCAATATTAGGAGTGTTTTTATGTCGTCTTAAGACAAGCCTGACACATTCTAACAACATCTCGAGTCTTTATGCGTGAATATAATAGAAATGGTCATATTTCGGTGGGTTCTTCTGATCGAAAACCTATAAATACAGGACAAATCTTTCGTTCGGGGTGTGTTTGATTCTCGATTCAGCTCAGTTCACCCAGACGGAAACCTGTCTGCACTGGCTAAACTCTATTTCTGTAATAAATTCTCCCCGAGGTTTCTTCTTTTTCCCAGGACCCTGGGTTTTTTGGAGTTTTTCCTTGCTGAGAAGGAGGGTCTAAGGACAGGGGATGACTGGACAATGTTTCATTTGCTGCTTTACATGAATGTTGTTTATTCCTGTTTTGATATGTCTGTGTGTATGTTTTACTCATCCATATCTTGGAACGCCCTTAGAGGAAACTGTTGTTGCGATTTTGGGCGCTACAAAATAAATTGAATTGAATTGAATTGAATTGAATAAATCCTATTATTTTTAG
The DNA here is from genome assembly GCA_030686955.1 of Odontamblyopus rebecca. Taxonomy (NCBI): domain Eukaryota; kingdom Metazoa; phylum Chordata; class Actinopteri; order Gobiiformes; family Gobiidae; genus Odontamblyopus; species Odontamblyopus rebecca. Next base: position 5,861,949 of record CM060672.1, read on the forward strand.
TAGAGTTTACGTCTTTTAATCATTTCCATCCACCGAAAGCTACTGAAAAAGGCGAGAATTCAGGTTTTTATACCACATATGCTACTACTAATATCGAGATCATGAAATAGATTTTTAATTTTAATTGCAGAATCAGTCTGAGCGAACAAGTTCCTTCTGTTTTCTTCACGACCGTAGCTTTAGTTTTCCTCAGTAATGCTAATGCTAGTCGTCGTTCGCCTTTAAGTTTTCGTTTTTCTTACCTTGATGGGAGAATATTTCTCCTTTGTGGACGTCGTTGGTTGAAGATTCGGTGATGGAGAACACGCCGGACATTTCCACACACATTTTACCACGGAAAACCATTAAAGTGAAAGCGAAAGTACAGCGAGGCACTTCCGGACGCTGCGAAAAAGCTCTACTGAACGAAAGGTAAAAGGAAAAGCCGCCTTCAAAACCCCGACAAGTAAAGACGTCTGTGAGCTCGCGGGTACATTAGCGTAAAGCCTCCATGACTGCGAGTTAATAGCTAATAGCTAACAGCGCAGAGGTCTGATGAAAATAGTCTGGGACGCGTTACAAGGTTATGTGAAAGGACTGGACTCGCAATGAAAGATTTGCAGCGCTTTGGTAATTAGAAAACTGGGATTAAGAGAATTCCGGCGCCGCGGCCTGGTCGGGTGAGCGATAACCAGCTAACGGGGGTGTCTCCGGTTTCAGCGGAGGAGCAGGTCGCACACGTCTTAATCATGTAAAATGAAATATCCTCAAAGGGGGGGGGAGAGGGAATGAGATGGAGAGAGAAAGAGAATTGTCCATCATTTTCTCGGCTTTCTCAGTCCGGCTTCTCATCGCCGAAGTCATTCTGTCATAGATCCGTGTTGTGGCTTGAATGACGCTGTGCTAAGAATTCCCGAACAGTCCTGGTTAATTAGTACAGCGTGAAATGTTGGATTAAAACTACTAGAATTGCTCTTTTTCTTTTGTCGTTTTCAGACCGTGTGTGTGCTTCCCCTCAGTGAGCCCGTGGGGATTTACACAAACAAAAAACAAAAATATATATAAACCGTTTGTTTTTAGAGCCAGTTCAACTGTGTTTTTAGTTTTTTTTGGGGGTATTTTTGTTCCACTATTTCTATTTATCATTATTTCTCCTTGCTTAATAGTGTTTAAAAGTAAAAAAAAAAAAGCAGTAACATGAAATTTAAGCAATATAGAAATGAGGAATTCTAATATGTAATTTTTTTTGCTACTGTTTCTATTTATTTAATTTGCTTTCTTAACCTCTCCTCTCTTAATAATGTTTAAAAGTTTTTTAAAAAAGCAGTAACATGAAATTTAAGCAATATGGAAATTAGAAATTATAATATTTTTTTTTGCTACACTATTTTTATTCCTATTTATTTCATTTGCTTTCTTAACCTCTCCTTAATTGTGTATAAAAGAAAGAAAGAAAAATTGCAGTAACTTGAAATTTAAGCAATATAGTCTTTTTTTTGCTACACTATTTTTATTCTTATTTAATTTGCATTCTTAATCTGTCTTTTTCTGTCCAATAGGGGTTAAAAGTAAAAAAATAAATAAAAGCAGTACCATGAAATTTAAGCAATGTAGAAACTATAAAAAAAATGTAAAAAATAAATAAATAAAAAATTGCAGTAACTTGGAATTTAAACAATATTGAAATTAGAAATTTAAGAAAAAAATCATAAAAATTCATAATGATGCATTTCCGAATGCAATACTAATTTAGATTTTATAATAAACTTGAAGGAATTTGAATAACTTAACTTGAAATAACTTAATATATTGAAATTTAACATATTTAATTTTTGCGTAACTATGTTTTGGTTCCAAACGTGACAATACACAGAGTTACACAGATCTTATATGACACAAAATTGACTCTTGTGAGCTTTAAAACATGTTATAATGTTGTTATCTCATCAAAAACAGACCTGGAGTTATGTTTTGTTTCATTCTCACATGTTTAAGCCTTTATTAAGTCTGTCTGCATCTCCAAAGCTCAAAATGCTCCGTTCCCGCAGTCGTTTTCAAGTGAACAGCTCCTTTTACCTTTAAGTTCAGACGAGATTAGCATTTCCAGGCCTTCAAAAAAAGTTCTCCCACCTTTAAAAATCTCCCCTTTCCACCTCCGCATCGTTAATTACCCGACTCCGCTCTCTCCCTCACCTAAGATGCTGAATATTTTAACAGCGCAGGTCGACAGCCGGACCCGCGGGGGGCGCTTAGGTCCTGAATCAGCTCTTCTCTAAACGTCTGGGCGAAAGGGATGAAGATGTGTTTACCTCGAGGTGGGGTCGGGGTTAATGCCCCCGGCGCGCTCCACTCCACCTCCGGATAAAGCCGTCACGTGGAGATCTCCGCTGTGTTATCTGCGGCGGCGTCGTTAAGGCCACGGAGGCGGAAAGGGGGCGCGGGAAGGAGGCTGCTGTAAAACGCCGGGGCCGCGCCGGTCACAAAGCACTTAAACGGGGTCCAGATGGTTAGCGCCGGTTTAGCGTCTGAGTTATTGTTTATGTTTGCGGGAGATAAAGCGCCAAAAGGCATGTTGTGGCATTTGTTGGGGCATTTGTTGGACCATTGTTGTCGCCCATTGCAGGTCTGGACATCGTTTCGTAGAAAATTGTGGTCAGCAGTGAAAGGAAATAGAATTGTTTATTGTTTGCTGCTAGGATCACTGCAAATTTCTCTGATCTGGCAACGATTTTAAGACATTTAAGACTTTATTTTGTCTCTTATAGAGTACCGTGCAAAAGTTATAGGCAGGTTGTTTTTTTGTTTTTTTTTACAAAATACAAAGTGAGAAAACTGTTGTGGAATTTCTAAAGTTTAAAGAGCAAAACTGAGAAGTTGTCTTAAATCAAAGAGTCTGATTTATTCCAGAAATACACTGTTGTCACAGCAATGTTGAGTCGCGCAACTTCCAGTCAAAGCTTTTCTACGGCAAAATCCCTGTGGAAAAGTGTGGCTTATTTTTGAGCAGCTTCATAAATCTGCCCCAACACCAAATCTTCATCCAACGAGGTCGACAAAGAACAGATTCTGTCCACGAAGAATTTATCCACAACGATCGAGGGAAGAAAGACGAAAACTTAAAGGAAACAACGACGAGCATCAGTGAAACGACTGAGCAACACCAACGTTATGGACCTGAAGAAAACAGAAATAACTTGTTCACTCAGACTGATTCTAGAAATCAAATTACAAATCGATTTTGTGATGTGGATATTAGCATCAGCAGAGAGATTTGTGCAGTTTAAATGATCGACATTTAACCTATGAACATCTATAGCATTTAATCTGCACAAATCTCTCAGTCTGTGCTAATATATCGATATATAATTCAGCCTAAAGCCTTTCCGTCATGATCCATGGAGTAGTCGTCTACATTTTGTTTTGTTTTGTTTTGTAGTGCTGCAAAATAACCGAACAAACTACTGCTACTAAACTTATATCAGGTTATTCATCGTGTTTTCAGATTTATTATCTATATTTATCTACTTCCTTGTTCTGAATTGGTTGCATCATCTTAAAAATGGTCACATATATTTTTTCCACGACTCAACTAGTCAGAAAATCTTAAATTTAGACAATAAATGTTTAAAAGAAGAAGCTACGATCCATTTACTATAGGTTCTCCCTGCAACACTTCACTTGTTTTTAGCTTCAGTGATACAGATTTGCTTGATAATCGAGTGTGTTTATCTAAAACTTAGCGTCGACAAACTTATTTCCTGCCCATGAAAACTTGGACAGAGACGCTTCATTCTAGTCTAGAGGTAACATATTTTTCGGACTATAAATCGCACTTTTTTCAGGGTTTGGGTGGTTCCTGCGACTTATATATTCAATTTTTCACACTGACGGCCCATAGACCAAATATATGACTCGTATATATGAATCAAAAATGAAAAAAACAAATCGTTATCTGTTTTTTCATTTTGGTTTTAGAAACAAATAATAAAGAAAAGGGTTGATTTTTCATTTTCTTACTTTTGTCTCTATATTGAAAAAGGAACGAACGAATGATACACAGATTCTTCTCTATTCTGTTGTTTTTATTACTATAACTTCCATAACTGATGAAATGTCAGTTCTTGGTCTCTGATTTTTATCAAATAAATTTACCCCAAAAAGTGCAACTTGTGTGTTTTTTTCTTCTTAATTTTACATGTTTTTGGCTGGTGCGACTTATACTCCAGAGCGACTTATATTATTATTTTAAGATAACTTTTAAATAAAATGATCTTGCCGCATGGGCCAATCGTTCCACTACTTTTAAGTCATTTTCTGATAGATTTAAGTGTTTATATCTTACATTTTGGCCAAGCTTTTTGCAATGCATTAGTACATACACAAAAAAAACACATTTCAGAACTGAAGAATTTTGTGAATTCTGTAGTCGAAAGAACAACTTTTCCGTGGAGACAGCAGGAGCCCTTCCTCCAGGCCAAATAAGAGTGCAAAGAAATACTGTACAGCAACAAAAACATACTTTAATTTTAAACTATTTGGACGAAAAAGTTACTGTGGCTTTATCGGGACATCACAATCGTTCACACAAAGGCAAATCAGGCGAAGTGTCTTGCCAAAGTACATGAAACGGTACGAATTCACCAAAGTCTGAGCCGTTTGACCTTAGGGACGACGGGAAAACGCTCCAACCACGACTTACTACCACATATTTTACTTTTCTCCGATGGAACGTGTGTAAAAAAGAGCAGTTTGTTCGGCGGTTCTAACGGGGCGTTTGACTCTTAAATCACGAACAGTTGTTTTTTTGCGGCGAAAGACCAGAAAGCGGTGGACTCTCACTGCTGAGCGCTGGCATTTACAGACGCAGTGAAATGTTTTATTCACACTCGGTATTGCTCTAAACACGACGACTGAGGAAGGGGCTTGGCGATTTGAGAGTTATTTAAGGAAAGCCCGAGACAAAAGGAGTGTGGAATATTTTTACTCCAGCCTGACTTAGTTTTTAAGTAACATCGGTCGTCTTCAAAAGGCTGATATTGCACAAAATGGATTCTTGTGAGCTTTAAGTCGTGTTTTAATGGTGTTACCTCATCAAAAACAATCCATGTATTGGTCGTTTATTTGTTTTTCAATATAAATCCAAACATAAGTGACGAAAAACCAACTTTTTCTTCATTATTTGTCTCCAAACTCCTGGTCCTGTTATCCAGTGTGGAACTTCTTCTTCTTTAACAGACCACTGAGCCGATCGCCGGGACTAAACCAGGACTAAACCAGGACTAAACCAGGTCTAAACCAGGACTAAACCAGGTCTAAACCAGGACTAAACCAGGTCTAAACCAGGACTAAACCAGGACTAAACCAGGTCTAAACCAGGACTAAACCAGGACTAAACCAGGTCTAAACCAGGACTAAACCAGGTCTAAACCAGGACTAAACCAGGACTGAACCAGGACTAAACCAGGACTAAACCAGGACTAAACCAGGACTAAACCAGGACTAAACCAGGACTAAACCAGGTCTAAACCAGGACTAAACCAGGTCTAAACCAGGACTAAACCAGGACTAAACCAGGTCTAAACCAGGACTAAACCAGGTCTAAACCAGGTCTAAACCAGGACTAAACCAGGACTAAACCAGGACTAAACCAGGACTAAACCAGGTCTAAACCAGGACTAAACCAGGTCTAAACCAGGACTAAACCAGGACTAAACCAGGATTAAACCAGGACTGAACCAGGACTGGACCAGGTCTAAACCAGGTCTCAATCAAGTATAAACCAGGTCTAAACCAGGACTGAACTACGTCTAAACCAGGACTGAACCATGTCTAAACCAGGTCTCAACCAAGTATAAACCAGGACTGAACCAGGTCTAAACCAGGATTGAACCATGTCTAAACCAGGACTGGACTAGGACTGGACCAGGACTCAGTGATTCCTGAGAGGTGGCGGAGATACCGTGCCCGTCAAAGTGAGTATTCGGGGGGGATTCAGTCCTGGTTCAGTCCTGGTTCAATCCTGGTTCAGTCCTGGTTTAGTCCTGGTTCAGTCCACTAATGGCGAACGCAGACACTCCACACTGGATATCAGCACCAGGAGTTTGGTTCGGAAAACTGGAAACGGCCGTTATCCGTTTTTTTCACATGACATCACAAGGTGGAATAGTTTTTTTTTTCTGTTTGAGAGATGAACTCAGCCTGAATACGCAAAGTTTATGTGTTAAACATGTGCGAGTGAAAAAAAACACAACTCTTGTCATGTTTGCGCTGAGGAAACAACATCATAACCCTGATTAGAACATAGAGTAATATCGTCCCTTTCAGATAAAACAAGATTATTTGTCCCTCAATGGGGAAACGCCAGTGTTGTGACGCAAAATCCAACAGCAGCAGGGATTTAAAAAGCTGCAATCAAAGTTATGACAGATATAATGATAACTATAAACCCGTAACAATACACATAAAATCTAACAACAATGTACCATCAGAGTAAAGGTTTTGGCTTTATATTGACAATAGGAAATTATTTGACCATTCGGGGTTCTTGTACGGCTTTTTCGGAGGTTTTTCCCCTCGTTATGGTCTTCTATCTCTTAAAAACACCGCATTCGATTTGACGTCTGTCCTTCTAATTACACTGAAATCGCTCTTACTTAAATAGTGCTTTCTCTAAATACTTCATTACTCTCGAGTCGCTTCTTGGACCACGTCTTTGTACGTCTGCTTAATCCTCTCGAGTGATTAAACAATGCACTTGAATACACTTCGCCGACGACTCCAGCACCTCTCGTTTTGAATCGCTGCGTCCTCGGCCGGTGTGTGGGGTTAAAGCGGGGGGTACACACCGGGCAGAAGCCAATTAGGTAACCACAGGGCTGCCTCGGATCCGCTGCCGATTCGCCAATTAAGCGGAGACACCGACGTCTTCGGACAGTGGGGGGACGGAGAACTCAGAGGGAACCCGCAGTAAAGAAGCTGTGAATATTCCAAGCTAAAATGATCTTGTCTAGAGGAAAATCGTAGTAGAAACGGGATATTTTTTTTACGAATTTATACGTCATTTATTCACTGCCACGTCTGAAGAAAGAGCGGCTGCTGCTCTACGGTCAATCACACCTTAAATCTTAACACTATCCAGTATTTTGGGGTCTGTGTTATAATATGTTTGAGCTAGGATCTGTTCACAGTATTTCGAACTACATTTCAATACTAAGGAAAGAGCCGGATACTTTATACTGACTTCGAAAGTACAATCACAATAAAAAAAAACATTCCTTTCAAAGACAAGGCTGGAATAATTATAGTTTCTTTAATATTACCATTTGGTCTTATTACAAGTTGTAACGTTAACACCTTAAACTATCATGAAAAAGTCTGTCAAACTGCACCAAAAAAACTGTCAAACTGCACCAAAAAAACTGTCAAACTGCACCAAAAAAACTGTCAAACTGCACCAAAAAAACTGTCAAACTGCACCAAAAAAACTGTCAAACTGCACCATTTCTTTATAGTCGGGGAGTCAATGTCTCACAAATGCGTTAAACCTGACCTCACATACTTTTTATTTGGGTTTTTTTGGTTAACTTTGACCCTAAGGACCAATAATTTGAGGGTCTGCTCTGCCGGAAATATCACGAAAAATAATTGTGGCCATTTCAGTGTATGTACCCTTCATTTTTGGATAGAAATGTTAGAAACATAAGATATGATAAGATAATTTATTGTCTCTCATGGAAGAAATTTGTCTTGGGCCAGCGGGTCACAGGTTTAACACAAAGACAACACAACAACACTGAGAGAACAGAAATAAATAAGAGACCAAATACGACCACGAGTGATACGGGACCTTTAAGGCAACATTCAGTGAAAAAAATCATTCTCAAAACACATTTCTACATCATTTTGGCTCAATTTAGTGAAAAACAATAAGGCGTTTTCTCACTTTTTTCCAATATTTTCACCTCATTGGCCCATCGCCTTTTCCCCCAAATTCAGCCAATGTGCCGTTCTTTTCACCAAACACTATACTTATTCCACAGAAAAAAATACAAAAATCCAACCAAAATCCATAGATCTGTGATGACTTCATTTTCGCTAGTTGGCGATCAACAGGCCCAGAACCCCCAAATTCTGAAAGGCGCGCTGGATATTTAGCATGTTTGTCAATGTCCATCCATTTTCTTCTGTTTATCCGGGTTCTGGGTCGTGGGGGCAGCAGTTTAAGCAGGGACACACAGACTTCCTTCACCCCAGACACTTTTATTACGTGATACTTGTACAGTATATCACATTTCAGTACTAATTTAGGATTGATCGTCTGGGTATAGATTTTTTGTTAGAAAGAGTTCATGTTTCTAGATTTGATCATTTTATCACGACCAGCGGCCTCCAACACCCGAGTCTGGGACTGAGTCTGAACAATGTTTTATTTTGAGAAATAACCAAATTCTCTCCGTTCCAACTGACTGTGATTCACTCGTGACGCGTCGTGTCCAGATGCTCGTGTCGGTCACGTGACACATTAACGCTTAATATATAGTTTCTAGATTGCAATTTATTGTATTGTATATATTGTTTTAAGATAGCAATTTATATGATACATAGTTTTATAATCCTTATCTTTATAGATCCTTATAGTGTTTGTCTATTTTTAACTTAACTGTGCTACTATTGCTGCTACTGTTTCTTGCTGTTCTCTTTACTTTGCGTTGCAACACTGAAATTTCCCCATTGTGGGACAAATAAAGGATATCTTATCTTATCTTAACATTAAACCCACAAGCTGCAAAACCAGTAAACAACAGACTTCTTTGGAAACATTTACAAAATTCCACAGATTTTGTGTTGGCCGTATCATTTTTTAATATTTTATTTTGTCGTATTTATCCACCACACCTTAAAAACCGGTCTGTGGCGCAAAGAAACGTGTTCCAAATAAGTGGTCATGGGGACGCTTCCGGCTCCATCGACTGTTTCCAACTGATTTGACTGAAAAAAATGGTCGCCCCTTCGTCTGTAAAGTGCTGCAGAGCCTTGTCATGTTAAAACATTTGTATTAACCTGCTCTACATGACGATCCTGCTGTTTTTATTTTGCTATTTCGTCTGTAAGGCAAAAGGAGAAATTCATTGTTTTGCAGCCCATCCAGGCTCTGGACCTGACATGACTGATTGTTTTCTTTGTTTGTTTTGATTTCGGTTTGAGGAGAGAGTTATAAATGAGAGACAGATGATGTCTGAGGCCTACATTTCTGTTCTGTGTCTTTCTTAACAAAAATGGCCAGTTCAGTTCTGGTCAGAACGCTGGAGGACACTGCCGGAGAAGCAGCTTGGATGAGCTGCAAAACATATTCGAGCAAAATAAACTTTTGTCCAGTTGACAAATTGAATTTCTCCTTTTGCCCTGGATTCGATGGAGGGAACGGTAACGGGTGGAAAACGCAACACATTTGACCAGATGTCCATATCGTTTAGACAGCAACAGCGTTTTGGGGGGTTGAAAACGCAAAAATCTGAAAATGCTCCACCCTGTCGTCTCCAAAACTGCATTTTCATGGGCCGTGGCCTAGAGATTACATCATGAGCATGAGTCAGTTCAGGAAAAAAACAAACATGGCAGAGCATTTTCAAGTGCCTTGTTCTTGTTGGTTTTATAATTTAACGTGAGGTTGAGCAATAGTTCAACCTCCTCGTCCATCCACATGAAATTGGTGGTGTTATTACGCTTCTCCGTGCTGTTTTAAATTGTCGCGCTGGAGAAAAGGAAGTAGAGAAACAGAAGAGTTATATATAAGGGTTATAAACTGCCATTTGGTGTTGGTGGTGCTGCCACCTACACACAGCAAACAGCAAGTTTTGAGTCTCCGTGTGCAGCAGAATTCCCCAAAACGTTCATATAAACGCGGAATAAGAGTGAGAACGAAAACTCACTTTTGCGTTTTGGCTTCAGACTGTTTCCCTGTAAACGTCGCCTCACACACATTTAGTCTGTAAAGATATTTCCATTCCTCACGCAGACCCGACTCCAAATTCACTTCTAAAAAAAAGCCGTTTCTCACAGTCCACCATAGTCATACATACACATACAAGAGAGGGTGAACTGTCTTGCTCAAGGACACAACAATATTTGCAGCAGGGAAACAAGAAACATGAGCGATCGAACTCTCAATAAACCCCATAAACCCATTTTAACACATCCAGTTCAACCACGGCAGGTCACAGTGCCGGGGTTATCTGAACCATCTACCCACTAACTAAAAAGTTCAGCTTTCACACGCGCAATAAATTACTCTTCAACAAAGTTCACTTCCTCTCACCCGCAAACTTTCATTATTTTTTTTTCTTTACAGATCCATTTAAGTTGAAGTTTCCTGTCTGTCGAAAAGGTCATTCCCCTCGCTTTCCCTCCGGTATTTTTGCGACCAATCAAAGCGGTTATTTTCCATCAGGCTTTCAGAGTTGTTTTTTTGCCCCTAAGACAAAGCCGTATATTTTTGTGAATATTTGAGAGGTTTTTCGGAGCCCCTCTCTGGCCTCGTTCTCTTCTTCAGTGTGCCGAGCGTGTAACGTCGTCTGACATATCGAGGAGCCAGCAGTCACCCCGTCCATTAACTCTGAAATCCCAATTCCAGGCGGACTACAGGCACAGGGAGACAAATTCAGTCAAAAACAGCCACTAAATGTGTTTTCTGCCAGCGGATCGCCGAAAATGTACACTGGGAGAGTAGAGAAAATGTATACGCTTGGACGATTGGTCTCTGAGGAGGAAATCTGTGGTTTATTTTCATTGGCTGTGCGTTTTGGGGAGTCGTAGAACAGAGCGGTGACAGTGTTTTAATGTGGGCGCTTGAGGATATGAGATACAGAGGCGACACATGGGTCTTTCTAACATAAAATTAAGTCTTTTTTCTTCATATCTGCTCCTTTTCTAATGCTATTTGTTGTAATACTTTGCGTTTTATGAGAGGATCAAATAAAAACACGAAAGAAATAAAAATCCAGAAGGGTCTTTTGGAATTAGTGTTTAGTTTATGAGATATTTAGGTTGAAACGTAATAAGGTCCACTATTTGTGCAACATGACTTAATTTTCAGGGTTTATTCTACAGCTTATACTGTACTTTATTGACTATCAAGCTGCTACTTCCAACTCTTTGTGCCAGTTCCAAGACCAGGCCTGGGTATCTGTAAGAAGTTGCCGATACAAAACATGTCTCGATATAGTGAGCCTTTGATTCAGAACGGTTTAATACAATATATTTCAAATCTTTTCGATGTGGTTCAATAAAAAAAAAACAAAAGCTAAATGACGGCTGTGACACTAAAAGTCTTTGTTAAACCACTTCTTGTGCAAAGTTCATATGAAACACGTCCGTTTTAATCATCAAAACAGTGAAAATGTCGAATGTGTCGGATAAACGAGTTTCCTTCTTCTAAAAAGGCAACAAAACTGAAGCGCTGTAACAAAATAATTCAGTAAAAAACACTCTTGGTGATAAATCGATTCAGCAGCCCACGATATCCACACAAAATCATCACATTAAACGGTACGATATATATTGAATGTATGTATACCAGTGGTTCTTAACCTGGGTTCGATCGAACCCCAGGGGTTCGGTGAGTAAATCTCAGGGGTTCGGCAGGGGTCAAGACTCACATCCAACTCATATGATTTGTGATGACACGCCCCGTTTGGCCGTTATTGGCTGCAGGAAATTTTGTGCGCGCAATAGTCTTGTGACTGTCATGATGGTACATCGTGTAATTTCTTTCTTTATATATTTTATAATATTTTCCCTCCATACTAAAAAAAGAAAGTGGTCAGACAAATATGTGCAATATGGATTCACCAATAAAATATATATACCTATGTTTTGAATTTGAAAAAAACATTTTTTTTTTCCAATTAAAAAGGGTTCGGTGAATGCGCATATGAATCTAGTGGGGTTCAGTACCTCCAACAAGGTTAAGAACCACTGATGTATACTATACTATAGAGATAGTATGTGATTTATTTTGCTATTTGTAAATATTTGTAAAGTTCGGTGAACATCGGTGGGTTAATATAAGTTTTTCTTCATTCTGCTCCTTTTTGAGAAATGTGCGTTTTTGTTGTTTACAATGTATTAGTAGTATGTATGAATATTGTTTCTCTTTCTTGGCACAAACTTGAAAGAAAACAAATCACAAATCAATAAATATTTTGATATTTTTGCACACTCCTACCCTTTTTATCTGTAAATATTGTTTTGTCTATTGTCTATCTGTTTACTATGGTTACTTGAGTGTTTGCACATTTTTGTCCTGTTTGCACATTTCTGTCTGTTTGCACATTTTTGTTGTTTGCACATTTGTTTTATACTTGAATTTTTTTATTGGAATGTTTTTAATGTTTGCACTGAGGTGGGAGAGGACAGCAATTTCATCTGTGCTATATATATTTTGTATGTATATGCACATGTGACAATAAAGGAAATTGAATTGAATTGAATTGAATTGAAAAAGACAGGTAAAATACAGATCTATTTCAAATTTCATGCAAATCTCTGTATGCACTGTAAAATAGCTCTAAGGTTGTGAAAATGCTCTATAACATACAACGTACAACATCACCATATAAACAACTCATCCATGAATCCATTGATTTTCAACCAATGTGCTCAGGAACAAAAATGGGAAATGGTCTTTTGGTTTTTTTTTTGCATCTTTTCCACCTTTTTTTTTTGCACCTTTTCCACCTTGAAGTCACTCAAAACGCTTTACATTAAGGAACCGTTTATGCACCAGTGAATGTGATATGGAGGTGAGGGGGATTAAATGTCTTGCCCAAGAGCAACGATGGCAGTTTCATCTGAGTGGGAATTGCATCACCAAATTGTGAGTCAGTGGGTCCGATCGTTCTACCGATGATGTTTATGTCGAGAGCGGGATTCGAACCGGCGACCTTCGGATCGGCGAGCAAACATCCGACCAACTGAGCTACTGTTGTCGCCCTGAGGTATTGCCATCACATTTAACAGATTTATCCATGTTTTTAATTTAATATTCCATCACTTTCGATCCACAAAATAACGCACAATAATCTCCATTGACATGCACAATATTTGCCACATAAAATACCACGTTTTTGTTGTTATTTAAGCAGTTATCAAAGTCATTTCAACCAAAAAAACACAAAGTATGACTCAAAAAAAGGTCGAAAAACCCTGCGCCTGCTCCCCGTTAGTGAGCCTGGCTGTTTACGTGTAAAGTTCATAGCACTAAACATGCACAAACTCAACGTGCACCTTGACTCCTTAATGAATCTTGACCTTTTAGCAAATGACCACTTGACGATCGCTAACATTGATTTACTGGTGTCGTTCTCGCCGGCCTCACACTGGCCGTTAGAAGACCACACAATTTATCTTGTGTCTGACACTCGATAATCATTGTTATTATGAAGAATGCCCGGGGTTTGATTAGACATCTGCTTGTCCTTGCCGTTAAAGTATCGTCAACCCTCCCGCGGGACTCCACGTATTTCCCATTGCGCGTTAAAAACCGAACATGCGCCGGTTTGTTCTTATCCCAGAGGAGGCAGAGTGGTTAGAAATTGGACTCAAGTATGTGAAAGAATTGCCTCGTACTAATTTTCCAAGTAGAAGGAGGGTTCCGAGAAATGATTTAAGACCGAAAACGTTCTTGGAAAAACTCAGAGTGACCGTCTGGAGCAAACGTAATATTATAATTTAAAGTCAGTGGAATTGTAAAAGGACAAAACATGAAATAATGCATAAAATCTGGTATTTTCAAAGGATCGTTATAATCATACCCGAAGGAGCAGTGCAAGAACCACAAGTGGAGACATCATTAAATATGTAAAATTATGAATAATTAAAATATTAAAGGTTTTAGCGGTGGTCATCTGGACACAGTTTTTGCTATCAGGACATTTCTGCTGCCATCAGGAAGCCGTTTTCAAATTAAAATTTTAACATTTAGATTGCAAAAACATTGTCCAGATGACCACAAATGAAACCGGATCGCACCATTTGGTTTGATTTACTCAGTGGAAAGAGTAACCAAAGATTTTACATAAGTAAGAGCACTGTTACTTCAATAAAAATCAATTTAGAGTAAAATATGCCGTTAGAAAAGTATTATTTCTTTCTTTTCTTCTTTCTTTTTAGTTAAGGATCCCCGTTAGACTCTGCAATCGCACACACTTTTCTTCCTGGAGTCCTTCTCTCATCAAAAAACATAATGACCAAAGCATCAACAACAAATCACAACCGTCATTACGCAACTTCCATCATGAGGCGAATAGGCCACACTGGATACAACAGGAACAAACACACAGATCAGTCCATCACAGATTGGTTTGCATTGATTTCTTTAGATGCCTTTTCACCCTTTTAGCCCCATCATTTCCCGTCTGGATTTTTTTGGTGTTCCTTTGACTTAAAAATGTCAGAAAATGTCCCAGGAGTAAGCGCTTTTGCCCCGTTTTACCAGGATGAGTTCAGAAAATCACACACAAATAATTAAAAACCACCGAAAAACCACTTGTAAACTCCAAATCTCCGCCACTCTGCACTTGATACTACAAGCTCCGTGCCGGGTGCTGCAGAAATTTACCGTAATAACTCGATATGGGTAGAAAGCGCAACTTCTCTGCTTTCAGGAACTGTTGGATTTTTTCCGATAGCGCATTTAGTTCTGGAGATACGGTAATGAGAAGTCGCGCATGGAAACTGTCGGTCTATGAGGGTTAAAAACAAGATGGTCGTCTATCAGTTCGATATTTCTGAAGGCAACTTATTCCAGTGAGAAATGGCTCTGTACATAAACGTTTTTTTCTCGGTTTACACAAAATAAACTTAACATTGGAGGCTCGTCTTGTGCTATAACCGTGTCTGTTAGCGGTGGGCTGAGGTCTGTGACACTCTGAGGTCTGTGTCGTCCAGACTTTTTGCGAGGACAGAGCTAAACTACACGTCAGTCTCCCTTTGACTTTCATCCTTGACAGTCTCTTGTGCAGAACATTGACACTCGTTCCGAAAGAGCTCGTCCTGCAGCTCGATTCTGAACTCTCTCTGCAGGTTTGTCCAGGTCTTTGTTTGCAGCGCTGGACCACACGACAGGAAAATAATCCAAGTGAGATAAAACAAGAGCATGTATTACACGTTTTCACGCTTCATTTGGCGTTAATTGCGCGTTATTTCTTTAAAACGTTACTCAAATAAATGTAACTGAGCCCTGTCTACCTTTGCTTCACTCCCGGGACTATTACACGGCTGCGTTTCAAACCCTCAAACTCGGCATTCATGTCTCGTGGCCCTTCTTCTCACTCCCACCGCCTCAGCGACTACTTCTCGCCATCAGCTCTGGGTGATACCGTCTCGTCGCGGATAAGCCTGAAAAATAATTCTCTCGCCCGATCTGGTCCCCGGCAAATTTCCCCATTGTCGCGAGCGCGCTGATCTCTCCGAGCGCTCCGAATCTGGGGTCTAAATCGATCGCCGGTCTCGGTTACGGAGGGCGGACTTGTGACGGGGAATCAGATGAGAAGGGGATTATGTCTTAAATAAGCCGCGGGTACAGTAGCTTCTCGCCGTCCGTTCGGGTGACATGTGTTCCCTTCTTCTTGCCTCACATGTGGATCGGAGCCGGGCCGTACGCACTCGCTTTCCTTTGCTTGAGGAGCTATATATTACTACAATATTCTACTCTTCCTAGTCTTAGTCTTCCTCTAGGAATAAGGGAGCGGCCCACATCGCTCACTTTCAAAACTCAACTCAAACTGTGGCTAAAATCAAACCAGTCACGTGATCATTAGTCAAAAATGTTCTTTTATTTTTCTTAACCTTTTCTTGTGTTATTAATGTAGAAAGAGAAGAAAAACAGAAAAACACACGCAAAAAAAAAAGAAAAAGCACCAAAAAAGCACTTGTAAACTACCGCCGCTCTCTCAATACTACAGGCTCTGTGCCGGGTGCTGCAGAAATTTACCGTAATAACCCTATACGAGTAGAAAGCGCAGCTTCTCTGCTTTCAGGAACTGTTGGAATTTTTTCGATAGCGCATTTAGTTCTGGAGATACGGTAATGAGAAGTCGCAAATGGAAACTGTTGGTCTCTGGGAGTTAATCCGGTGCAAATGCGCCTGTTGAGGATTTTTAAATCTGAGAAGAATAAAAACGGGAGAGAAGTTGTCTCCAATCAAAGCGTCTGGATTTATTAAAGCAATTGTGCCACAGCTACAGAGAAAGAGGAAAAGAAAACTATCTGTCCCCCACGCAAGGTCCGTCTCTCCCTAATCTGACCCACGGCAAAACAAAAACAGGCTCTTCTACAGTCGACAAACGTCACAACATCAACATCAGGTGAAACACACTACAGTATAAACAGTTCTCAAAAGGAGACGGTTTATCTGGGTTAAACTGGGGCATTGATTAGATGAACTCAAGTGGACCAATAATTCTAAATGATGAGAATGAATAAAACCACAACCTGCTGTTTTAACCCTGATAGAAAAGGACTGAACATAATGTCCTGTCTTAAGAAGCCCAGATACAGCAGATCACACCACTGCAGTGACCATGAACACAGAGATACTTTAGCACTTTGTGAGGTACTAGTATCTAAACCCAAACAACACATTCTTTAGCTCGACAAAGTAAGAAATTTTCCATCACACGCCACGTCTGTAATTTATAAAGTAAAAATTCTGCCGCAAATGACCTACTATATTTCACCAAACACAGACGTCCGGTGACGATACTCATCCTGTGTGAATCTGCATCTCAGCGTTTGTCGTTACTGCGTGACTCTTTTTTTTTTTATCTCTTTCTTTTCTTTGTCCGTTCTTTTCTCTTTCAATCTCGGTAAAATAGAGTCATTTACGGACTTTTCTTATCTCGTGCAAATGCGCCGCAAGTAACTCGGAGGTGGGGGAGGTATTTTGCCAATTACCAGACGTCCCCCAGGTTGAACTTATCCCGTGCAAATAGGGCGTTATATAAATTTAATACCGTATTGTGGAAGATTACAGGCAAAGCAATAACGTCTCCAGACCCCAACCTGAAAAGTTCTGCAGTCCACCTTTGAGAAGTGCTATTTTTTTAAACTTTTTACCTTTTATTTCAGTCATATGACTTTGCAGTACGACTTGAGCGTCACTTTTATCTAATCTACTCACCTCTGATTGGATAAATTACATAACCCAAAGCATGAAATCCGTCTCCCGGTAAAAACACGACGACTTGTTTCCTCCTGCTAGGCTCCCAGCCCCTCCCGATCTCCGCCGCCATTGTCGTGGCCTTCGTCGCGCACAGAGACTGTATTTAAAGTCCCTTAAATCCTTGTCAAAATTTCCCTGTGTGCGCCGGAGATTACCACGAGCGAGCATTATTCGGAGATGGCTTAGGCCTCGGCGCTCCCTCCCCGCCAACCTCTGAGCCGGTGGTGTGATTATTACCTTCACAATGGCGCGCAGAACAGACTCATTTGCAGGTCTTAAGTGAACCTGTAAATCACCTTCAGAAAGTTGGTGGAAGAGTAAAATGGGGATATCGGTGTAATGGAGAGGTATTTATGGGTTTAGTGTTCACTTTGAGGACTTTTTACAGTTCGAAACACTGAATTTTTCTTGTTGTTGTTTCAACTCTGACAAGACACTGCAGGCAAAACTCATTTTTAGCTTTTCAGTGGTTTGTTTTTTGGTCAGTTTGGTCCTTTTCGCGCACAGATTTTCATGTAGAAACAACATAATACTCCACTCTGCACTGAAAGATGTTTTAATATTTCATTTAGTCAACTTCCTTAGTGTTATACGGCACATTGTAAAGTCAAATTTCTCAAAATGCACTGCAGGGATGGAAGGATCACCCCTTAAAGTATCACCTAAAAGTTTCCAGTTTTGTGCTTAACAAGATTCTGAACAAATGTACTTAAGGATTTTTTGATATTTAATTCCAAGTCTGATTCATTCACGTTTTAACCCTAAGAAATGAGGCCAAAATTATGCACATTCTTCACTCAGATCTATTTTTCCAAAATTCCTTCTGTGTATTTTTTTTCTAATACGTCAATAAAAACAAGCAACTAATTTAAATCTGGCTCTTTTCATGTTCCTGTTTTGAATGTCCCAAAATGGTCAATTCTGCCTGTATTTACATTTAAAAACCTTATTTTGACCAGGAAAACAGCACATGAGGAAAAACTCGTAACACGTTTTTTTTCTTACATTTATGTGCGTAAACTGCAGACAAACTTTCAAATTGTTTTCTCTAAATTTAACATTTTTTCCTATTCACCTGCAGTGTCTGGCCAAGGTTGGTGATCACTTGGATGGGAGCCCACAGCGAGGCAGCAGTGGTTTTAATGCAAACTGCTGTTGTGTCCTTTGGCAAGACGCTTCACCAACACTGTGTGTGTGCGAGTGAGAAGATTTAGTATCAGTGTTTTACGTTCAAATCGTAGGAAACAGTTCAAAATTCACATTTCAACAGCGTCCAGGAGAATAATAATGTTTGTACAGATCAAAACTACGGGATTAGCAGAATAAAATGGAATATTTTGTGGCTTTTGGATAAAATCATTGCAATTTAAATGCAAAAAATTGCAGCGATGTGCTAATTGTGTCCATTCAAACCTGTTGGAGCAGTAGGACTTAACTCTTTGTTCATTCTTTAAGGCTAAATAAGGTCAAGATTCATGTTTCAATATTGTTTATTTGCAGGTTCAACACAAGGTCGACAGTGCAATGAAATAGCTGCAATAACTAGTACTGTTAAAAAGTGTTTGCAAATACAAGGGAAAATAAGTCAAAAATATAGTCAAAAATATCATGAAATACAGATATAATAAAAATGTAATAAAATATAATATACAAAAAGTGGAGGTAGGATTAACCAGGAAGAGTATTTCACAGATGAGTTCCATATTGCACATGACGGTATTGCACGTGGGCTGTGGAGCAGGTTAAGGTGTATTTAATAGAAAATATTACCCATTTCTGCACTTCTTGGAGTCGTTTTGGACACTCTGCTTCAACTTCTAATATATTTGACAGTGTAAAAAGTACTCCTACTTCAGTAAAAGTTTTGTTTTCTCTTCCCAGTGTGAATCAACGAGCGGCAAAAGCTTTACGTCGACAATATTACAAGATTTGAACATTTGCGCTTCTTGCATTTAGTTTGTCTAATGTTCGTGGTCTTTAATTTGATAATTTTAGGTGTTATCTACGGATACGTTGTGCAGCCGACTTCCTACTGCTTACTGTTATTTTATGATGATTACTGATCAATTAAAATGATGAAAGTCTTGACCGTTTCATTTATAAAGATGTGATACATTTACATTACAGAATTAGCCGAATAAAACAGGAGATTTTGTGGCTTTTGGATAAAATTATGATACTTATGATTTATGTTCAAATTGTAAAAAAACAGTTCAAAGTTCAGATTTCAACAGCGTCCAGGAGAATAACGGATCGAAACTACGGGATTAGCAGAGTAAAACAGAATATTTTGAGGGTCTTGGATAAAATCGTTGCAATTTAAGCTCTAAAAACTGCAGCGATTGCCAACTGCGCTTTTGATTCAGTTGGGATTAATCTCGCAGCTCTACTTACAACACTTTTTCACTAATATTAATTTAATCTTCACTTCGCACGACGTGAAACGCTCTAAGCTCTTGTTTCGGTTGACATTTCCCAACTATTCAGCCGCGGCGTCCTCCAGCTCCGGGGGGCGCCCTCTCCCACTCGCGCAGCTGAGGACCGGGCTCTGCGCTGGGGGCAGAGACGAGCCCATCTGGCCCCTACAGCCGGGGCCGCAGCTGGAGGGCCCCGCCGGCAGCTGACGCACCACAGCGCCCGGCGATGGAGATGGATGGACGGAGCGCTCGGGGGCCGGGGCCGAGCCAACGGAGGGGAGATGAGTGCGGCGGGATGAGGGACGGAAGGAGGAGCCGAACGACCGGCCAGGAATTCACTCAGAGTTACCACAGCGGACGAGGCGAACGTGGGGATGTGTCGCCCCGGATCTGCCTCTGAACGGAGAAATGATGAACCTCAGAAACGTTTTTACACGGATTAATATGAGTCTGGTCCCCAAGGGCTTCGTCACCTCTCGAGTCTGAACAAATGTGAACTAAACAGAACTAAACCAGGACTAAACCAGGACTAAACCAGGACTAAAACCAGGATTAAAACAGAACTAAAACCAGGACTAAAACCAGAACTAAACCAGGATTAAAACAGAACTAAAACCAGGACTAAACCAGAACTACCAGAACTAAATCAGAACTAAACCAGAACTAAAACGACTAAACCAGAACTAAACCAGAACTAAACCAGAACTAAACCAGAACTAAAATGACTAAACCAGAACTAAACCAGGACTAAAACCAGAACTAAAACCAGGACTAAACCAGAACTAAAATGACTAAACCAGAACTAAACCAGAACTAAAACCAGGACTAAACCAGAACTAAAATGACTAAACCAGAACTAAACCAGGACTAAAACCAGAACTAAAACCAGAACTAAAACCAGAACTAAAACCAGAACTAAACCAGAACTAAAATGACTAAACCAGAACTAAACCAGGACTAAAACCAGAACTAAAACCAGGACTAAACCAGAACTAAAATGACTAAACCAGGACTAAAACCAGAACTAAAACCAGGACTAAACCAGAACTAAAATGACTAAACCAGAACTAAACCAGGACTAAAACCAGAACTAAAACCAGGACTAAAACCAGAACTAAAACCATGACTAAACCAGAACTAAAATTACTAAACCAGAACTAAACCAGGACTAAAACCAGAACTAAAACCAGAACTAAACCAGAACTAAAATGACTAAACCAGAACTAAACCAGGACTAAAACCAGGACTACATGGATTAATGAGTTTGGTCCCCAAGGTCTTCATCACCTCTCGAGTTCGAGTTCGGTGATTGCGCAATCTGATATTTTTATATTTCTGTCTGCAGTGACGCGTGTGAAAGGAAGGAGTGCACTGACGTATCCTTCACCGCCCTCTCATCTTACTTTATCAATGAAATCCCCAATGTTTTTCAGTCCCCCGTGATACTTTTTGTGGATTAGTGAGCACTTCACATCACTCGTGACCAGACACACATCTCAGTAAAGTACTGAAGACCGTATATTCTGGATCCCACTCAAACTTAATATTGAACCAAGCTTGAACTGCAACTTTATTTTGTTCTGATAAGAGTTGGAGTCAGAACAAGAACTCCACAGTTCATCTCAATTTGACAGGACACTAGGGGTGTGACGATGTCCAAGTCTCATGATATATTTATTGCAATATCGTGGGAAAGCTCACGATATTACGATATTCTACATAATAACAAGACTGACTCTAAAATGCTTTGACCAGACATTTGATACAACATTTATTGTCATTAGGGATGGAACGATATCCAAATCTCTCTGTACGATATTTTCACCATAAACATCTCACAGTACCAGATTTATTGCAGTATAAAACTGTGAATCTGCTACTTTTCCCTCTAAAAATGCCTTCACAAGACTTAATCCAAGGAATGAAGATTTCAAAGTGCTTAGAACAGTTATTTCTTCATGTAGCAGAGTCCTGCACGGGTTCAGGTACCCGCAGATACCCGACGGGTGAACCGCAAATTTTAATGAAACGGGTGAAAAATGTTGTGCTGTGTCGGGTGCGGGTCGGACACGGGTCTAATCTGCGGTTTACAAAACATCATGTGCGAACTAAAAACAGGGCTGTTTCTCAGTGAAATGCAAAAATGGCAGTGTTTTTACAAGACGATTAAATGTAAAATCCGTATGTTTTTGCTGCAGGTGCACATTCCCAGAAATCTCGGCCGCTTTCATTTTCAAACCAAACAGGCGACGTCCTGCGGGTCAAAGCGACTCCCGGCGAGTGGAGAGTGTAAAGTTGTGGCTCTTTTTTGGCTCTCGGTCTGATTTTCATCCGGGTGCGGTTCGGGTGTCGGATCGGGTGCGGAATTTTGTTTCAGTTCTGTCAGAAAACGGGTCGGTGCTGATTGAGGTGTGACAGGTACGGGCGGGTGCGGTTTGTCAAATCAGACCCGTGCAGGGCTCTGTCATGTCGTCTGCACTGAAACAGCGCAAAGGATCATGGTCTATGTAGTTCCCTCTGTTTTTGTAGCTATTTCTGCATCAGAACTGTTCATTTAAGCAAAGAGACTTGGGATTCGATATATTCTGATGCTCCACGATGTCATTGTGAGACCTTTGACGATACGATATCACCATATTTACATTATTGTTACATCCCTACTGGACACAATTAGCAAACCACAAAGGCTGCAGATTTTGAAGCGCAGTCATTTCCTCCACAAACAACGAAATCTCCTGTCTTATTTTGCATCATAAACTCCTGACCCTGTAGTTCAGATCTGTACAAACATCATATTATCTTCAGTTTGTCACTTCCTATTTCCAATATCTTTTTGTCAATTCATCTGAAAATGTTTAAAATGTGAGTCAGAAGCAGAATCCCTTTATTAAAACAGCAACTCTGATGTCAGAAAAATTGCAACTGGATATTTTTCCCCATTTCTTTTTGTTTAAATCAGAATCGTAACATGTTTGAGGAAACGAGAGACGTAATAAGCTGAGTGAGTTTATGAAAAACCTTCATATAAACTATAAGAAGATGCTCGAATTTCTATCAAACAAGTTTCAGAAGAAAATAGACAATGTTTTTGAAATCGAGACCATTCGACGGCCGCTCCTAAGTCATTTTCCAAACCCTGCCACGATAGCAGTTATTTTGTTTGGAGCCATTTAGCTAAACATTGAATTAAATGTGAGTGAAATTATAAAAAAACAAATTGCAATCATACGCGAGCCTGCAGCTGAAAACTCGCCCAATCAAATCCTATTTTCTCTCGCAACTTAAATGCTTTTGTGCTTGTCCCTGAAAAAGACCATATAAACTCATGAGAGGTGGAGTAATGTTGCTTCAGAATTACATTACGCAAGCAGAATTACAAAATAGTCGTCCAAAACTTGTAATACGAGTAGTATCTGGGGGGAAAACTAATAGTACGGCTCAACCAAGAGTAACTAAAGGAGTAGCTGTAGAGATGTAACTTCTGAGCGATAATTTGAAGTTAATAGAACATAAAGCACTGAATAATGTCCAAAATCTGATATTTTCAAAGCACAGACACAAACATTGAGAAACTACATTATATCCGAAAGAGGAGAGCAAGAAACAAATGTTCAAATCGTTTCATATTGTCCACGTAAAGCTTTTGTAACTCATGGGCTTCAAGCGAATTCTTTACTTAAATAAAGGTTGTTACACACTACAGGAATTTTCAGTCTTAGAAACGATTTTTAGACACGAGGAGAATCTTGTGAGACTTAAACTCTCCAATTACAAAGATTACAGCGGGATCTGTGTGTGGACCACAGGATATAAAGCTGTGAGGCTGTGATGGCCTCAGCTGTTTCCTGTCTACAGTAAAACCACTCGCTCTGAGACTCTGAAGTGTTCAAAGATCAGACTCTGCACTTCTAGGTTAGACACAAGTCAAAACTGTGTTGTTATTATGTGTGAAATGTGGAGCAATACTTCAGATACAGGATTTTTAAAGCACAAAAGAGGAGATAAAGTCCACAGGAAGTAGAGTCACTATTTTCACCTTGATCTATGCGCTGTGTGGACGTAAACAAACACACGTGAGGAACTATCTCGACTTTTTACGCACAAAGAACGCCTCCAAATGGATTAATATAAATGTTTTGTGGACTGGATGTCTTTATTTGCGGAGGACATTTTCTATGGATAATGTGGATGAGACGCTGCACTTTAACTTTACCACTTCACGAAAGGTGAGCGATAAAGTCTCATTATTTTCGCTATTTCCTGAGTTTGTTTGTTGCGTCCCTGTGTCCGTCGCTCCTCTGCCCCTGACGCTCTGTTTTATCGTCTGTTTCCGTCGCGTTGTTGATGTTCGGTGGTTCTGATCCGACACCGACTCCACACGTGAGGAGCAGCGGCTTCAAAATCGCACACGGAGACACACAAAGTCGGGTCACGCCTCCCAAAACTCGAAGAGAAGCAAATCGCAGCCAAAATCGGGCAAATTCTCCTGCAGTGTGTGGCGGCCCTACAAATATTCCTCAAGTAGGAGTCAAAGTATGAGGCTGGAGAAGTGCAATTTCTTTAAAAAGTTCCTCGAGTAAGTAACCGAGCAAACCTCACTGACTACTACCCGCCTCTGAAACTCCAAACCACGCTAATCAAAAGTCTTTCACAGCTGACACCCATTCAAATCGTCCTCTGCTCCCATGCGGTCTCCGAAAATTCGCCGCAGCCCGACCTCTTTTCTTTTCCATTTTCAAATCACTCCGGCTCCCCTCTTCCCATCTCCCCTCAGATTCGTGCCTGGGTGCGCCGGCCGCCCGCTCGCGTTCTTGTTTACTTCACACAGCCACATTTCTCTGCGGGGCTTTTTTTGATTCGGGAGCCGCAGAGTAATCCACGCCCGCCCGCCGCGCCAAATCGCCGACGCCGCCCGACACCGGAGACCTCGGACGCAGTCGCCCAAACCGAGCCCCACGCGCACACAGGCAGGCCTCCGGAAACCAGCCCAAATCGGGTCAAACGCCGGGCTGGAGATTACGCCGCGATGTTTGGCGTGGATCTAAAGTGGTAGTTATAGATTTAGAGATTTATAGATAAACATTATTGATCCACAAGGGAAATTATTGGACACAGTAACTCACACATCATAATTATTATAAGAGAAATGGTAATAAATTAAAAAAAATAAGCAGTAAAAACAGCGAATAAGAGACACTTATATAAAGGTGTATGTAAAAGTTATAATTAAATCAACATACAAATAAAGTAGATCAAATATATGTTAAAAATACTGTATGTAGTAGGAACCTGTAGTTTTTATTCCGTCAAAAAGTTTTAAGAATGTAATAATGTTTGCTTGAAATACTGAAGAGAAAGTTTCACTTATACATGTTTTACAGATATAATAGCAGGATATTAAATATGAATAAAACATGTATTTAACATTCAGTATTGAGGCTTTTACGATATTATATTTTAATGCACAATTTCCTGAGGTAGAAATGACAACTTTGCTGTTCCACAAAATTGTCTTTGTCAAAGATACTATGACTTTATACAAATAATATTTTAATGCACAATTTTTTATTTAGATTTATTTATTTATTTATTTATTGTCAAGGAGGAAATAATGTCTTCAAAATTTTCAAAAATATCAAAATAAATATATTTTTCACTTAAATTACAGAACATAAAAACTGTTAAATGTGTAAAATGTAGAAAATTTGAATTGGTAAAAAAATAAAATAAAATATAATAATAATAATAAACCAGGACTAAACTAGGTCTAAACCAGAACTAAAACCAGGACTAAACCAGAAATAAAACCAGGACGAAACCAGAACTAAACCAGAACTAAAACCAGGACTAAACCAGAACTAAAACCAGGACTAAACCAAAACTAAACCAGAACTAAAACCAGGACTAAAACCAGGACTAAAACCAGGACTAAACCAGAACTAGAACAGAACTAAAACCAGGACTAAAACCAGGACTAAACCAGAACTAAACCAGGTCTAAACCAAACCAAAACCAGTCCTAAACCAGGTCTAAACCAAACCAAAACCAGGACTAAACTAGGTCTAAACCAGAACTAAAACCAGGACTAAACCAGAAATAAAACCAGAACTGAAACTAGGACTAAGCCAGAACTAAACCAGGACTAAACCAGAACTAAAGCAAGTAAACCAGAATGAAAACTAAAATTATCATAATTAATAATAATATTAATAATAATGATGATGATGATGATGATAAATTGCCAGTGTCAATTTTTAAACGTCACAAAAATGTTGAAAAAAAAAAACACACACAAAAAGCTTTATCCAGTATTAAGTAAATACTTTCCTCAACTGACTTTACAAATTCAAGACTTTTTACCTGATATTTGACTTCCCTTTTCCCATTTAAACCACATTAAAACCGCATGATGGGCGGTGTCCAGCGGCGGAAGGATACGCTCGATCCTCTGTGGTCCGTCTCTCTCAGACTGTCACTGGACCTCGCCGAGAGCCTGGAGCCCAGACCCCCCGTCCGGTCCCTACACGGGGTCTCATTAGGCCTGATGGAGACGTTCGCCTTTTAAAAGCTCATCTGGAAGAACCGGACCCGAGCATAACGAGGTCGAGGGGTTAACACGGCCACATTATTGACAGGCCGGTCTCGTGAACATGTGGACGTGACTTTCCATCACCGCATCGACAGGCGGCGGTCAATCGCACGGGGGGGGAAAAAATCGCGCCCCTCTGCACATTTTAATGGCTCGGGGGGAGAGATAGAGACGTTAATTGGAGACGGCGAGGTGGGTTTCGATAAAAGCTCAGAGCGGTAATAGCTTCCAAGGGCGGGCTTCGGACAGGAGGACGCAGAAGTCTTATAACGTTGTGAAAATTGGGTAAATGACGGTCGATGGGTTTCTTTCACGGGACGTTCGTGGTTATAAAGAGCGGCTTTTGTATCGCGCGGCCTCAGCTCAGCGGCTGAAAGGGCTTCGGAGTCGGGTGCGCTGATATATTCATTTTTCGGTCAGTTCTTTGTACGTTATATTGTCGTCATTGGAGCGACATCACAAGCTGGACTGGGCTGAGAAAATCTAATAAAATCATCACCGCTTCTCTTTTCAGAAAGTCCCGTTATTGTCGTCACTAAGGATTTGGGTCACAGTGGCTTAGTGGACTCACGCAACAACCTAAAGAAGAAACAGCTCTGTATTTTTTTTTTTTTTGTGCTTTTTGCAATACACTTCACACACTTACGTAAGAATATGGTGTGTTGTTCCATCAGTCGACCCCAGGGCATCAGGTGTAGTAAATGAATATTGTAAATAAAGGATCTCTGTGTGTCCAGTAAATAATGTCTAATATGATTACTGCTATTGCAAGAAATGACTGTTCGAGTATATTATGTATGATTAAATTAAGAAGAGATGAATAATCCGCAATACACAAGTTGTTCATGTAATTATTGAAACTACATATAACTTTTTGCAGTCACAGTCCACTCACTTCCCCCAGATACGAGATATAAAAAATACCAAATATAAAATCACCTACAACTTAAGTGTCAAATTGGTGCTGTGGACCGCACCTCCTCCCATGTGCCTCTAAACCAGAATTAAAACCAGGACTAAACCAGGACTAAACCAGAACTAAACCAGAAATAAAACCAGGACTAAACGAGAAATAAAATCAGGACTAAAACCAGGACTAAACCAGAAATAAAACCAGGATTAAAGCAGGACTAAAACCAGGACTAAAACCAGGACTAAACCAGACATAAAACCAGGACTAAATCGGGACTAAAACCAGGACTAAACCAGAAATAAAACCAGGACTAAACCAGGACTAAACCAGAACTAAAACCAGGTCTAAACCAGGTCTAAAACAAGACTAAACCAGGACTAAACCACAACTAAACCAGAAATAAAACCAGGACTAAATCCAGGACTAAACTAGAACTAAAAACAGGAATAAATCAGGACTAAAAACAGGACTAAACCATAGCTAAAACCAGGACTAAACCAGAACTAAAACCAGGATTAAAACAAGACTAAAACCAGGACTAAACCAGACATAAAACCAGGACTAAACAAAACCTAAAACCAGGACTAAACCAGAAATAAAACCAGGACCAAACCAGAACTAAAACCAGGACCAAACCAAAACTAAACAGGACTAAAATTAGGACTAAACCACAATTCAACAGGACTAAATAATCCCGTATCCTCCCGTACACCGCGCTGTTTGTTAATAACATGATCCCACATCATTATGAGTAAAAACACAGATTTTTAGATTTACAGATTTTTACTGGGCTGGCGCCTTTATTTTTGTACTGACAGTGAGTTTGTCGACTTCGGCACGACAATAACTTTTCCAAAATCCACATTTCAATTAAATTGCTTCATTGTCTAAGTCATTTTTCCGGATCTGTTGCCGTTTAAACCTGCTTTAGTCACAGAATCAGAAGAATCAGAATCATTTATTAATGGCCACACAACAAGTTGGTGGAATTTGTTTCCAGTACAGCAAGAAACGCTCACATCTTCTGTGTTTGCTGCAGAACAAAACAAATTTACAACACACTTACACGATACAACACACACAACAGATAAATATCCAGTTATGAACAGGATCGGTTTAGAGTCCGAATGGCAATGGGAAAGAAACTATTCTTGAATCTGACAGATGTGGATATGATGGACCTGTAGCGCCCCCCAGAGGGCAGGAGTTTGAACAGATTATTGGCAGGATGTGTGGGTCTGAGGCGATTCTTTTAGCTCTGTGTGATGCGTCTGTGATAAAGTGTCTGTGTCTGTGAGTGTGACCAATGATTTTAGATGATTTGTTTACAATACGCTGACGTTTGTTATGTGAATGTGAGTCCAAATTACCGAACCAGACTATTATTGATGAAGTGAGAACGCTTTCAATTATTGCTGTGTAAAACTGGAGAAGGATGTCGTGTCTGATTCAGAATTTTTTTCAATTGTCTGAGGAAAAACAGTTTTTTATTGGCTTTTTTTTGTATGTTTCGTTTGAACGCTGTTTCCACGCGCGGTTTTGTCCTGACTTTGATTTACTGCAAACGGAATCTCCCTGGTTTGGTGTTGGCTGTGGGTGGCTCGCTCGTACTCAGGCCTCATTCATAATTCATATGTTGTGGAAAGTTACAGCTATGGGTGCAGAACTGTAGTTATTAGTACATTTCCTTTCAGGTCATCCTGACATGGGAGCAGAGCAAAATAACCAAAGCATTGTCAAAACACAAGTGAGATTAATCGGGTTGTTATTGAATAGCACCAGAGAATGCCGAGGAGGGGAGTACTGATGCTTCCTTCAAAGGAATCACATTTGAGATGTTTCGGCTTGCCGCCAAGGCTTGACCAGATTCTCGGAAGACACGATTACTATGTCATGGTGACCTGGAGTTATCTAACTAGTGTACGTGACTCTGGGTGTTGTCTCCTGGTCCTTAAAACTGGAGATCCCAGCATCTGGGGGTTTGCTCCCTGTTCGGTGTTCATCAGGTGTGGGGGCCCTCGTTCCTGCGTCTTCCTCTCTCTCCTTCAGTTTTCTCGATAGGGTTAATAACAGCTTGACAATTGTATTTTGTATTTGTTTATGTATCACCTTTAATAAATATCATCGAAACCTTTCGTCGGCCTCCGAGGGTTCTTTGAATCTACCACACATATCTGCGAGGATCGTGCCGTTATACGCGTACAAAACAACCTGCGTCTGAATCCTGCTTCATGAAGACGCATTCGGCCGTGTATATATAGCCGCACTCCGCGTCGCTCCTTCCCACGTACTTGCCTTCACTACGATAACCAAAACATGATTCACAATTACTCATAAATGTTAGATCTAAGCGCATATTTTTCCCCTCATATCTCCATGATAATTTCAGTCTCCCGGCCCTGTAGCTTGTTACCGTTGCTTGGCTCTCGAACGCCCCTTGCAGTCGGCGTATGTGGCGTGCGGTTTCATTTATTCATATGGACACGCGCCGAGTAAACACATCACATGCGCGTTCTCAATAATTCACAAGCACGGAGGGGCTGCCGGGCACTTTCAAGGTGCAATGCGTGTTCGAAGACTGACGCCGCAGTTGTTCTTTACGATGGATTTGGAGCGGAGCGTACGACGTCCGAGCCCGTCACGATAATAATTGTATCGGAGAGGCCGTAAAGGGAAACTGGAAGCCCCGGGGCAAATGTGACACTGAAGGAGAGCACTGATAGTCACAGGTTTGGATGGTACTGGATGAATTATGTGCAAAAATACGTGGTCAAATTTAAAGGAGTATTACGCAAAATTGGCTTTTTGAAGATATCCGCCGTGTTCCACCAACGTGCACTGCGAATTTCTCTGATCTGGCCAAGATTTTAAAACTCTCATCAGGTTATTCATGTTGTTTTCAGACTTATTATCGACTTACTAGGGGTTACGTTTGCACTGAAATGAATCACCGCATTGGAAACAACTCGCGTCCAGACACGTAGTTTCTGTGTCCACAAAACAGCCTGAAATGCTAGTGACACGACTAGGTTGGCGTCATACTCAAAATAATAATGCATTTTATTTCTTAGGCGCCTTTCTGGACACCCAAGGTCACCTCACAACAACATAAACAAATTAAGTACAAATAAAACACAGTTAAAAGCCTACAGTTAAAATGGGACAGTATTTAATTGATTGCCTATGTTTAGTATCGTATTTAGTGTTGTATTTTATTAATATTTAGTAACTATTAATGTATTAGACAGTATTTGAATTGATTGATTGTATAAAATAAGGAACTGGAGCACCGTTTCTGAAGTTGCAGCGGCTGATCTCGAGCCGAGGAAGATGACGAACGTGAAAACAGTCTTTTTGTGGACTCACGAGGTTCAGTTTCTAGCTACGCCGTTTCCCGTTTGTCTTGGGTTTGTTTGAACTGTTTTCCTCAATAGCACTGCACCCCCGACATCACGAACCCAGAGAGTCAGGAAGGTGCAATTCACAGCGACGTGGTCCAATAAGGACGGCCACTAGAGCTCCTACACATCAGAGTGTCAACGTTTTCAGGCGTCCACACGGTACCAGATCAGATCGTTCCGTCTCCGGAGCCGTTTTCCATCGGATTAGTGCGGATGAACGCGGCATCCACTACGAAAACGGCTCGAATACGTAGCAGTGCGGGTGGGGCCTAGTTCACGGTGTGTTAGAATATTTCCTCATCCCAAACAGACCTGGAGTTGTGTTTTGTTTCCGTTTAACACAACGACCCTGCAGATTTAGGCTGAGTGCTTCTCTTAAACTGAAAACACCCTGTTCCGCCTCGTGATGGAAATACGCCACCGCGATTTAAAACTCCGCACACCTTCACGTGAATCATTTGGATCATTTCAGCTCTGGAATTGCAAATCACTACTGAACCAAAAAGGCAAAAAGGAGCTGTTCACTTCTAAAGTACCACAGCGGCATAACAAGGTGGAACGGAACATTTTGAGCTTCGGAGACGCCGACAGATGAATGATAAAGTTTCACGCGTGTGCGAATGAAACAAAACACAACTCTGGGCATGATTTTGAGGAAGTAACAACATTCTAACACGGCTTGAAGCTCACAAAAAGTCTGTTTTGCGTAATATAGGACCTTCAGCTTGAAATAATCCTCATAAAAGACACTGCTGTGAGAGTAGCCTCATCTATCAGCTAATCTGAATCTACAACATGAACCCCTTTGGTCACTTTACATAAATACCCGCAATTACTAGTCCTATTTATACTCCCTATGCCCAGCGTGATAAAAATCTGAAAGCGCCGCCTCTGCGTAATTCCACCCACATCACAGCGCATTCATAACTCTTATTTACACTGAAGGTTGTTGGCTATATCTGTAACACAACATACTGCTACATGCACCTCATTATATGTTCATGATGATAGATAGTGTGGGATGGCCGTGTGCTAATGTGTTTCTATAGCGAGTAGACATAGCGCCCCGCTGGGCTTATCAAAACCAACGCCACGCATTCAATTAAAGACTAAAAGGAGCTTAATAATAATAACGCAAACCATGTATATGTGAAACTGCATTTGCGAGTTAGTATATTACGCAAAATTGACTCTTCTGAGCTTTAAGTCACGTTAAAACTCTGCTCCCACAACTTGGAACGATCTACAAAAACACTGGAAACTAAAGGAACTGGTCTCTATAGGTCAGTTTAAAATCTTGCTACAATATTTTGTGGTGAATCTGCTTCTTTTTCCTCTAAAAATGCCTTCAGGAGACTTAATCCAAAGAATGAAGATGTAAAAGTGCTTAGAACAGTTATTTCTTCATGTCGTCTGGACTGAAACGAGGCAAAGGATCGTGGTCTATGTAGTTCCCTCTGGGGTTTTTTAGCTATTTGTGCATCAGAACTGTTCATTTAAGCAAAGAGACAATACGGAATCACCATATTTCGGTTATTGTTACATCCCTTGTAGTTACACTAAAGGTTGGAGGCTATATCTACAAAACAACATGCAGCTACACACACCTCATTACATGTTTATTATGATAGATAGCGTGGGACGGATGTATGCTAATGTTAGCTAGGTAATGTACAGCTCGCAGCCGTATCCGTAGCACCCCGCTGGGCTTATCAAAACCAGCGCCACACATTTAATTAAAGACTAAAGCTGCGTTCTGGAAGACCCGGAGCAGCGTTGCTTGTCCTCGCGGCGGGAGATTTGGCGAAAAAGAGAAAAAAAAAAATCAAGCGCGGACACGGGCTGATAAAGTCATTAAGACAGCTATGCTAATAATAGGCTAACTGGGGCACGGATTGGGTAATGTTGTTAGCGGGGATGTGCGGTTAGCGCGTGGCGGGATGGGATGAATGTCGACGGGAATGGAAATAGGGGTGTAATGGCGGGTTGCTAATCTTGGGCGATGGCGAGAATAGAATATAGAATGGAACGGAGAAGGGCCACGGGATTAAAACGCACAAAATGAATAATGAATAATGGGATTTATGTCTAAATCTGTGCGACGGCATGTTGTAAGAAAGAGGAATACATAAAAGCAGACCTGGAGTTGTGTTTTGTTTCATTCACACGTGTTTCAGTCGTTTATTATTCGTCTGTCTGCGTCTCTAAAGATCGAAATGTTCTGTTCCGGCCGTGTGATTTCAGGAAAACAGCTCCGTTTCACCTTTTTGTTCACAAAAGATCGGCAATTCCAGGGCTGAAATCATCCAAATGATCCTAGTGAAGGCGAACGGAGTTTAAAAAGCACTTCCTGTATCACCGCACGACATCATGAGGTGGAACGGAGTGTTTTCTGTTTGAAAGAAGAACCCCTGATCCTAAATTTGCAGGATTTGTGCGTCAGACATGTGCGAATGAAACCAAACACACAAAAAAACGTTCAGTAAAATGATAAAAAATGGGCAAGATACAAGATGCTGAACTCAAGTTGTCGAGTGGTGCAGCAGCGCGAGCCAAAGGGTGACCGGTTCATTACGTTCCGAGCAAATCCACTTGCTGTGCCCTTAAGCAAGACACTTCACCTTCTGCGCCCCCCTCTAATCGCGGTAATGTGTTTGCCGCTCGGAGGAGAGCAGAGCGTTCAGTGTGGTTTTGTTTTTGCTGAATTTTTGCCGTTACCAAGTCTGAATATTTCTCAGTGCACTATTTATTCTACAGAATTATTTTCAGCTCCAACAAATTTGCATTTTAAGCTCTTTTCTTCTTTTGCAAACAGTGAGTCGGGCAGGTTTACCCGGCGTGTGAGGTGACGGGGCGGCCGTAACGCGCCGGGTTCACCGTAGCACCTGCTCAGTGAGGTCGAGGTTTCAAAGTGCACTGCGTAACTTTCCCGGTGGAGGGTCCGCTACCAGTTTGTCTCCGCGGAGGTGAGATTTCGCTCCCTGGTTTGACATTAAACATTTCCATCCACCGTTTATTCATTACCAGTGTTTCTGTTGCTCAAAAATGCAACAATTCCTCCCCAAATTTAAGACTTTTTAAGACTTAAAAGAAAATTAAGACCAACATCGCGCCCATTACGCAGGCGAAAAACACCAAACAGAATTCTAATAACGACCATTATCCACCACTTTAAATAACAAATAACACTTGTGTTATAAAGTCTCATTCAGAACTCATTTACAGTCGTGTCATTGCTTTTAAAATGGCCAAAAAAATCATTTCTGACATTCTAACAAGACAAATTAAGCTTTAACATAGTCTTGTCTCACGTTGCACTGCAGCCCCGGTGAGTTTACAATAGGTTCATGAAATTTAAGACCTTGAAAACCTGAAAAAGACCTGAAAAAATGTTCACTCTGTTGTTATATAACTTGCCTTTCAAGATAAAATGTCTGTTCCTGGTCTCAGATTTGATCAAACAAATAAACCTTCATTGTGCATTTTTTGACTTCCGCTCCAATAAATATGGTACTTCCTTAAAACTAAAATTAAATACGACAAAACGGATCGAAATCTGTTCTGTAGCACTTGTGTATCTCGAAATTAACTACAAAACAACTTTATATAAATACAAGTTCAAATGTTATGAGACTTTCGGGCCAACGATGACCTGAAAAGTCTTATTATAACCGATATTTGGATAAACGATCCAGCAAATTTTTCAGTATCGCCTCTAAAATCGGATATCGGTATTGGATCGATCCATCCTTAAAAGACAGTATCTGCAGTTTTGCTTCAGTTACAAAATGGAGTACTTTTTCCACTACTACTACTACCTACTATTACTAATCAGTGTTATCCATCCATACATGTAAAAATTCACATAATATGGACCTTTTAAAACATCATTTCCAAACCTTAAACTCATCTTTTTCTTCTTCTTCATTTTTTTCTCTGATCCCCGGAGCTTATCCTCTCCTCTTTGTCGTCATTAGCCGCGAGCTCTTTTGTATAAGTATCTAATTATAGACAGCCACTTATCAGGGTTCGGCAGTGAAGTGGCCATTCAATTCCAAATCGACTCGCTCTCAACCTTTCATTCATATCTTCCATTGTGACCATTATATGTTGACATAAGACCACTGCCCAGTGATCTCAGCGCTGCTAATTGTGCACTTGCTACGCTGAGTGTTTTAAACTGCCATCCAGAACCGCTCAACTGGAAAAAAGAGAGAAAAGAGGGAGTATTATGCAAAGTCGACTTTTTTTTTTTTTTTTTTAAAGCTTTCTGCCATGTTATAACGCTGTTCCCTCATCAAAAACACGCCTGGAGAGGTTTAATATGTCCTCCATGTTGGAATCATCTCCACACTAGTATGTATATGTATTCCAGTCGTTTTTGTCGCAGATGCAGAGTTCGTCCACACTAATCTGATGGAAAACGACTCCACGATCTGGTGCCGCCAACTCCCACGAATTCACCTGAGCACAGATCTGATCCGGCGCCGTGTGGATGTCTGAAAACGCTGATACACTGACGTTGCTGTCCTTATTGGACCACGTCACTGTGACTCGTGCCTTCCTGATTCGTGACATCGGTCATGTGACGCTATTAAAATGGTAAATGGTCACATTTTTATAGCGCCTTTCTACCTTCAAGGCTCTCGAAGCGCTTTACAACAAGGAACCACTCACCCATTCGCAGACACTGGTGTATGAATGAGAGGTGGGTTAAGTGTCTTGCCCAAGGACACAAGGGCAGCATTCATCTGTGGGAGCTGGAATCACACCAGCCGACCTGTGGGTCAGTGGATCTTGACCGCTCACCAATGATGTGTATGTTGAGAGCGGGATTCGAACCGCCAACCTTCGGATCATGGGACAAACGCTCGACCAACTGAGCTACTGTCGCCGCTGTCGCAGAAAAGAGTTTAAACAAACCCTCAACCAACGGGAAGCAGCGCAGCGAGAAACCGAACCTCATCGTTCAAAAACACTATTTTCACACTTGACGTCTTCCTCGGCTCGAAATCGGCTGCTGCACCTTCAGACACGGTGCTCCACTTCCTTGTTTAAACCACCTGCGCGACTTCGAAACAATATCTAGGTGAGTTAAAATGACTTAAATTAAGAAAATTTTACTTCATTTGTCTAGAATCAACTTGACAAGTAATATTATCTGCCAGTGGAAGTGTTTGTTTTCTTACTTCAAGTGAACTTTACTCAAATCATGGTAAAACTTTCTTGATTCAAGTCATCTGAACTTGGCTTGATTTCGTTTTTTGCAGTGCAGTCATGTGACCAGTGTTTCAGGCAGTTTCGCGGACACAGAAACGACGAGTCTGGACGCAAATCATTTCCGATGCGGTGATACGGTGATACGGTGATACGGTGATACGGTGATACGGTGATTCGTTTCAGCGTAAACGTTACCCTGGAGCTCCCTCCCGGGTCCTTTCAAAACCTCTTTACGGTTATTTTGGCATAAATACACAAAAGCGTGACACAAAACAACACACTACAGCTTCACAAACCTGACGCGATGTGCAGTAGTTGCATTAGCCGGATGCTCTGAGGGGGGAGTGACTTAGCACGGAGAGCAAAGGGAGAGCGGGATCAGAGCGTCAAAAACTGGAAATAACTCAGCATTTTAATGTTTTTTTGTTGTTGTTTTTTTGTTGTAATCTAAATATGTTACATGTTAGAATTTTATTACCCCTCTTTAATTTTTTGGGGGGTAATTTTGTATATATATTTCATTATTTAAGTTTTTTTTATTATTTAAGTTTTTTTTTTCCTAATAATTTCTGAAATATCCGTCTTTTACTTGCGAATATGCAGTTTACAACAATGAGGGAAAAAAAAACATTAATAAATAAAATAATAAATAATAAAATAACAATTCAGTTATTTAAAAATAAATAATAAATAATAATAAATAGGAAAATTCTGGAGCAACTAGTAAAAATTCTGAAATATTTCTATCCAAGCCATTTCTTTTATTTTTTTTCATGCCTTTGAGCAACAGTGGAAGGAAAAACAGTGATTGTTTTCTTGTTTTGCTTTGTTTTATTGAATAATCATACATTTCCTAACACCTAAAATGCCCAGGAGCATTTACTTCTGCAAGTCAATCTGAGCTCACCAGAATGACCACACGGGCTGAAATTTCCTTTTTAAAACGCACAATAGTCCGGTGGAGCCAGGCATTACTGTAATTGTGGCGGTTTTGCTTTAACAATGGAGCTGGTGATTTGAAGTCAATTCAGTTTTTTTCCCCACAATAATCGCTTGAAATTGTAGAAAGTTGGCGTAAATTGCGTCTTACGTAACCGTCGCTTAGTGGACTCCGGCTGTGTTAGAAAGGGACATTATTCTCGCACAGACGTCGTAATTCTGACGCTCGTATTTCGCTCGATGACTTTAATCGTTTTGTAAGTTGGGTTTGACACCCGTCTCGGAACCGCAGAGTGGAAAAGACGCTGATTCATTTTCGTTTTTTTCTGTTTTAAAAGCTGAATTTTAATCTGAAATGGTTTGCATCGGTCCAAAGTTCTTCCTCATTTGCCTTTTGCATCCAGAACGTTCGAATTATTCGCCGTGATGAGTTTTTAAGAGTTTTTCCGCAACCTTCCGAGATCAGAGAGAGGTTTGCCATGACGGTAAAGCTAACAACGCACTTCCTGATGCAAGCAGAAGCATTTTTTTTAAATCTCTAGAGCTGCTTATACAGTATATCTGCACTGGGACGAGAAAAAAAAAAAAGCTTAAATACAAATACAGGGCCTTTTACCTCATCGTAGAGTCAACATTTTTTTATTTTTGGAGTTGGATTCAGGTTTAAAAAAATCTATTTAAACGTCACAGAAGATTTTATTTGGTGTAGTAGTTCGCTTTTATGCAATGGAGTAAAGTGTCTTGTCCAAGGACACGGCAACACTATGTAATCTGACAGGAATCCATTCGGAAACCCTCTACTACACCACCACCATGTGAAAAAACGAGTTTTTATAGCCGTCCCTACGCATGTATTTGATCAAAATTATATTCCAAGTTCACTAAAGACGGTCCAGGCCACATCCCATTACCAAACCATTACGTAACTTCATAAAACAAATCGCTTAAATGAGAAAGCGTGGTTCCCTTTTATCCACGTGTGCTTTACAATTCTTCGACATTTCTCTAAATACAATGTTTAAATAATCAGAGAAACTCCAAATTTCTCTGGTCTGGCCAAGATTTTAAAACTTATATCAGGTTATTCGTCTTGTTTTCAGATTTATTATCGACCTACTCGTTCTGAAACTGTTTAATTCTTGTATAGAGGTTGTTTATTTGGACAGTAATGCACAGGAAACATTAACACATACGTAGACATATTACGAAAAATACTTCTTTTCTATTACAAAAACCAAAAAGTAAATGTCATTCAGTTTTACTTTGCGTCCGAAAAGGAGTGAATATTTATTAAACCCCACCCCTTTTCTCCTGTCCCAAATGAACAAAGAACATATAAACCTCTCATTTCCTGAACATTAGAAGCTTTAAATATCTCGTCTCTGGGAACAGATCAAAACTTTTTGGAACTGAATAACAAAAGAGACTTTGCAAAATGACATAATCACACAAAATATTCACATTTTTTGGTTATTATTTGTCAACAAGGACAATTTTCTTATTCCGACTGGTCATTTTCTTAATGAATAACAACGAAAGTGTTAATTTGAAACAAGTTTTGGATAAACTATGAAGTGATTTATGCTTCTTGTTCTCCTGACAGGTGCTCTGATACATTTGTTAATCAGCTTTCACACAAAAAAAGTTGTTGAAAATGGTTTGGTCAGTGCTCATGTTTACTTTTATACATTATCAAATCGTCCTGTTTACGTAATTTGTCGTGAATAAACTTTGGATTATTACGGTCGTGCAATATTGGCTCTTGGCGAAGGCGGACGCATTTTTCTCTCCTCTCCCGACCCTTATCTTTCCCTGCTTTGCTCTTTGTCTCGTCTGCTCTAGTGTCTAGTCTTTGTTTTCCTTAAATGACTCTCTCCGCTCTGCTCTCCAAAACCAAATTAATTATGGATTTGATAAATTGGTCTCTGAACACTATTGACACCATTAACAAGACAAGCAGGGTCGGGCGAACCTGCGTACAGAGGATCGATCTGTTCGGAACCAGGATTACGGGACTTTGCGCATTGGAATTTACGCTTGGACCTGATTTTTCCGGAAATACAAATCCTGAGGCAGCTTTTCAAAGCCCCACTTGGCTGCCCGGAAACTGGAGTGAGGGGCAGAGCTTCAAGCACTTGAACTTTGTGACGATGGGCAGAGGTCACTGACCGCTGATGGACACGCTTGGACATGGAGGCTCTAAATCGCAATTTTTGGATAAAATCTGGAGGAAACTTGGAGCTCTGCATAGAAACGACCTTGAGACCAATGGACAAACAGAGCAGCGTTGTGGAAATTGGACGCAGCCGCTCGCTCTAAAACCAAAACAACCCAATCTTGTCTTTTGGCCTCCTCGAGCAGCACTGGTCATGACCAAGACCGGGCTGGGGTCAAATCGCCCTGAGAAAACAGCGGAGGAAGCCTGGCCCCTCCCCCCAACCCCCTCGCAGCTTCGTACCCCCGACTGGGTGGGCGGGTCTGCTCCTCCACACCCTCCCTCACCCTGCTGCTGGTCCTGTGGAAAGTCTGTACTGTGTTTTGACTGTGCTGCTGATGCTCAGAGGTTTTTTATTACGATGTCCTGATACTGGGGCCTGGTCTGGGGCGGTCCTCTTTTTTTCCCTCCCCCTGTCCTCATGTGATGCTGTTTTTTTTTTGTTTATTTCTATCTGCTGCCTGCTCTTCCTGTCCGGTCCGTGTTGTCTTCCCCATTGTTTTTTTGTATGTTGTAATGTACAGACGGGGTGACGGGTCCAGTTTCAATCGCTTTGTTTGTCTTGTACATGTGAAGGAATTGACAAATAAAGGCTACTACTACTATTGGACAGATAATTCCGCTATTTTGAAGTCATTTTCTGATAGCTTTAAGTGTTCCTATCTCACATTTTGTCCTGGCTTTGTGGCGGTGCGTTTCCTGAAGCTGCCTGAAGGCATCTGGAGGAAAGAAGACGACTGGATCTGCTGCTCGCTCACAGCCGGCGACCGTTTCCCGCCGTAATAAGAGCGGCGGCGGTGTGGAGGCGAACGGTCCATTCTGCAGGTTTGTTTTTCAGGTGGAGCTCAGATTATACGGCGAATATAAAGTGAAGTAACGGGAGGCGTCCGAAGGGGAAATAAAACTGTCTGGGATTAAACAAGGAGTTTTTAAACGACAGAAAACTATTCACTCGATTCAAGTGAAAAGGCCGTATGAGGCTGTTGTCTGTGATGAAGTTGTTAATCTGTGCATCGTTCATTCGTTTTGCAGAATAAAAGCAAAAATAAGTAAATGAAAAAAAACAACAAACTTTTTTCTTCATTGTCTTCAAAACTAAAATGGAAAAAACGAAAATGAACGTAAAGATTCGAGCCGATCGCCAGGACGGAACCAGGACTAAACCAGGTCTAAACCAGGAGTAAACCAGGAGTAAACCAGGTCTAAACCAGGACTAAACCAGGTCTAAACCAGGTCTAAACCAGGTCTAAACCAAGACTAAACCAAGACTAAACCAGGACTAAACCAGGACTGAACCAGGACTGAACCAGGTCTAAACCAGGACTAAACCAGGATTAAATCAGGTCTAAACCAGGACTGAACCAGGACTAAACCAGGACTGAACCAGGGCTAAACCAGGTCTAAACCAGGTCTAAACCAAGACTAAACCAGAACTAAACCAGGACTGGACCAGGACTGAACCAGGTCTAAACCAGGACTAAACCAGGACTAAACCAGGTCTAAACCAGGACTCAGTGTTTCTGGCAGAAAATTGGTGAGACAAGGGCTGGTTTAGACCTGGTTCTGTCCTGGTTTAGTCCAAGTTTAGACCTGGTCCAGTCCTGGTTTATCAGCACCTGCTTTTATCAGCATGCTAACAGCCCATCTCCTGGTTCTGGGCCAGTAGAAAATATCTAAATAATGTTCCTCTAGTACAAGTACAAAGCAGTAGTTCAAGAAAAAAAAAAAGATTATTTGAAGAAACAAATGCTTTTTTTATCAGATAATTTGATAGGATTAACATGAATGAATCCACAAAATTTGGTATTTTCACAGGACTGTCACAAAAACAAGACAAATAAGAAAAATATCTGAAGGAACGACGCAAGAAACACTTAAACTATCGTCAAAATAAAACTTGTCACGTCTCAATTTGAAGACAGTGGAGGCGTTTTTGGTCAAATCAAGAGTACAGTGTGTGTTTAATCTCTGAAAACTACTGCGGTTTTTTTCAGATCTCTTGTTTTTTTATTTATTTACGGTGTTCCCAGAGTCTAAATCCAGCCTCCCGTCTCGAGGAACGACAGGAGTTTAGAATCCGAACTCCCAGGACGGAAAAAAAACCCTAAAAGTGCGAGCGAGAGTCGTCTTTTCGTGGCATTTCATCGTCGTCCCTCAAGGATCGGCCCTTCAGATCACATCACTCCAATTACAACGAGTCTCCAGCGACGGACGAGAAGGAACGACGAGACGGAAGAAGAGAGGGCGGAAAACAAGGGAGGAAACAGAGAGAGAGAAGAGAGGACGGCAGGAATAAAGAGAGAGAGAAGAAAGGGAGAAGAGAGGAGAGAAAACAAGGGAGGAAACAGAGAGCGAGAAGAGAGGACGGCAGGAATAAAGAGAGAAGAAAGGGAGAAGAGAGGGCAGAAAACATGAGGAAACAGAGGGAGAAAAGAGAAGGAGAGAAGAAAGAAAGAAGACAGGACAGCAGGAATAAACAGAGAGAGAAGAGAGGGAGAGAAAGGGAGAAGAGAAAATGAGAGAGAGTGAAAAGAGGGAGAGAAAGGGAGAAGAGAGAGTGAGAGTGGGAGAGAAAGCGAATGAGACAAACAGAGAGTGAAGAGGGAGAGAAACAGAGAGAGAAAATGAGAGAGAGTGAAAAGAGGGAGAGAAAGGGAGAAGAGAGAGTGAGAGTGAGAGAGAAACAGACTGCAGCCTAATACAAGTCTATAAAGTCTGTTAAACTCTATAGACTCATTCTGTACAAACGCCTCATAAATGTCGTAACACGTTTATAGGAAATAATTTAAGAAAATATAAAACTCACAATCATGGAGGAAGTAGAATTTTCTTTTACATTATCAGAGCGATAATATTCTAAAACTGTAGTATTTTTGAAGAACACCGTCGGTTCAGATAAAGTTTTGCGGACGCCAGACGTTGGTATGAAGTCGTCGAGTCCGGATTCGCTCCTCAGAACGTTTCCTGAATCGTCCCCATTGCTGTGGCTCGTTTCTGGCTCCTGAGCCACTGGCAAAGCCTCCGGAGCCCGAGGGCCGATTAGCAGTAAACAGAGGGCACAGGTGGGTCCGAGCGGTGCCAGTCGGACACGTGAGCGCTTCAGGTTTCGAGCAGGCACCCGAGGGAGAAACGGAGGCGGAGAGACGGGTGCTGCTTTTGTGCAGTTTGAATACAGTATCGTTTCACTTATTCTCTTTGTCTCGCTTCATATATTTCATGTTTTCTGTGCGTTTCTAGAAGAGAACGCAGTAAATATCAAGAAAAACAACAGTGAACGAGAGGGTGTGTCCAAACCTCTGACAGGTATTGCACACAGATCTTTATTTTATTAGATATTTTGTGATGATAAGCCTGATATAAGCCCCGTTTCATGGTAGCAAAAATTGAATTTATTACTTTTATGGTGGATTTTTTGGTTATTATTATTATTATTATTATTATTATTATTATTAAATTTTATTTTATGTATTTATTTTTTATTTTACTTGGTTATGTTATAATGTGATTAAAAGCTGAGTGGCAACACTCAGGCCTCACAGCAAGAAGGTTGCGGGTTCGATCCCCGGGTCGCCCGGGCCTTTCTGTGTGGAGTTTGCATGTTCCTCCCTGTGTCTGGATGGGTTTCCTCCGGGTGCTCTGGTTTCCCCCATCAACCTAAAACATGCAGCACCCCTATGAACTAACATCAAGGACCATGTTGTCCACCCTCCTGTGGGTTCACCACCTGCAGAGGGGTTCATAGGGGGGGTCAGGTGCTATGAGGATTGGGCAGCAAGCTGCCCCCGCGACCCAGCTGGATTAAGCGGGAGAAGATGGATGGATGGATGGATGGTGATTAAAAGCTTTGGGAAAACACAGTCTGTCCCTTTAAATTAAAAAATGTGTCTTGACTTGAATAACTTGACGTAACAAAGTCCAATAAAACACACTCAAAATGTCTGTTTCTAACAAATATACAATTTGGTTTGGGGCACTAAAGACAGAAATAACAGCCAAAGATAACACTGGTTTTTCAGCACCACATTTGGAGGACGGGTAATTATAACGATTGTTTCAAGTGTTCAGATTCAGGCTTTATTTATCCTCCAGGGGCCGTTAATTTGAGTAGTGTCGGACAATTAAAAAATGTTTAAATAATCGCACTTCTTATTAAGCGAGGGACAAGGAGGAGTAACACTACTATTTTTGGCATCGATACAAAACCAAGTACTTTTCAGGGTGGTTTTCCAATACCGATACCCGTACTCGATTCTGCTGGTGGAGATGTGCAGATACAAAACTATGAGAAAAAAAAGTCCTAAACTTCCTAAAATTGCTTAACAGTTCTAAACTTTGTACATGTTAATCAATATTTACATGTATTTGCAAGTATTGGCGCCCACATTTATAGATATATCGATCGATACTTGGATACCGATACTCCGATTCCCAGCTTGGATTCCAGTGGTGGAATATAAAGTAGTAAAGGTAGTAAAGTGCTCTACTTAAGTACAAACTTTACGCATCTGTACTTTACTTAAGTACATTTTAAAGTGGATACTTTTTACTTTTACTTCACTACATTTGAGAGAAGATATCTGTACTTTAGTAGCAGTTTACTAGGAGTAACTAACAGTACTTTATACTGCTACTACTACTAATACTACTACATTTTTTAACTGGACTGAAAAGCAAAACTTTTATTTTAACACATTTAGACTCTGAGAAAACAAAACTGCAAAAACAAACTTTTAAAAAGAGCAATTCACTTGTTTCAGCGGAACAAATTTCAGCCCAAATCTTCATTAAATCTCTGCATTTGAAGCTTTATTATCTCAAAATCTGTGCAAAAAGCTTAATTTTTTCTTTTTAAGTACATTTTGAAAGACTTTAAGACTTTTACTTAAATAAAACGAAAAGTATCACATGAAAAATCTGTATTGTTTTGCTCCAGTATCTGTACTTTACTTAAGCACATTATGAAGCAGATACTTTTTACTTTTACTCCACTACATTTCAGCGCAGGTATATGTACTTTATTCTACTATATTTCTGCATTTTTAAAGTAGACGGAAAAGTAAATTTTAGTTTTCACACATTCGTTCTTTGAGCAAACAAAACGACTAGGAAAAAAAGATCAATTCAGCTGAACAAAATTCAGCACAAATCAATTTTAAATCACTGCATTTGAAGCTTTATCACATCTCAAAATCTGCACAAAAAGCTTTACTTTTCTCCAAGTATTTTTAAAGAGTTTATGACTTTTGCTTGAGTAAAACTTAGACCAACTTCATAGATCCACAAGGGAAATTACTTGGACACGGCAGCGCACACATAACATTATATTAC
Organism: Odontamblyopus rebecca; assembly: GCA_030686955.1. NCBI lineage: Eukaryota > Metazoa > Chordata > Actinopteri > Gobiiformes > Gobiidae > Odontamblyopus > Odontamblyopus rebecca. The sequence continues at coordinate 5,906,171 of CM060672.1, forward strand.
GATAACAAAGAGTAAAAAAATATATGTATATATCGTTAGGCAATGTAATGACCGAAAGAACGCGATCGCGGATACAAGCGGCCGAAATGAGTTTCCTCCGCAGAGTGGCCGGGCGCTCCCTTAGAGATAGGGTGAGGAGCTCGGTCACACGGGAGGAGCTCGGAGTAGAGTCGCTGCTCCACCACGTCGAGAGGAGCCAGCTGAGGTGGCTCGGGCATCTGGTCCGGATGCCTCCAGGACGCCTCCCTCGGGAGGTGTTCCGGGCCAGTACCACCCGTAGGAGGCCCCCGGGAAGACCCAGGACCCGCTGGTGGGACTATTTCTCTCAGCTGGCCTGGGAACGCCTCGGGGTCCGTCCGGAGGAGCTGGAGGAAGTGGCTGGGGAGAAGGAAGCTTGGGAGCCCCTGCTTAGACTGCTGCCCCCGCGACCCGGCCCCGGATAAGCGGAAGAAGATGGATGGATGGACTGTTAGGCAAGTGTTTCCTGTAAGTCATATTTGATTCGATTTTTTAGCAAGCACATTGGGATTTTTTTATATTCTTGATATTGTAACGGAAAGTTCAACCAGATGTGTGAACAAGTTTGCAAAAAAAAGAAAAACAAAGAGTAAAGTTAGGCAGAAACATGCTATTAGGCTAATGATACATATTAAAAATGGTAATAAAGTTCTAAATAAGTAGCAATAAAAAATGGCAGGAGACTGTCACCGATAAGACACATATTATATCAATGAATGTGCAGTAAGTCAAACAAATACTGTAATATAAACACAGGATCACAGTTAAAACTAAGAGAATCTGGATTTTTTTGCTCCAATATCAACACTTTTACTTGTACTCGTCAAGAGCAATTTTCTCAGTAATGTTTTATGAAAATAGTCGCTTCTTTTCAAACCCTTTTCCCCCTCGAAGTCCAGAAACTCCCCACCTAATATCGGAAAGACAAACCCGCTCAGATACGGACTTTGGTGCGCACGTCTCGCCTTCTGACCTTTAGTTTTGTTCATTTCCCTTTCCTTTTGCCCTCCGTGCTCGTGTTCCTGTCGACCGCTCCCCAAAACGCAGCCCCCGAACGGACGTCGTAACCTTTGTACTTCCCGTTCGAAATAACCCACAGCAGATCCTTTTCAAACCGGGAACACCAAAGTCGCGCTCTGCTCCGCTCCGCCGTCAAGAATCCCTTTTACAAAACTTTTCCGAAAGAAAAAAACCCCACCGGTCGGCACGTTTGCAGCGCTGCGGTGGTGGTACTGGAAGGTGTCGGTTCAGAACGGCGCAGGTTGAGCTAATCAGCGCGGTAGCACATTTTTATTTCCGCCGGTCATTCATCCCCGTGGGCCTTAAGAGCCCCGGTGTAATTGGAGCGTTTTCGAATCTAATCTGTGATTTTAGGATATAAAACCATTTTCCTTCGCGCTCGCCCAGAGCCACGAGCAGCTATAGCGCTTCTCCATTCATTAGCCCGGTAAGAGGCTCATTTTCATTTCGCTTAATTTGATTTCTGTATCAGCAGCGATGCCTTCCAAACGACCGGGGCCCTGAGCGCTAACCTGGCTGGAATGAAGGATCGGCTAGAAGGGAAAGGTGGATTTGATCATCCGGTGTCCAAAAGTAGAAATTCAGTGTATTTGATTAAGACGGCAGTTTTTGTGCATACTTTTTCACTTTTATCCATGTTTTTTCTTGTCCTTGCTACATATAAGCTCACATTCGCGTATTATTCACTTTATTTGGACTGATATTCGTCGTCGTCGTTACTTCAGCAGGACTTTTGCTTTGTGGAGATGAAAAATATCAACTCAAAATCCGTCACCGATTCTACAGAAATCCACTATTTTCAGACTTTATTTTCTGACTCTCGTCTCTGATTGCCTAATCCATCAGTCATTCAAAGGTCAATTCTTCTCTTTCCACTTTAACAAAAGGTAAATGCACAAATGTTGAACTATTATTGACTAAACCCAAGAACCCAACATAATTTTGCATGTTTACACTGTTTATTTTAGCTTTACCGTCTGTATTCATTAACATTGGCCCATATGATTCTGCGACGTCATCTGAAACCCAGCAATACACAGAATTCAGAAATCTCTTCGTGAGCGACTTGGAAGGGGGCGGAGAGCCACTGGAAGCTCCCGAGCAGCAGGTTGGAGATTCCTGACGTAAATCGATCGTACCGCTGCCTTTTGGGGATCCAAAGTGAACCCCTGGAGGCTCCACCTTCCAAAGTGGTCTGGAATGGCTGGGACCTGGGACTGGCTCACGGGGGCGGTGCTGGTTTGTTTGTTTGTTTGTTTTTATTCAGCTCAATTTCATTTCTCTCCAGCGACTAGTCGGGAATGGGAATACAGTCGGCGGTTTGCAGTGCCGTGACGTCAAACTCAAGCGCCTCTGGGTCCTTCTGTGGTGCAGCACAACAGTAAACAAAGCGTCCAGATGGATGTAGACGAAGCCAGACATTTTGTGTTGGCAACAATTCCCGTTACGTACGTCACAAACAAGCGGCAGCGATTTGTTAAATCAAAAAAACTACCCGCCTACCGTCGAGCGAAGGAATCCTAATGCTGCGAGGTTTCCACCAAGTGAGACCGGCCGATGAATCAGTCTAATTTAGATTCTCTTTAGCTACTATTTCTGGTCCAGTCCTGATGTAGTCCTGTTTTAGTCCCCTTTTAGTCCCAGTTTAGTCCTGTTTTAGTCCTGTTTTAGTCCCAGTTTAGTCCTGTTTTAGTCCTGGTTTAGTCCCCTTTTAGTCCTGTTTTAGTCCCCTTTTAGTCCCAGTTTAGTCCTGTTTTAGTCCCCTTTTAGTCCCAGTTTAGTCCTGGTTTAGTCCCCTTTTAGTCCTGTTTTAGTCCTGTTTTAGTCCCAGTTTAGTTCTGTTTTAGTCCTGGTTTAGTCCCCTTTTAGTCCTGTTTTAGTCCCAGTTTAGTCCTGTTTTAGTCCCCTTTTAGTCCCAGTTTAGTCCTGTTTTAGTCCCCTTTTAGTCCCAGTTTCATCCTGTTTTAGTCCTGGTTTAGACCCCTTTTAGTCCTGTTTTAGTCCCAGTTTAGTCCTGTTTTAGTCCCCTTTTAGTCCTGTTTTAGTCCCGAAACCAGAAATGATTCTTCCTGATGTCCGTGTTCCAGGCTCTAAGACAGGATGTGCGTGCGCCACATTCACACCAACAATCAAACCAAACCAAACCAAAAATCAGACACCACAAAATAACACAAATATACAAATAATCAGGATAATCAAAACAAAAACAGTTCTAGTTCTAGTCGCGCCTCCACACAGTCTCTGAAGGACCAGAAGCAGCAGAAGCAGCACCTCAAGAGCATCGCACGCTTTGCAACGCATAAACAGTGCAAATCGTGTCACTGTTATTTAAAAATGCCACTAATGCGCTTACCGGGAAACCAGAAAAGATTAGGAAACGACGTGAAACTAACTTGTATCCACCCAAAAACACCATCCAGTCTCCAGTGTCGGGGCGTTCGCGGCGCCCCGAAGCCAAAGGGCGCAATGATAAATCCACATCCAAGTCTGCAGAAGCCAAACTCAAACCATTTGCCTGTATCCGTTTCCACATCGCAGAATTATTTTACTGCGTTATTAACAGCCGACGTCCTGAATTCACATTTTGAACACGACGTACATATGTTTGGAACAGCCTGTCATGTTGTTGTATCAAGAAAGCAGCTTCGCCACAGCGTGTATCCGCTCCATGACTCCCTCAACAGAGCGCTGCAAATACATCTGCTGCTAATCTGCCCGTTATTTATTTGATTTTTCCGCCTTGTCTCGCTGCGATCAGGTTTTTTTTTCCACATGTATTTGGAGCGAACCCCAGTAGATCTTCTTGCACAGGTCAAAATAAGTCCACGGGGTGCTGTCTGTATGTACGTATCATGTGTTTTTTTTACAGTTGCGATGGAAAAGCGCCTTTAAATCACATTAACCAACCAACTATGACGTTTTTTTTAGCAAACATCGCCGCATCAATCAATCCAACTTTATTTATAGAACGAACGCTTTTCAGACAAAAAAATGCAACACAAAGGCGCTTATGCAGCACAAAACGCATCATTTCTTTTCTTTCCTTTTTGATGAGTTTAGTTTCTCTGATAACAAAAAAAGTCGGCAAACATGTATCAAATGCAGAGGTTAAAGCAGAAAGAAAAGTGGTACAAACTGTTGTTTTTGTTCAAATAACTTCAAAATTGAACTTTGTGTATCAATTTCTATGGTTCATAATGAGTTTTTTAGCAGTAGAAACAGCTTTCTCTTTTCTTTTTTACTAGTTTTCAAAGTAAACTGCAAGTACCTTCAGTCTCAAATATAATCCTGATCATTTAGTTTTAGCTCAGTCTGATTAAAAAAGAAAAAGCAGAAGAAAGTAAGGTAAGGTAAGGTAAGGTAAGGTTTATTTATATAGCGCTTTACACAGACACATGTCCCCAAAGCACTTTACACAGCATTTTACAGAGCATTCTTCATTCACTCCATACCCGGTGGTGGTAAGCTACTGTTATAGCCACAGTTGCCCTGGGGCAGACTGACGGAGCGCGGCTGCCAAGCCAAGCGGCGCCAACGGTCCCTCCGACCACCACCAACACTCACTCACACAACTTTCACACCTACAGTGCAGTAAAGTAAATTGGTAAACCCCGAAAAACTTCAAAATCGAACTTTGAGTATAAATTTCTATGTTTTATAATGATTATGATTTTTGTTTAAATATATTATCAAAAAGAGTAAACTGCAAGTACCTTTAGTCTCAAATTTAATCCTGATCATTTAGTTTCTGTTTAGTTTCTCTCATTAAAAAACAAAAAATCAAATGCAGAGGTTAAAGCGCAGGGTTCCCACGGTCATGGAAATCCTGGAAAAGTCATAAAAAACTGAAAATGCCATTTTTCAGGCCCGGAAAAGTCATGGAATTTTGTAAATTCAATGAAAGTTTTGGGAAAAGTCATGGAATTTTAGTATCTCTTTCACACAACTCCAGTGTTCGGTTAAGTTCTTATTCGGCTATTATGGTTATTTCCGATTATTTTCACGTCTCTGATACCGGCGAACCTCCACCCACCTCAACTAACAAATGTTCTGTGGGAAACACTGCAGGACAATAAGGTGTTTTGTTTAGAAGAGACGACAATAAATGTGTTGACAGGATTTTGAATGTTAAAAAAACTATAAACCAAACCATCAGGTGAGTGGAAAAGGTTCACGTTTCATATTTAGCCCTAAAAGTGCTCGATTCTGCACACGTAGGTGCTGTAAAGTCATGGAAAATTCACTTTAGGTCATGCAAAAGTCATGGTCGTGTGAGTGAAAAAGAGCGGGAACCCTGAAAGCAGAAAGTAAATTGGCACAAACTTTTTCCCCCCATCAAATAACTTCATAATTGAACTTCGTGTATCGATTTTATATGCTCAAAAAGTTGCTGTGAGTCGCTTTATTTCCAATACGACACCGCGGCCACCCACAATCCCATTATACTCAGCCGTACAGCGAAGAGGCCACTTTAAAACTCCCTTTTAAACTCCTTTTCCATTGTTTCTAGTCACTGATCCAGTTCTGGCAGATGGGCCCCAGAACCAGCTCAGCAGACGCCTACAGTGCGATCCCAGTAGGAACCTCCAACATCGGGCGATTGGTGCGAAGAAGATGCTGACTCCGGCCTGTCGCGGCGAATTCACATCGTTTATTTATAGTTCAAGGTCAGATCGGGGGCTCGGTTTTGAGATGTGTCCTTCTGTGTTGGAATCGTCCTTGTTTTTTGTTGTTTTCGCCCGTTTTTTTTTCCTACTCCCGCGTTCGCCGTCAGTATCCGAAGGCAACTCTGCTTTCAAAAGGACACAGTGTTCGCTCCATCTTCGTTTACAGTAAAATCAAAGTGTCCTTGTTGTTTTATCAAAGACTTTTCCGCTTCCAGGAGGACTCGGTGTATTTTCTCCATCTTGTTTCACAGTCAAATTGAATCATTCTTGTTTTTTGAGCGTTACTTTTACCATATTTGTTCTACTCTTGTGTTTGTCGTTAGCGCAGCTTCACGATCTGATGACAGTTCCTCTTTTGCGAGGACACAGTTGCCACATTTACATGAGATTTTATTTCTGAATAAAAATTAATTCTGGTTTTAAAAGACCATGAAAACAATTCCAAAAAAAAAAAAAAAAAAAATCTGAATAAAAAATAATTTCCTTTAAAAAGATCATGTAAACACTTAATTCCAAATAAAAATACAAATTATTTAATTCTAAATTTATTCTACTTTAAAAAGAACGTGAAAACATTTAATTCTGATTAAAAAAAAGTTAAATTATGAATAAAAAATAATTCTGCTTTGTAAACACTTAATTCCAAATAATAATAAAAAATAAAATACTGAATAAAAATAATTCTGCTTTAAACGTAAAATGTAAAGACTTAATTCTGAATAAAAATAAAAATAATTTAATTCTGAATAAAAATAAGTTCTGCTTTAAAAAGACCATGTAAACACTTAATTCTGGATAAAAATAAAAATAATTCAATTCTGAATAAAAAATAATTCCGCTTTAAAAAGATCACGTAAACACTTACATTCAGATCAAAGTTAAAATAATTTAATTCTGAATAAAAATAAGTTCTGCTTTAAAAAGACCATGTAAACACTTAATTCCTAATAAAAAAAAATCTGAATAAAAAATAATTCTGCTTTAAAAAGACCATGTAAAAACTTAAAGTGTGGGTTTTCTTCCCAAAGACGTGAATACGTTCGTGTCGCTGTCCAATCAGAACCCTTCACCAGCTGCAGACGCTGAGAGGAATGAAATAAAGATGATTTAATGTGTTTTCCGTGTAAACCTCAGTTCAGAATTATTATTTCCATGTGAACTCTATTCATTTGGAATTAAAAATCACCATGTAAACGTGGCGAGTGTGTTCTCATCTTGTTCTATGATAAAAATCGAATCGTCCTGGTCGTCCTTATTGTTTTTTGTGGCTATTTTTGCCATATTTTTATCTTAACGCCACTATCTGAAGACAATTCCGCTTTCAGATATACTCTCCATCTTGTTTTACACTAAAATTCATTCGTCCTGGTTTTTGTTCCTCATGGTCAGAGTTTATTCTCCACTTTTCAGTAAATTGCAATCGTCCTTGTTTTGTATTCAGGTTTGGTTTCCTATGTTAACCATTACTGTAGTGTCAAAATCTGAAGAAAATTACACTTTCATTAAGACGCAGCATATTCTCCATCTTGTTTTTACATCAAAATGGCTTCAAATCCGTTTTTTTCCCCACTGTATTTTCTCCGTTCTTGTGCCAGTCGTTAGCGTAGCGTCATTACCCAAAGATTCTCCGTTTCGCTTTACAGAAAAATCGAATAGTCTTTGTTTTTTTCCACATATTTTTTCCGTTTTAGCGTCACTATTCGAACACAATTCCGCTTTTAGGACGACAATGGCTGACTATTCTCCAGTGAAAGTGAATCATCGTTGTTTTTTTTGCTTGTTTTGTCCCATTTTTTTCCATTTAGGTTTTAAACGTTGGCGTAGCATCAATACCCAAAGACAATTCCTCGTTCAGGAGGACACGGTTATTCACCTTTGCCCTTTTGGTTTACAGTAAAATCGAGTCGTCCTCGTTTTTTGCTTTGCTTTTCCGTGTTCTCTTGTCTTCTCTAAACAAAGAAATTCCACTTTCAGTTTATTCTCCATCTTGGTTTACAGTAAAATGGACCGCCATCGTTGCGTGAGGCTATTTTAAATCGTTACGCCCCATTTGCCCATAATATCTACGCCAACCTTTTACAGTGAGGACACGAGTTTTCTCTTTCGGCGTACGGCCATATGCATAACCCATTAGTGCAGCGACAAGTGGAAATGAGACGTCAAAACAAACGTACAGACTGTATCGAACAGAGAAAATCTCACCAAGCGGAACCTGACGACCACAGAATTACCATCGGTGGACACAGCGCTAAAACGTTTAACGGCCCAAAATGCACCTCATATCTAACCCACTGTCAGGCAGAGCAGATACTTTCTTGAAAACTACCGTGAACGTTTCTTTTCACGTTTCGTTCACACGATTAACACACAAACACTGCATATTTAGGCGTCTTTTTCTCTCAAACATTACGACCTGTCTCCATCTAACTTCTGAGGTTCTTTTTTAAGACAAGTGTTTTAACCTTTTTTGACATGTTTCGGCTGCTATTTTTGGCGTAATGTCTCTATCTAGACGCGCCGGTTTTCCGACACTTTAACATCGCTGTTCCGACACGTCACCCGTGCGCATCTCTCGCCGTTCCAGGTTCGTTTCAGGTTAGATATTCTCCCAAAAGCTGGTCTATGCTCCTTTTTTTAAACGCATGACTTACTGATATCCTCTGTGGCTGAAGATCAAGTGTTTTGTATCGGCCCAAAGCATCTTATGATATACGGGAGCGCAAAACAGAATAGGCTATCAGATTAAGACTATTCATGTCGGAAAAGCAGAATATTTGAAAAATAGTAAAGTGCCGCTGCTCTGACAACGAAAAAAAAAGGTCAAAGTAGTGGGACGCTTGAAAAATAAGAAGATAAGATAAGAAACTTTATTGTCCCCAAGGAGAAAAAGGGGAAATGTGTTTTGGGAACGGCTGCTGCTTAAAAAAAACAGCTAAACTTCACAACAGTCACAAGACCCATGTGGTCCAACCAAAAGGCGCCCAAGATATTGCACCAGCCCTATTGCACGGACAGTTATTGCACCATTAAATAAAGTGACTAAGTGCGTCTTTGTTGTGCAGATTTGTTCAGCAGTGCAACAGAAGTGGCACAAATGAAAGTTTATATCTGTTACTCTTAAACTTAGGGACTCGACAGCCTTTGCCGGATGGAAGGATTTCAATATTCGCCGTGCAACAGGTGAGAGGAGTTTCCCACAATCCATCTGTCCCGAGTGCAGCGCAGACTTTTGAAAAATCAATCAAACTTTATTTCTATAGCACCTTCCAACAGCCAAAGCCGAGCAAGGTGCTGTACGACAATAAGACGAGATAAAAAACAATAAACATCATTCACATATGTCAACAAAGCACATTACACCAGTTAAAGAAGGTGTCATAGGGCCACTAAGTGTTAAAAGCCATTTTAAATAAACAGGTTTTAAGTTTGGCTTTGAACAAAGGTCAGTGACGGAAAAACGTTTGTGTCACTACGCCGACAATTACACGTCAATGTCTAAACAGCGACATGTCGGAAAAGCAGCACGTAAACCTTCAGCGGAATCATTTTGGTTGATTTCAGTCCTCGAATCGCCGATCTCTACTGAATTCAAGCTAAATGGCAAGTTGAAACCTACCACTTCATGACATCATAAGGTGGAACGGAGCATTTTTTAGCTTTGGAGACATAAACAGACTAATAATAAAGGATTATTTATTAACTTCTGATGTTTTGGATCAGTTTTGGAACATTCGAACATATCTTAAAGCTCACAACAATCCATTTTGTTTAATATAGGACCTGTAATCATTAATCGCTAATTGAACTTTTCAGTTTTCACCTGCTTGTTTCTATGGATACGTCATCGCTCTGACTAGAATGTTCCCTAGTATGTGATTAAACAGATCTACCTGACGATTATTCGATTCCAGATGGTTTTATTGCTCAAAAATACCTAGAAAAACAGGCGTTCAATTGCAACGTAGCTAACAGACATGAACATGCACACAGACAGCGTCTCCCTCTTTTCTGCAGCACTCGAGGAAAACCAAAAACTAAAACACCACACTACCCACGCCAGTCCATCTTTCCCACAATCAGGGAATAATTTAGCTCCATAAAATGCTTCTTTATAAAAGATAAATCGCTATTCATATAACCGTACACTGTATCTATAGGTAAAGTTAAAGCTTTGGACAAGAATCAACCCCGTAACCTTCCGTTTTTTGCGCGAATCCCTAACCCACTACTCCACTCCCTGATAAACAAATGCCTTTAGTTGATTTCCAAATCCCACGTCGTTCTGCGTGTTTGCTGTTTATTTGATTCCTCTTCCTCGTCTCTCATAACTTTCGCCATCGAGCCCCGTTATTAATCACACCCGCCGTGATCGAGGTCCCGCGCGGCCGAACATTCGCCGCCGTTCGTTTTCTCAGCCGTTTTATTAGCAGTCAAAAGCTGTTAGCGCTTGTCATTTCACTCCTCGCTGGCGAAATTCTCTCAATTCCCTTAATTTCCTTTCTCATAATGCATTTAGCCACTGAGCTCAGGCAGGGCCATCGCCGTGTCACGCCAACGCGGAAAGTCATCCCGGGCCGGCCACTTTTCAATTAGCAATCGCACAATATTTTCAGTGATACCGATCAGGCCGGGACTTTTTATGACGGATTATACATCAAAGACAGTTTAGGAGACGAGCGGCATTTATCAACAGTCCGAATTGCAGAAATGTGCGGAAAACATTCATCAGCAAGACACGCGGGGACATTAATTATCACAAAAAGTGTGGATAGAAATGGGTTTGGAGCGAGTTCGGTGCAGCCACAGAAAAGCGGGATAACAAGTGCTGTAAAATATAAGTTTTACTACAAAGGTTCATGAGGCTAAGGTAGAAACTTTTGCGTATTTGTCCCACTGGCGTCACTGGGGAATGAGGAGCTCTGGTTTCAGAATGTTAATCCTTAAAAACACGGGGAGAATATGCAAACTGAATCAATAGTCCTGACCTCTGTGACTGTTCTAAATCTAAATCCAACTTTGTTTGTGTAAGAAAATAGAAAAACGTCTATACAATAACCTTATTACGTTGGAATAACTCTAACTTTGAAGTATATATTTTATGTCGAAAAGGAAGTAAACTGAACGCTTCTTCCTGAAATTAATCAAATATAATTATTGATTGACTATATGTAATAATATGGACACATATTATGTCGTTACGTTATATTTTAAACATAATTTGAAATAGTATTGAGTTTATAAAAGTCAGTACATCCAATTTAGACATCGCTAAACATCTACCTCACGATTAGAAAGTACATAGTTGTAAACACGGACTAACACATTTGACTGGAAGCTACAGAATATGTGTAAGTGCTAGAACCAAATTATACTTTTTAATTTCCTTCAGGGGCTTTAACCTAATTGGGATGTAACAATAACGTAAATATGGTGATATCGAATCGTCAAAGGTCTCACAATAATATCGAGGAGCATCACAACATATCGAATCCCAAGTCTCTTTGCTTAAATGAACAGTTCTGATGCAGAAATAGCTAAAAAAACAGGGAACTACATAGACCATGATCCTTTGCTCCGTTTCCGTGCAGACGACATGAAGAAATAACTGTTCTAAGCACTTTTACATCTTCATTCTTTGGATTAAGTCTCCTGAAGGCATTTTTAGAGGAAAAAGGAGCAGATTCACAGGGAAAATATCGCAATAAATCTGGTACGGTGACATGTTTATGGTGAAAATATCGTACAGAGAGATTTGGATTTCGTTCCGTCCCTAATGACAATAAATGTTGCACCAAATGACTGGGCGTTTTAGAGTCAGTCTTGTTATTATGTAGAATATCGTAATATCGTGAGCTTTTCCAATGACATCGCAATAAATATCTTACCGTGACGTTCGTACCGTGATGATATCGTATCGTGAGACTTGGATATCGTCACACCCCTGGTAATTAAGTAAAATTTGTCTTGCCAAACTAAAAATATGTCCTAAAAATCAGCTCTTAGGGTCAAAAAGAGCCCACTGTGCGCCGTCTGTGTCTAATTATGGAGCATTTTCAACGGCTGCAAAACAGGAAGTGACTCTAGTGCACTATCAGCATGCTAGTTCTTAGCAGTAGCGTGAATGTCTGCATCTAAGAATAATAAAAATAATAATGTATTTCATTTAAAAAGGTGCTTTTCTGGGTGCTCAAGGACACCGTACAAACAGCAACACAGTGCAGGACAAGTTCGCAAACATCCGGTCAGATAATTGAAATAAAGAGTCTGGATTTGGATAAAATATATAAAATATATACGTGTTTTTATGAGTCACCCTAACAAGAAGTAACTCTAGTGCGCTATTAGCATGCTAGCTGTTGTTAGAAGTGGGATTGAGGTAAAGGAACGCATTAGGAAAGTGAGGAAAAGATTTTTGCGTTTTTGTTCAAAATCAGGTACGGCGAAATTGTCCGTACAACATTTTCCTTTTTTTGTTGTTTTGTTTTGCATGAGCTCGGTATTCCTCTTCATCCTCTCTCCTCTTAGCATTCCTCTCCCGCAGCCTCCTCCTCCTCCTCCAGTCCCGCGTCTAGACAGTAATTTCATGAATAAATACAATAGGGATCACCTCCACTTGGCCCGTCTGATTGATCTGCGAGCCCGGCGCCGGCGAAATGAATGCGGCGCGAAGACGGAGCCCGAACCGCACGACAAAACCCCCTCTGTACTGTCTTTACTCGCCGCCGCTCGGCTTTATGTAAACCAGATGAGTGCTCAAACATACACCGAAGTCCACACGGCGGCTTTGACTAACGCTTACAGAGGTAAATACGCTGAGACAATAGACGACAGGGGCCCAACGAAGGAGGAAGAGGAGCGGAAAACGAATAAAACGCTCAGTCATATTTGGCGATACTGAAATACCGACAGCAGAAGATCCGGTAAACTGTCCTCACGGGTCAACCACGACTATTAAACACACGCTTTTCTCTAACGTGACCTTTTATTTTTGATACGACGTCCCTTCTTTATGATTATTATTAGTTTGTACGACCATAAACGAAAAAAAAATCGAATAAAAATAACTTTTTAAATCACATTTTTCATTGCCGCCGTTGTTTATTTTGTACGATCATAAACGATAAACTTCGGCGCCTTCTTTAGCATTAATATTAGTTTGTACGACCACAGATAGAAAAGAATTTAAATAATAATAATGAAATAAATCCTTACATTTTTCATACTCATCACTTCATTCACACTGTTGTTTTTTCAGTACGATCAGAAACGATAAACTGTTGTGCCTTTTTTCCCCATTATTGTTAGTTTGTACGACCATAAACGAAATAAAAACTAAACTTAAATGTTTATTTCAATCCATCAATCAATAGAACTTTTGCACGATCACAAACGCTAAACTTTTGCCACTTCTTTACAGTTATTATTAGTTTTGTACGACCATAAACGAAAGCCAAAAACTCCTCACATTTGTTCGTTCTCATGGTTTAGTTCGATACGATCAGAAACGATAAACTTTTGCGCCTTCGTTAACGCAGTTATTCGTTTGTACGACCATAAATGAAATGAATAATTTAAAAAAACGCAACGTGACCGCCCAACCCCGCGTCGTGTACGCCCGCAACCCGCCCGCAACCCGCCCGCAACCCGCCCGCAACCCGCCCGCAACCCGCCAAACTCGGAGAATTATGTCCACACATGTACAGTATCGCCCAAGTCTGAGAACCGTCTCCAGATGTCAGACTTGCCTTTGTTTTTTGGGCTGGAAAACCCTCGTTTGACACTTTTCTCCACTTCGTCGGTTGACCGAGTCGTCCTGACGCCGGACTCGCTCATCCCGCATTCTCCCGCAGTGTTTCTTACAGCCGTCCGATTCCCGCCTGCAGGGAAAATCGCTCATTCCTGCAAAATTTACGTTCCCCGAGGACCCAATGCAGATCTCTAATTCTGATGACTGTTCATTTTGTACGATCATGAACGATAAACTTTTGTGCCTTTAACGTTATTAGTTTGTACGACCATAAAAAAACCCTTACATTTTTTCATTCTTGTAGTTTATTTTGTACGATCACTAATGATAAACTTCTGCGCCTTCGTTAACATTATTATTAGTTTGTACGAACCATAAACGGAAACCAGAATTCTTATATTTTTCAGCCCCACTTTATTTTGTACGATCACAAATGTATTACAATTAAAATGATTATTATGCATATTATATTATATTATTATACATATTATATTATTAGTTTGTATGACCATAAATAGAATCCTCACATTTTTCATACTCATTACTGTTTATTTTGTTACGATCATAAATGATAAACTGTTGTGCCTTTTTTTTAATCATTATTATTACTTTGTACGACCATAAACAAACACCAAAATCTTCACATTTTTCATTCTTATTGTTTCTTTTGTAAATGATAAACGGTTGTGCTTCTTTATGATTATTAGTTTGCTTTGTCGTGAAAATAAGGCGCTCAAACTGATTTTCCGTCTTAACCTCCTGAGACCCGAGCTTTTGTCTGCTGTGCATTTTTCATTTCTTCTTGCTATTTGGGATGAGTAGGACCTACTAAGTAAGTCTTCTGTATGACACCATTGGTTAAAAAATGTAAAAACATTAAAATGTACAGCAATAAACAGCAATTATCTGTTTATTTCAAGCCCTAAACCTGCCAAATGTGACGTAGGTCGACCGTGAGCGGGTTGGGGTTCAGTGAGTGAGGTTAAAAACACACGAAAAGGCCTGAAAATGTGGTCCACAGTTTAAATTTTTTCTGGTTTTCAGTCGTTAGAAAAAAAAGTAGAGGTGCAAAAAGTGGAGACAGGCAGCAGTTTCCCTATAGCAGCAGAAACGTCCAGCAATTTATAACTGTAAACTCATCTAAATAATCCCAAGTTTACCTAACAACATGTACAATCAATAATATAACACAGTCCCAATGTCTTCAAACGAGGACATGACATTTCCTGATGCTCTCGTCTGCTGTGGTCAATAAAATGGGTCAAATTTTAATGCCAAATGAAGATACATTAAGATACATGAAGAGACATTATTGTACATAAATACATTGGTTTTATTCATAAATTTTGCATCTAAACTTTACCATGCAGTTTTTTTTTTACTTTCGGGAGCTGCTGTAGAGGTTTTTAGTTGATTACAGGCAAAAATGTAATGTCCTCGTGTGGGGCCACAGGGTCTCAAGAGGTTAAACACAGAACGTGAAAAACAAAACCGGTTCATTTCAATAGTTTTGCATTGATCTAAAGTTATTCCTCACTTTTCTGCATTCTGGGCGTCCGAATTATTCACCTCGAAGACTTTATGAGCGCGTTTCACAACTTCCAGAAAGCAGAGTGGAGTTTGCCGTCACGGTAATGCTCGCAACACCACCAGCATGCAAACCGTGCACTCCCTGATACACAGAAACGAATGGCTCATCATCAGATTTTTCGGGACACCCTGTATACTGTACGGGGAAAGACACGTTTTACTCTGAAAAATCTGATACACGACCTTTAAACTGAACTGTTTAGATGGAGATAAACGCCGCGAGGCCAAGTTACAGGTCAGATCTGTGGAGAGGCGACCCCGCGCGCAGTAAGAACGCGAGTATTTTGGAACAATAAAGACGCCTGTAGTCGAACGGAAGCCGGATATTCGCGTTTCGCACCATATCGAAGCATTTCAGCACCTTTAATTACAGTTATAACGTCAGGAAAGCTGTGGTTGTTTTGCTGAATATTGTTGAGCAGGGGTAGAATGGAGACGGTGAGTTCTGGTCGGGCTTTTAGAACCAAACACTGGCACCGAAGTAGCGCCGGCGAACGGGCTTGACCGGCCCATCTGGCATATTGGACTCTCAGACCGAAATGGTTTGGTCAGTGGCCATAAAAGTAAAGGAGGTGCCACGGAGCGGTTTCCTTTATGGTTTAGTCCGGCTCATTAAGCGGCCGAAGCCTGAAGGAGAGTGAGCTCAGACCGGTGAGTCAGGACGGCGCTCGGGAACTTTGCGACGAACGGCAAATTTCTCTGATCCGGCCAAAGATTTCAAAACTTCTATCGGGTTATTCGTCTTGTTTTTCCAGATCTATTTACGTCTGAAGTCGTCGTATCATCTTAAAAATGGTCAGATACAGGATATTTCTTCCATATTTTCTTAAATCTAGACAAAAAAACGCATCTGTTTTAAGGGATATTTACTAAATGACAGACTAAACATGTAAGATTATGAAGCTTATTTCAAGATTTCTTTTTTTCTTATTTAGTTTTTATATCTATAAACTAGTGAGAATAAAACAAGCAAAATAAGTGTAACATGGAGTTTAAGGCATTTTTATGGATATAAATCAGTCGATCTTGGACTGAAATTGTCCAGTATCTCTGAAAGATTTAAAGATTTTAGAAGTGGTAATTAGTCTTAAAATGAGGAAATAAAAAACATTCACGAAGATTTGTCGAATCAAGAATAAAATGAGCTTTATATTCTAGTTTTAAGATTTTTCAGCTTAATTTATTCATAGACTTATTAGTGTTGTACGCTTTATTTTAGATCACTTAAATCACTTAAATTATTGCTTAGAATAAGTGATTGTATTTTATTTGGAGTTTTATGAAGGCCAAGATATATTTTCTTATTTTAAGATGTAAATGTCACTTCCTGCACTGGCCGATCATTTCACTTGTTTCTAGAGCATTTTCACTTAAAACAAGTGTATTTTTCTACTTTTAAGGACGGCTATTTTGCAGTGAATGGTCGAACTAGGATCATGTGAGTCTGATTTTAAGCACTTATATCTAGAATTTAGCATCTTTGGATTTATTCTCAGGCCATGAACACTGATCCTAAACCGGTTTTAAGTCTGTTTATTTCGACCTGAGCCTCCGTAAACTTATTTCCAGCCCCTGAACTCCCACAGAGACGCTTCATTCTCGTCTAGAGGTCGTTTATTTTAAAAGAACTTGTCCAGTAAAATGATCTCGCTGCCTGGACAGATCATTTCACTACTTTTAAGTCATTTTCTGATAGGTTTAAATGTTTACAATCTTAAATTTTGCAGTGAAGCGGTGGGTAATGTGGAAATTTGGTATTTTACTCAGTGTCACTTAAATATAGTTTTGGATTTGATCAAGAGCAATAATCAGACGCCTTTTTGGTAAGAATAATAGTATAAAAGCTGGTTACAAAAGTCACATATGTACAGATAATTTAGCTTGAAATGAAAGAAAAGGAGAAGAAAAATAACTTGAAATAAATGGGGAAAAAAGAAGAAAACAATAGATCTGAACTACAGTTAAAGCAACACTGTGTAACTTTCACAATCACATAGACAGAAACTAGTGTAATACGGGCCTTTCACTGCAAAAAAGCTTCACCAAAACGTAACATACAAACACTTAAATCTATCAGGAAATGACTTAAAAGTGGTGAAAGGATCCGTCCGTGCAGCGAGATCGTTTTACTCGACGAGTTCTCTTAAAATAAACGACCTGTAGACGAGAATGACGCCGTCTCAGACCCGATATATCGACAATAAATCTGAAAACGAACTTTATTTTGCACCACTGTCTTTTTATACATTCGATTTTAGCAACAAAACTCCAAGTGGTGCCGAGGCGCGCGATCCCATTTACTTGAACTTTGCATTCAGTAGAGTAGAGTTTTTTTTTTTCCCCTCCTTCTTTTTAAAACCGAAGTGGCTCGGAAATAAAACTGCTCGCGATTGATTCCGGGAGGTCGCCCCGGCGAGTTCGATAGCCGCTCCGCCGCCGTGGGGTTAAATAATGAATGGCAGTTTAAAGTAGTCGCAAATAGGCCCTGATTTCCTCGAGGCATCGGCGTGCGTCCGGGCTGATAACAAGGCGCCTACGCTCGCTATGTTAATGACCTCCGCCAGCGACACACAAATGGTCCATTATTGAACCTTTCTTTAAATTTACTCCGGGCGCAGTTCAGCCGTAATATCTCAGGAAATCTTTGAAACCCAGGAAGGTAAAATGTACGCTGGAATAAAAGTCGTACATACTGCGTTGATCCTGCAGTTTTGCCTGCATATTTAGGCCTGAGTTCTTCTATAAAACAGGAAAAAAAACACTCTGTTCCACCTTGTGATGTCATGCGGTGGTACAGGAAGTGCTCCACTGCGTTTAGAAACACCACACACCTTCACTAAAAAAACATCTGGATGGTTTTAGACCTGGAATAATGCGCTGATCCACTTTGAGCATTAGTTCAGTAGAGATGGACAATTCCAATTTAGACCTGGTTTTAGTCCTGGTTAAGACCTGGTTTTAGTCTTGGTTTAAGTCCTTGTTTAGACCTGGTTTTAGTCCTCGCTGAGACCTTGTTTTAGTTCTGGTTGACACCTTGTTTTAGTTCTGGTTTAAGTCCTGGTTAAGACCTGGTTTTAGTCCTGGGTTAGTCCTGGGTTAGGGCTGGTTTAGACCTGGTTTAGACCTGGTTTAAGATATGGTTTAGACCTGGTTTAGTCCTGGTTTAAGTCCTGGTTAAGATCTGATTTTAGTCCTGGGTTAGGGCTGGTTTAGACCTGGTTTAAACCTGGTTTAGACCTGGTTTAAGATATGGTTTAGACCTGGTTTAGTCCTGGTTTAAGTCCTGGTTAAGACCTGGTTTTAGTCCTGGGTTAGGGCTGGTTCAGACCTGGTTTAGACCTGGTTTTAGTCTTGGTTTTAGTCTTGGTTTAAGTCCTTGTTTACACCTGGTTGAAGTCCTGGTTTAAATCCTGGTTAAAACCTGGTTTTAGTCCTGATTTAGGCCTGGTTTAGACCTGGTTTAAGTCCTGGTTTAGACCTGGTTTTAGTCCTGCTTTCGTCCTTGCTTTAGTCAAGTTGAGGCCTGGCTTTAAATGTGCAGGATTTGTGCGTTAAACGTGTGTGAATGAAACAAAATAACTCCAGGTCTGTTTGTGACGAGGAAACAACATTACAGCACAGATCAGAATAGCGTAACATGGGCCCTCAACCAAAGCAAGTACTTCTACCACCTCTTGTTGGTCGTGACAAATAAATAAAACATCCACAGCGCGTTTCAGGTGCTCCACTTAAGGACCACTTCTTGCTGTCTCTCACTGAACACTGTGTTGTATAGATTGAAAACAGCGCTGCCGTCGCACTAAAGATCCACGAGAAGCTTCTGTGAGAGAACCGGACCTGCAGCAATCCTGTCTGACCCCCGTGCAATCAAACACAAGGGCTTTTTAATGCCGGGCTCGCTTTCCTTTTGAACAGGCAACCACTACAAAGCAAAGCAAAAAAAAAAAAAAAAAAAAGATTGGTGTACAGAGGAGAGATGGATAGAGATAGAGGCGAGAGAGGACAAAAGAGCCGACGGCCGAGCAGACGTGGAAATAAATAAAGTGGGTGAGGTTAGGATACAAGATGTTCTCGCTCATTCCCTGGACAGTATAGGAGGAAGATGAGATTTGACCTCGATGACTTAGACATGTGAGCGACTGCAGAGAGAGCGAAAAGTTGAACTCTGCAACATGACTCATACAGTATTATTCTTATTAATTTTAAGTTTTGTAAAGTCTTTTTGTGCTATAGTAGTATTTTTTATTTGATATCATAGCAGTAGTAGAAGAAGTAGTACTAGTAGTAGTAGTAATATTAGTAGTTGTAGTAGTACCAAATTGTATTTCTAATTTAGAAGTTCTTTTGACTAACCATGGACATTCATTTATTCCAACAGCCATTTCTTATCAGGGCGTCCGCCGCCTGTTCCGACGTCCCTTCATTACGACATGTCTATATTTAAACGTGCCGCTTTTCTGACACTTTTTAGTATCGCTGTTCTGACACAACCTGTGCATATTCAGGCTGCTGTCCGTGGTGCTGAATGCACCTACCAATCGATCTGCTGCATTCAGCACCATGGACAGCAGCCTGAATATGCACAGGTTGTATGTCAGATACTAAAAAGTGTCAGAAAACCGCCTATTCCGACATCCCTTCATTATGACATGTCTCTATTTAGACGTGTTGGTTTTCTGTGTATATTCAGGCTGCTGTCCATGGTGCTGAATGCAGCAGATCGATTGATAGGTAGGTAGGTAGATCAGCTGTACTGACCAGCTTTACTGAAGGGAAAATTCTGTATATAAAAGACATTTTTTTAAAAAGGAGAAGTGCATCTGAGCCACGGCCTGTGGTTAGTTGCACTCTGCATCTTTTGGCCGCTCGTCTGACTGCTCTGCATTTCCAACATCACGGAACCGCCACAACCTTCATTTCTGAACAATAAAGTACATATATCCGTCCCTTATGTAGGATACAAAGCTCAGTGACAGTTGCTATAGTAAACCATATCTCCGGTAAACATCTTATGAGATACGGGAGCGCAAAGTATAATAGGCACATTCATATTATTCATGTCAGAAAAGTGAAATGTAGAAAATAGTAAAGTACTGCTACTCTGACAATGAAAAAAAACAAACAAAATTGCCAAAGTAGTGGGACATTTGGAAAATAATGTTTACGCCGCTACTCTGACAATTAGACATCAGTGTGAAAATAACGGCATGTCTCAATAACACAGCACGTTCATACATGACTGGTCTTGCCCAACGACACGGCGACAACATGCACATGGCTGGAGCTGGGATTGAACTGCGATAATAAAATAACATAAAACACGGGTCTGTTCTGGGTGGCCAATAATCAGGCATCACAATTTTCGAGAAGATGTGTGTCAGGGGCTTTCAGCTGCTTCTTGCTCTTCCAAATATACAGAGCTGGAGTGAGGGATTGTGGGAGAATAAAGGAGGAGAGAGTGAGAGGGGAGCACGCCTGGCTGAGCGTGAAATGGTGTCTTACGGCAGGTAACGTGATGGGTGCTGTGACGAGTGGCTCGAGCTCAGGCTTTACAGCAGGACAGAAGATCCTGTGTTCAATCCCCAGTTGTCCAGGCGGAGTTTGCATGTTCTCCCTGTGTTGAAACATGTACCATAGCTACAATTCTCCAACTAAAACTGGGCGAACATGGCAATAATTTCAATCGTTTCACTCAGCTCCAGCTCAAACTGTACGACCAGATCTCAGGGTTTAAAAGTTCACAGCTCATGATTCATGTTCTCACACTGTACAAACGACTTCAACCGTGTGAAATCCGCACAAGAGGCGACTGATTTTCCAACAGGTTTGATATTCTTGAGACCTACGACTCTCGATGTGGAGCTGGTCGTGAGGCATTCATCAGTTCTCGTTACCCCATGTTTACTACACGAAGCACGACACACGATTAAGCCAAAACTCGATCCCAAAAACAGTCGCACGAGTGAAAAATCTGCTCGAAAAGGGGCAAAAATCCCACTGTGTAACGCTTAAGGCAGTTCCTGACCAAGTCGAGCGACAAGAATCCCCAACAACCTCGAATGCAAAGGACAAATTTGCCTATGGATGGGGACAATAAAGGCTTAATTTTCACCTTTACTACGATGACAAAAATATTTTAAATGCATTAAATCCATTGGCTTCCATAGATTCCTACAGTTTTCTTTAAATGGTGTTGTCCAGTCATCAGGAACTGTGCGGGTGTTGCATGCTAGTTGTTGCTCTGGAAAGTTGAGACCCTATTCCAAAAAAACGAGCTTTATCACTGTCGTACATGGAGAAGTTTACCCCGCTGACAGGTCACGTATGTGCTGATGAAGCATCATGAAGTGTCACAGGAACCAGGAAATGTGTCATTATGAAATCACATACAGGGTTCGTTATTAGTGATCGGTCATAACTGCGGAGAACTAAATGTTTTTTCTGTTTCCATGGAGTCTTTTTGTGTCACCGTGTAGTTTGGACCTCTGAAAACGTGATCTGAAATGGTTCCTGTGTGTCAGATGCCCTCCCTGTGTCTCTATCTGCTCACGCTGTAGTTTACATCACTGCAAATGCGTGTTCTGAAATACAAAGAGCTCATAGAACTGTATTTAAAGTCCTGGTTTAGTTCTGTGTTCGTCCTCTTTTAGACCGAGTTAAGTACTGGGCTAGACCTGCTTCAGTCCTGTTCTCCTGGTTTTAGTCCTGTTATAAGTCCTGGTTTTAAAGCCGATTTTAGTGTTGGTTTAAGTCCTGCTTTAGACCTGGTTTTAGTCCTGGTTTTAGTCCAGGATTATATATGGTTTAGTCCTTGGTTAGACCTGTTCAAATCTTAGGTCCAGGTCAAATCTTAGATCTGGTTTTAGTCTTAGTTTAGACGCAGTTTAAGTTGTGGTTAAGACCTGATTTAGACCTGGTTTTATTCCTGGTTTAAGTCCTGTTTTTGTCCTTGTTTAGTCATGTTTAAGTCCTGTTTTTATTATTAGTTTTAGTTCTCGTTTAGACCTGCTTTTAGTCCTGGTTTAAGTCCTGGTTTAGACCTGGTTTAGCCCTGCTTTTAGTCCTGGTTTAGACCTGGTTTTAGTTCTGTTTTAGACCTGGTTTAAATCCTGGTCTTAGTCGTGGTTTAGTCCTGGTTTAAGTCCTGGTTTTATTATTGGTTTAGACCTGGTTTAAACCCTGGTTTAGACCAGGTTTTAGTCCTGTTTTAGACCTGGTTGAGTCCTGGTTTAAGTCCTGGTTTTATTATTGGTTTAGACCTGGTTTAAACCTGTTCTGAAATACATGTGATTCTTGAATTAGTTTTGCCAAATTCTTAAAACTTTATCAAAAAGAAAAAGTTGACCCTCAGTCACTGCACTTCCACCTTTTTCCATTTAAATATTTTCCTCTACATTTACAGACATTTCTGAATCTCATCTCAACTTCTGAACGATTTTCCTTTGAACATAAAACCATTCAACGGAAAAAGTCACATCGTATATTTATTTAGGGCCAACGTTTCTTTTATGTTTCACCACTGAGCTGAAAAGGAGCTCTCCAACAATCGACCCGCTGCCAGTTTGTTCAGTTACAAACACATTTATTACCTTATCATTACATATGAAACGAGAATCACACGGTATGGAATTCTCAAGTGGAGTTTACAGTCCCGCTCTTGTGCTGAACAGTGGGCGTTCCTAACATTCTTTCGCTCTGTAATTCCGCTTTCTTCCTTCTGCCGGCTTCAAATTTAGCACCTCTCAAAGCTGCACTCGGAGCAGCTGCTATACTTAGCCGTCTGCAGCGGCATTAGAGGCATTAGAGTTAGACCTCCCGCCGCTCCGCTCGTGTGGAACTCCGCGACACAACAAACACATCCGGTTCCACAGAAAGAAGAGACGGTGTGTGTCAGTAGGGATCCGAAACACAGGGAGGCTGGAGTGAGGGATTGTGGGAGAGTGAGGGAGGGGGGAGCTCGCCTGGCTGAGCGTGAAACGGCGTCTTACGGCAGGTGACGTGCGATGGGCTTCTGTGACATACGACCGGTGGCAGGACTCGCGCCTTACAGCAGAGCAGAAGAGGCCAGGTTCAATCCCAGGGCGGAGTTTGCGTGTTCTCCCTGTGTGTCTGGATGGGTTTCCTTCAGTTTCCCCCATCGACCCCAAACTAGCACTTCGCACCACAGGGTTTTTCGGTCTTAAACGATGATTAAACGTGCGACAAAAAGCGCAAACACCACAGACACGAGGAGAAACTTATGAGACGTAAAATCTCCGATCGTAAAAACTGCAGCGGGATCTGCATGCGGACCACAGGATATAAAGTTCTGAGCACGATCGCGTCTACAGTAAAACCACTCGCTCTGAGACTCTGAAGTGTTCAAAGATCAGACTCTGCACCTCCAGTTTAGACACAAGTCAAAACTGTGTTATTATTATTTGTGAAATGTGGAGCAACACTTCAGATACAGGATTTTTAAAGCGTAAAAGAGGAGCTAAAGTCCACAGGAAGTAGAGTCACTGTCAGGAATTTGCAGCTTCACCTCGATCTGTGCGTTTTGTGGATGTAAACAGACACACGTGAGGAACTATCTCGACTTTTTACTTTCAAACGACGCCTCAAACTGGATTGACAGCACGGTTTTGTGGACTGGGGTCATTATTTGCAAAGGACAATTTCTAGATAAAGTGGATGAGATGCTGCACTTTAAATTTACCACTTTACGAGCGCTGAGGAATAAAGTTTTCTCATTATTTTTGCCGTTTCTTGAGTTTGTATCTTGCGTCTCTGTGTCCGTCGCTCCTCCGCCCCTGAGTTATCGGCTGTTATCGTAACATTGTTGATGTTCGGTGGTTCTGATCCGACACCGACTCCACACGCGAGGAGCAGTGGCTTCAAAATCTCACCGAAAAAAAGACAAAAAGTCGGGTCACGCCTCCCTGAACTCGGAAGAAGAAATCGCAGCCAAAATCGGGCAAATTCCCCTGTAGTTTGTGGCGAATTTTAGTCCTAACCAAGACGAGCAACAAGGACAAATTTCCCTATTAACGGGAACAATAAAGGCAATTCAAATTAAACAGAAAATGCACACCAACGTTTTTGTAGTGGTGCAAATGCAACGGGCAGCAACTTAAAACTGAGACACTCACATGGGCGATGTCCAAAAACCTTTTTTTTTTTAGGGTTTTTAATAACATTACGGCAAAAAAAAAGTGCTTAAGACCAGGGGTGTGAAACTCATTTTGGTCCGGGGGCCGTATACAACCAATTCTGATTCCAAAGGGGCCGGATCAGAAAACTCATGGCATATATACCTCAAAAATAGCAATGAGTCCAAATATTTGTGCAGAGAAACGCAAATCTATTACAGAAATCTTTTTTATTTGATTTTATTTTACAAAATATTATAATATTATGCTAGGTTAGCTTGCTTTCACAGTAGCATCACGAACCTCTCGGCCCCTGGGTGAAAACAGACGGCTGTTTCTTCAGTTTCAGCAATAATTCGTTTATCTTCTGTTTTCTCAATTCTCTGTTCAAGTTATTGTATTTTTCGCAGTGTCTCGTAGTGGCGTTTAACAGTCAAAACGATGGTCCTTTAAGAGCGTTTGGAAAGAGGCAGGTCTTCATTTGTCTGGTGCAGGCGCCACGCACAGAAGCACTGGAGATGCTGCTATGCTAAGCTGTGCAGAAAATTACCAGAAAAATCTGAAAATTTTAAATATTTTAATAGAAAATCAGCCGAGGGCCAGATTAAAGGTCTTGGAGGGCCGGATCTGGCCCCCGGGCCGCATGTTTGACACCTGTGCTTTAGACCACAGTACACTAATAAAGACCAACTACAACTTTAACCATAACCAGGATTCTGTTAATGACACAAAGTTTTTACATAGATTAAATTATATTCTATTAAAAATGGTCTTAAAATGCATCCTTCTGGCATCAACGGAAATGAAAATCGCCTCTTTAAAGGTTCCATATGATGCACAATGGAAACGTGTGAGCTTCAAGTCTAAGGTTTTGCACGTATAAAAGTCTCCGGGTAATTCTATTGTAAAAAGCAGACGGCGCATATTTATAGCACAAACACTTGGGCTACGTCTGTTTTATCTGCCACCGTTCGTTAAGCGAGAGGAGCCCTTTTCTTCCTCCGATCCGCCGTGACAGCCCTGAAAGCTCCTCGCCGTGCAGGCAAGTCCTCAGCACCCAAATGTCAAACAGTCAACTCCGGATCAACGCAATCCGCATTCGCTTTTTACATCACTCAGGACGTTTTTTTTCCCCCCGACTGGATTTGAATGAAAACCGACATTGTAAGAGAGACAATGCTTCAAAGGGTGAGTGACAGGTGAGCCGGGAAAATGTGAAGAGAGGAGGCGGAAGACGGGGGAGGAGGGAGGTGTTTTTTGAAGAATCTTGTTGTTTACAGTGGAGTAAAAAAAACACAGGGGTCGTATGGAATGGCTCAGACCGAGTTGGTGTTATAAGGAGGTGATGATTTACCGTTCGAAAACCAAAAATGAGGCCTCGGTTTACGTCCCGGTGTCTCGAAAAAGGCGAAGGACTTCCGCTGGGAGAGCAAAGGCGCGTCCAGGTTGTACGCGGTTTACGTCGTGGTGAAAAAAAACTGTTCTTAAAGCCGACGCATTATGGAAAATCGATCTTTTTCCAACTTTTATCCATGTTATAGTCGTTTCCTCTCGCACTCTCGTCCCAAAAAATCTGACATCGTTTCGCAATTCTTGTTGAAATGACCTCACATTTTCACAGAATGTATAGAAATAGATCAAGATTTTATAGTTTGAGTTTTGTTCAGGGTTCCTACAGTGTCTGAAAAGCACTGAATTTATGAATATGGAAATAATACCTTAAAAAAAGTCTTGATTTTTTTTTATATCTGGGTCTTAAAATTTGTGCCGTACGTACATTTTCCGTATCGTATTTCTCCTCAAAAGTTTAATTTGTCAAACAGCATTATTTGGTTAAATACCGTCGCCTAAATAAAGAGCGGTGGAAACGATAATTGAGAAACGCAACTGGGTTAAAATCCTCCAAACGCGTCGCCGAAGATCACGAGCTACAGAACCACAAGCAACAAGATGAGCAAAAGTGTCAAATCAAAGACAAAATTCACACCGTTATGTTGTTTTTTTAATGCTGGTTTTACTTTACCAAGTGACACATTTCCTGCTGAGGTTCTGGCGAAGAGTTTCTACTCCCCAGATTCTTTTGTTTGAGAAATGAATGAAGACAAATTCAAGTATTACATTTTTCGTTGTCTTAAAAAGGCTTAAATTTAACTTAAAGAAACCAGTAGAAACCCTGTTGTCCTGTTCTCAGGTTGAGCCGTTCACTCCCGAACAGAAGTCGTTTTGCGTCTTGAATCTGCTCCACACACTCACCCGAGACTGTGCGGCGAACGACGGTTTGGCGTCTCCCGAGGAAACGATTGGAAATTAAACCGTCTGCAGCTCCTCCGGGCCTCAAAAGCAGACGACAAGCGAAAAAACGTCACGAAGAAAGAAAGAACGGCAAACTGTCAGTGGAGGAATCCAAACTTTATTTCGTTACGGGCTTCTTGGGGCTTCGCGAGAGTTTTCCCACGAACTTGCTCGACCTTTTCTTCCGATGTTGATGTTGCTCTACCAAATTTGTTTTCCAGTTGTTTTTTTTCCCAGATTTTGCACTGAAGCCTGCACAGTTTTGGGTGAGTGTGTGTGTGTTCGAGCAGATTCCAAGACGCAAAATGACTTCAGTTTCGGGAGTGAACGGCTCAACCTGAAAACAGAACAAGAATAAAACGTAAAATCTTGATCTGTTTCTGTACGTTCTGTGAAAATCGGAGGTTATTTCAACAACGAGTGCCAAAAAAAATGCGAAATGACGTCACATTTTGTAGGACGCCCTGTGTTTAGAGTGATTCGTTTTTGCCGTTCGTCGTCATCCCTCCACATTTCATTCTCTTTCACTCATTTCAACGTAAAATAAAAATAAGAATCTGCTTCTCGCTAGCATGATTTGCAGCTATCCATCCGCGTTATAGTCTCTTTGTTGTGACATTTACGGCGATGTCGGCTCCCGTCGGGCCCCGGCAGCTCGGCGACTTTCTTTAATTAAGCCATTTTAGGTGAGAGCCGCGGTACAAACTGGTGTTACGTAATAATTAGGCCTTTCGTTCCGCACAGAAAGCGACTTGTACTTTCTCCCGCTGCAGAATCCCACCCTTTACCGTACGGCCGTTTCTGAATCATACACGGCGCCGCTCTCTCCTTTCCTCCTTTCCTTCCTTCTCTCCTTTTCCTCGTTCTGAATCATGGCTCCTCTGTCCTTCCTCTCACCTGCTTCTCTTTTACTGCGCCGTCAGTCCGCCGCGCTCTCATTTTCCTCCACTCATCCATTCTTTGTGCTCTGTCGCTCCGCCGCCCCGTCCTCCAATCTCTCTTCTCCTCGTTCACTCGTCTCCTTCTCTATTCTCCGGTCCTATTCTTTACTCTCTCCCTTACGCCTCTTCTTCTTCTTCTTCACTCATCTCCTTCTCTCGCTGCTTTGCTCTTCTCTCATCTCCTGCGCTCTTTGTCCTTTCTCACTCTTTCTCCCTCCTCTCTCCGATCCTCACCTCTCCGCCTTTCATCTACCTGCTCCTTCTGTCTGTCTCCTACACCTCCTTCGTCCCTCCTGTCTCTCTCCTATCTCTCTTTCCTCTCTTAACTTTCCCTTTCTCCTCTTCGTCTTTCTTCCTCCACTCTGGCCCTGTCTCCTTCTCTCTTTTTGCTTTCCCTCTTTCTCTTCTCTCATCTCTACCTGCTTCCTTCGTCTCTCTCCTACCTCCTTCGTCTCTCCTGTCTCCTATCTCTTTCCTCTCTTCTCTCTCCCTTTCTCTTCTTTGTCTTTCTTCCTCCACTCTGGCCCTGTCTCCTTTTCTCTTTGCTATTCTTTTCACTTTCTCTTCTCTCATCTCTACCTCCTCCCTCCGTCTCTCTCCTACCTCCTTCGTCTTTCCCATCTCTCTCCTCTATCTCTTTCCTCTCTTCTGTGTCTTTCTTCCTCCAATCTGGCCCTGTCTCATTCTCTCTCTGCTATTCTCTTTCTCTTCTCTCATCTCTACATCCTACCTTCTTTGTCTCTCCTGTCTCCCCCTCTCTTTCCTCTCTTCTCTTTCCCTTTCTTCTCTTCGTCTGTCTTCCTCCACTCTGGCCCCGTCTCCTTCTCTCTCTTCGCTTTCCCTCTTTCACTTCTCTCATCTCTACCTCCTCCCTCCGTCTCTCTCCTACCTTCATCTCTCCCATCTCTCTCCTCTATCTCTTTCCTCTCTTCTCTCTCCCTTTCTCCTCTTAGTCTTTCTTCCTCCACTCTGGCCCCGTCTCCTTCTCTCTTGTTGCTCTTCTTTCTCTTCTGTCATCTATACATCCTACTTCCTTCGTCTCTCCTGTCTCTCCTATCTCTCCTATCTCTCTTCACTCTCCCTTTCTCCTTTCTTCATCTTTCTTCCTCCACTCTGGCCCTGTCTCCTTCTCTCTCTTTGTTTCCCTCTTTCTTGTCTCTCATCTCTACCTCCTCCCCTTGTCTCTCTCCTACCTCCTTCGTCTCTCCTGTCTCTCTCCTATCTCTCTTTCCTCGCTTCTCTTTCCCTTTCTCCTCTTCGTCTCTCTTCCTCCACTCTGGCCCTGTCTCCTTCTCTCTTTTTGCTTTCCCTCTTTCTCTTCTCTCATCTCTACCTCCTTCCTTCGTCTCTCTCCTACCCCCTTCGTCTCTCTTTCCTCTCTTCTCTCTCCCTTTCTCCTCTTTGTCTTTCTTCCTCCACTCTGGCCCTGTCTCCTTCTCTCTCTTCGCTTTCCCTCTTTCTTGTCTCTCATCTCTACCTCCTCCCCTTGTCTCTCTCCTACCTCCTTCGTCTCTCCTGTCTCTCTCCTATCTCTTTCCTCTCTTCTCTTTCTCGTCCTGTCTCCTTCTCTCTCTGTTATTCTCTTCTCTCATTTCTACCTCCTTCATCTCTCCCCTCTATCTCTTTCCTCTCTCCTCTCTCCCTTTCTCCTCTTAGTCTTTCTTCCTCCACTCTGGCCCCGTCTCCTCCTCTCGCTTTGCTTTCTCTCTTCTCTCATCTCTACCTCCTTCCTTTGTCTCTCCGCTACCTCCTTCACCTCTCTCCTCTCTCTCTCTTCTCTCCTCTCGTCCGTACATTCTCTCCGGTCCAGTCCGGAGGCAGCTGTTCGTATCAGATTGGGCTGTTTGGAGTGGCTCTACAGCGCAGGAGGAGAGAGGTGTTTGGCAGACTAACACTGAGCTGAGGAGCATCAAATTGACAAGTGAGATCCGACCTGAAAATGCACCTATACACACTACAGCGGGGCGCCCGACTTTACACTTGTAAGTTTTGTTTTTTCCCCCGCGCACTTTCATGTAAAGTCAGCCCGTTGCGATAGATTGCGAAAGCTGCTCACTGTCTGCAGAGACGGTATGGATTTTTTGAGCTTTCTGCCATGTTATGACGTTATGTAAGGACTTCTTGAATATAGTTTACTCAAAAATGGAGAGGGGTTAATGAAGTAAAACAACTATGCCACGGTTAAAAGCTTGGAAAAGTCAATTTTGTACAATAGGTCTGCTTTAAACGCACTAGGGATGTAACAATAACATAAATATGGTGATGTCGTGTCGTCAAAGGTCTCACAATAATATCGTGGACCATCACAATATATCGAATCACAAGAGTCTTTGCTTAAATGAACAGTTCTGATGCAGAAAGTGCAAAAAAACAGAGGGAACTACATAGACCATGATCCTTTACTCCGTTTCAGTGCAGACAACATGAAGAAATAACTGTTCGAAGCACTTTTACATCTTCATTCTTTGGATTAAGAAGGTGTTTTTAGAGGAAAAAGGAGCAGATTCACAGTTTTGTGAGCGAAAATATTGCAATAAATCTGGTACGGTGAGATGTTTATGGTGAAAATATCGTACAGAGAGATTTGGATTTCGTTCCATCCCTAATGACAATAAATGTTGCACCAAATGACTGGTCAAAGCATTTTAGAGTCAGTCTTGTTATTCTGTAGAATCGTAATATCATGAGCCTCCCCATCATATCGTGAGCTTTCCCACGATATCGCAATAAATATCGTACCATGAGGTTCATACTGTGACGATATTGTATAGTGAGAGTTGGATATCTTTACTACAGTTGGGCGGTAAGACGGTAATAGGGTATACAAAGGTATCAAAAAGTAGCAACAGTTTCATTACCGTCATTAAAAGAATCTGCATAAGGACCATAATATTAGGAGCATTTTGGCTTCAGGGGAGAGACGCAAATGTTGCCGGAGCTGCGACCCTGCGTCAGGCCAGAGATCCCACCACAGTCGCTTCAGACACAGTGCCGGAAAAAAAAACCTCACTGACGCTTCGTGTGTGGTATTGAGCCAAAAAGTTTGCGATGGAGACGTTTTATTGAACGCCGAGAGTCGAGAGGGGACGAGGCGCTGAAGAGGAGAAAGTTCCCGCTCGAGGGCGAAGTCGGACTTTCACGGAGGAGACGGGAACTTCTCCGGGGTCTGTCAGATACAACACGCTGCAGTGGGAAATATCACACGCCCTGGACTGTCGCCTTTTACTTTTTATTCCTGAATCTGCCTCTTCTGCGCTTTTCTCGTCTCGACGAGTCCCACATCATTAAATGGAGGGAGATACGCGCTGGTGAAGTTCGGTTTGATCAGAACTTGTGCCTCATCTTCAAATGTAATGCTGCTCTTCTGTTTCTGAACGGTTTAGGCGCAGCTACAAAATAAAACCCCGGGAAAATGCTGAGAAGGTTTAACGGGATCAAAACTTGGATACCGCCCAATCCCAATCGTTACCCCTATAATGTGCAATTTAAATTTAAGCAATGGATAAAATAGTTGTCAGATTTCGAGGAGGGCGCAGCCACGACATGCAGAGTCACATAAACAACGTAAACCAAAAAACAACACTAAAAAACTACTTCAAATCAAATAAAAGTCTGATATTTTCCTGTTTTCCGTTCATCCACGGCTCCATGACACCTCGTCCTAATCGGCGTACGAAACACACGGGCAAAAATAGCCAGCACTTTGACTCAGACCTGTAATTGTGGCTGGCCCGGGCTGTCTCCTGCCTGATATTGTACCACCCACTCCCCGTGGCCGCCCGGGTCCCTGCGGTGCACCAGGCTCGCGGCTCCTTCCACCTTTTCATTATTCATGGGGCATAATGGAGGTTTGTGGAGCGAGCGGGAGGGCATCCTGACAAAAGAGAGGGGAGCGCTGTCTGTCTGCTGGAGCGTCGGGTATTCTCTGACGGGCGGTTTGGTTGCTGACGAAGGAGTTTATTTCGTCCTCTTGCTTCTTCTCTCACCACTTCACTCTTTTTCCCCCTGTTTTTTTCTCACTTGCTTTCGTGTCCACCTCTCTCTTCCTCCCTGTTACGGCCCAGCTCTGCTAGGGACCGCGGAAGTAACAAAATAACCAAGATGTAAAATGGAATAAATAAGGTAATTTAATTAAAAGGAATGTAGAAGGTAAATTAAACAAAACAGGCTAAAATATGTACATAAAAGAACCTAAACTAAGAAACACAAGGACGGGACTGAAATACGAGTTTTGTGCCAAAACGGGTCACGTAGGTCTATACAAAAACAAAAGTGACGGACTAAGGGACACATAACAAAATCACAAAAGTCCCTAAACAAAAGTCACATAAACCTACAAACAGAATCGAGTGACAACTAAAAAGACACAAAACAGAACTAAACTAAACTAGTGTCTCACACACAAAGTTAGACTAACACACTAAAGAGACACAAACAGAAAATGGCAAACTGGCCACAAAGGCCAGCCGCCCCGAACAGGTGAGAAGAATCTTCTTAAATAGGGGGAGGAGGCTGGAGGTGAGGTGGGAGTGGCCGAGGGTTGAAGTTCCCACCAATCAGGGACCAGGGCTCAACCAGCAGGAATCCAAATGACAAAAGAAATTAAAGAACACAACACAAATCAAAAGAACTGGAGGCCTGGGGCTGTAACACTCCCGATCTCAGCCCTTCAATTGTTCGGAAAACGCCATAATCGCCGAAAACAACGCAACAACACGTCTCGCTTTCATTCCTGACACTCTGATTCCCCTCCCTTGCTCCCGACGCCAACCCAATCCCCCTTCAGAGCGCGATCACAACACGATCCACGTGCATCCCTCTAAATGACACGGCCGCACATCGCACCAGGTTTGTGAAGTTGTAGTGTACGGTTTCGCTTCGTCCTTTTGTATATTTATGGAAAACTGCAAAAAAAGAGGGAAAGCTGCAGTGGAGGTCAAACACTTTGTCCAACATGTGAACAGAGTGTTGGGGAAGAATGTGTCATTATTGATCCACAAGGGAAATTATTTGGACACAGCAGCTCACACATCACAATATAATATAATAACAAAGAGAAAAAAATATAAATGATAATAATAAAGTCTAAATAAGGTGTCAAATAAGACATAATTATAAAAATGTTTATGTATAAGTCAAAATAAAATAGAAAAATAAGTAATAAAATATAAAATCATAAAAAATAAAAGTTGTAGGGGAAAAAATGATACGATTGACAGGACATAAGGTTATCTCTTATATAAGGATGAATTGTAGGGAGTATTATCTGTTACATAAGGGTGATTTGCTGTACAGTTGTAGGGAGTATTATAGTATGAATGTAGGCCTGTATCGCTCACTGTTTGAGCGGTTAATATGTGGGTTCAGATTAGGATTAGGGATGCACCGATCCATCTTTTTCACTTCAGATACCGATGCTATGCCACCGCTTTAAGTCGATAATATCAATCGATACGAGTGCAGAGACTGAAAAACAGCATTTATTTCCTCCAAACACAAAGACAAACTCGTCCGAATGTGTTCTTTAGCCAGCAAATAGTTATTTATTTGGAAATCGATGTCAAATCCATCAAATTTTCCAGTATCTGCGCTGTTATTCGATACCGGTATTGATATCGGTGCCTCCCTCGCTCAGACGCTCAGGCGGAGGGTCCGTCTGCTGAGCTTTCTGTTACTATAAAATAACAAAGCTGCTCTGGCGCATTCCTGGGCCATGAGACGCTGAACATTTTGTACTTCCTCTCGTTCTATATTTCTTTGTATTTCTCCGTATGTCTCTTTTCCCTTATCCCCTGCCCTCCACCTCTCCCTCGAATCCCTTTCTCTCCACACTCCATCCTTCCCTCTCTCTTCTTGCTGAGTAATGGGACCCAAAGAGTGCCCAGAATAAATAAAAAGTCATTGGGGAAAAACGCTTTTCTTACGCCAAACTGTTCTATTATTCCAAAGACACCGACTCGCCGCCAGGATCAAACACGACGCTGGGGTTTTGATAAAGGCTCACTGGAAAAGCCCTGATTTGAATATTTATTTTCGTTTTTAATATATTTTCAGACCTAAATTTTCTTTCTTTTGGTGGTTTTCAGATTCTATAATGTGATGTTTGTCAGACGAAGGTAAAAACTACTTTTTATTTATTTATTCTGGGCACTCTTTTATTATTATTAACATTGTATTTTGTCGTGAAATATTCAAAAAGTAAATACGCAAATGTTCCTGATCACAGTTATTGACAATATTCAAGAACATCACAACAGTGTCATCTGTATTAAATATTTTTGTGCAATATTTATTTTATTTTTTCTTGAATTCCCTATAGTTAAACATGATCTAGTGGATTTATTTAACAGTTCTAGGTCAGATTGTGTTAAAACGAAGCTCAGATTAACGTCTAAGCCGAGAGCATCAGACAGACCAGTGCCTCCAGTTAGCGCCACCCCCCAAGGAACATTAATGACCGCAAAATATTAATATCCAGCTGATGCTTTGCCATTAAATACTCTAATCGTCACTTCAAATCAACATGTTTGGGCTATTTGCCCAAATTAAAATAGAAAAAAAATAATCAAAATATAAAAAAACAAATTAATAAAACAATAAAATCATTTCCATAAATACAAATGAATCCCGTAAATAAAAATAAATCCTGAAAAAAATACATTTCATAAATAAAAATAAACTCCATGAATAATTTTTTAATGGAATTTATTTGTATTTATGGAAATTATTTTATGCATTGTTTTATTTTTATTTATGACGTTTATTTTTATTTATGAAATGTATTTTTTAATTAGGATTTTATTTTTATTTATGGGATTTATCCGTATTTATGGAATGAATCAAATAAATCCCATAAATAAAAATAAATCCTGAATAAAAATACATTTCATAAATAAAAATAAACTCCATAAAAATAAAACAATACATACAATAATTTCCATAAATACAAATAAATTCTAATAAATAAAAATAAATCCTGAATAAAAAATACATTTCATAAATAAAAATAAACTCCATAAATAAAATTTAAAAAAATAAAACAATGCATGAAATAATTTCCATAAATACAAATAAATTCCATAAATACAAATAAATCCTGAATAAAAAATACACTTCATAAATAAAAATAGATCCCTTAAATAAAAATACATTCCATAAATACATTCCATAAATTTAAATAAAATCCATAAATCTCACTCACACTTGCCGGGTCGACCTTATCCCCATCCGTGCCCTGAGCTCCTCCCCTCCTCCAGCACTGATCCCTGAAAACAGCACCTGCCCCCAGCCCCTGTCCCCCTGCCCTCCGCCCCCGCCCTCCGTCCCCCCCAGCCCCTGTCCCCCCGCCCTCCGTCCCCCTGCCCTCCGTCCCCCCTGCCCTCCGTCCCCCCGCCCCCCGCCCCCGCTCCACTTCAGGTGCGGTGGAATCTGACTAAGCAGATAGTTTGGCCCCATGAATAATTCAGCGCTTTGGAGGAGAGCGCTCTGATTCACGGGGATAATGGGGGGGTCCTGAAGTGGCGCCCGGCCCCGCTCCAGCTCATCTATATTTCAGCTGTTGGCAGAGGCGTCGTGGTGCGAGCGGCGGAGGAGCGGCGTGTTTATCTGAGAGACAGTGAACGCAACACGGCAGGATCCTAACACTGCTGCGTCCACGGTTTGGCCCGAGAATTACCTCCTCAGATCCGGTGACACGTATTTTCTGTTGTGAGAGGTGGAATGTAAAGGGTTTTGGTGGATTTGTGACTTGGAGTTTTTAAGGTTTGGTGAAAAATGTATGACTTATCAAATGCAACAACGGAAAAAGGAAGAAAAAAGACTCTTAAACCCTATCTGTACGGGATAAACACAACCTGGGGACATCTGAGAATGTGCAAATTACCGGCCCCACACCTGTGTTACTCGCATTCGCACGGGATAAACGTCTGTGAAAAAAGTCCGTAAATGACTTATTTTACTAACCTTGACCAAGATTGAAAGAGAAAAGGACACGGAAGGAAAAGAAAGAGATAGAAAAAGCGCCATTTCGACAATAAACACAGAGATGCAGATTCACACGGGACTAAAATTATCACCGGACGTCTGTTTGCGGCGGGATTTTTACTTTTCCAGACACGGCGCATTCGCACGGGATTAAAGCGCTATTCGCACGGGATAAGTACAACCTGAGGACGTCTGGTAATTTGCAAATTACCGCCCCACCTCTGTGTTACTTGCGGCGCATTCGCAGGGGATAAACAAACTCTAAATGGAGGTCTGCGTTTGACAAAATACAGTCGGTAATTTGAGGCAGGATTTTTACATTAAAACTAGTTAAACATGATATATCAGACTTGTTTAACAGCTCAAATCAGCTTTCCTGGTGTTAATCCAGCTAAATCAGTTCTGTACGCTCAGACTGTCTTCAAATAAACCTCAGATTAAAGTCTAAATTGGAAAAAAAATCAAATAAAACGCGACCCTAACGTGCTTTTGATTTGTAGGCGTCGAACTTGCTTTACCTTCCGCTTCGTTTTAGACTTGATTTTGAGATTTTATTGTTTGTTTTTAAAGCTTTGAGTGGACTGGCCCCAGGTTGCATCTCGGACCTCGTCCAAATTTAGGCCCCGGGTCCAGCCCCAAGCTCTGGAACCCTCTGCCCCTTCCCCACGTCGGAGTGTTTTAAGTCGCGCCTTTAAACTTTATTTCACTTCACTTTTATTCTCTGTGAGCCGTGTGGTCGTCCGTGTCTTTTATTTATCTTGCCGCTATTTTAGGATTTTTATGGTTTTGCTTTTATTTGACTTTACTGGTTTTATCGTTTTTGGACTGGTATGACCGAATTTTCATCGGCTTCAACTTTTTTGTTGTCTTCATTTCATGATTTTTACAGCGCTTTGGAAACTGCTTTGTTTGTAAAATGTGCGATAGAAATAAAGTGGATTTGGATTTGGGCGAACAGACAGACGTTTGGACACATTCTCTACCGATCGTTCGTTTCTTTTTGTTTTTTCTTCTTTTTGTTTACCGCTTTTTACATTTTATATGCATACAGAAGATATAAAACAGATGATGCGGAGTTATGTAGTACAGAAAATTGTGAAATAACTCAAACAAAGTACAGTTTTTGTATTAAAACCTTTAAAGTATCCACACTTTGCTTTGTCGACAGCGCTGCAAACCTTAGCTGCGCCTTGTCAGGGTCAAGAAATGCCAAAAGTACAAACCAGGGCACAAAGTAAATGTTGGTTATTTTTCAAAAATATAAAGTTTGAAGTCATTTTTTTTCATATTGTGTGTTGTTTACTCCATTCCATATGTGTCCAGTCATAGTTTTCATGTCGTGAGTGAGAATTCGCAAGGTAAACAATCATGGAAATCAAGAAAATACATCAACGAAAAAGCGTCCAAACTTTAGCCTCCTGGTGTGTATTCCTGAGTCACCGCAGATTTCTTACCAAGACAAATTAGAATCGTACATCGTCCCTCACAAACTGACACCCCTATATTTAGTCTCAATATTGTTTTCTATTCCTGCAAGCGCAAACAACCAACTTTGCAAACTTCCGCCTCGCCAACAGAACCGTGACTCTTCCCCCCCATCTCCATTACTCCACCGACTCCCGACAATCTGCTACTCCGCACCGACAGACAGCGGCGAAACTCAAATCCAAGCATTCGGCGGAGCGGGCGACGTCGCGGGAGCGGCGGCTGACGGCGTGGGAGGTGTAATTGCCGAGGGGGAAAAAGGCCGAGCTCGGCAGAACCCGGTGGGGGGGCTGTCATAACGAGAGGAAGAACGAGGAGCATGGACGAGGATGTGAGGGGAAGTTTGGACGAGAAGAGGCAAAAGGGATCGCGTAGGGTTTGCGAGGACAGCGGGTTGTGCGTTGTTAGCTGTCGCAGCTTTTATGGAAAATGGCGTATCTAACTCCCCTTTTCACTTCTGGACTGTAATACCGAGAAACAATACCAAGTTATGATTAACATGGTAAAAATATGAGTTAAGTGGGAATTTTCTGCAATCAAATGTCCGTTCACTAAGGTTATATCACCTTCTCTTCTCTGTCACGATAAAATAATCAAACCATGGTCAAGAATGAGGCATAAAACTGCACAGGCAGGTGTTTACCCATGTCAAAAATACATTAAAACATACGTGAACAAAATCGCAACTGATCGAAACAAACAATTTTCTTGGTAAAATGGCAAAGGAGACCTATTCTCATGCACATTCATACACCAGTGTACACAGTGACAGGTGGGTTAAGTGTCTTGCCCAAGGACACAAAGACAGCGTTCGTGGTAGTGGTAATTTCAGGGTAAAATATTTCAGTGTTGTTTTAACTATTTAACAGTTAAATGGGGGTTCGAGTTGGGGTTATTTGCCAGAGTTGAGATGGTTTACGATAATTGAGCTTCCCCCACGAGTGTAAATTTGGCCTCCACTTCAAACTCCCACTAGAGAAGACCCACATGAACCAGTTTTGTGCATAATGTCATCTTAAATTAACTAAAATAAAATGTAAAAATAAAACACCTCTGTGTGGTGTTTAGCTAAACCAGGATAACCCTACAAAGTGTGATCCGTTTACTCTCCGAACGTTAATATAACTCTTGATTTCAGGGTTAAACAGGAACTTTGGTCCAGTGTTACATCTACAAAAATGTTAAATTAGCTCGAGAACAGCTCGGACTCGTATAAACCCTGAGAAAATGTTAAAATTGACTCTCACAGAATGCATTTTTTTGCCGTGTTCCACTGATATTCATGTCAAGAGCGGGACTCAATCCACCAGCTCTCACCTACTGTCACCCCTTATCGTGTCTTCTGCTCATTCGGGGCAGGGATTCCCAGACTTCCCTCACCCCAGACACTTCGCACTCGCCCGCAGACGGCTCCAGCTCGTGTTGCAGGTCCTGATTTGATCAAGTCATCAGGACAACATCATCTGCGAGCAGCAGTGATGAGATCCTGCGGTCCCTGAACCGGACTCCCTCTGGCCCCCGACTGCGCCCGGGCCCCCAGTCAGGAGACAAATGATCCAAGGAGCCCAATTTGTGTGGCAGCAGCTGTTTGCGCATTTCTCACCCAAACTGTGTCAATTTACAGCAGTAACAGGCCTGTGTGTGATCGTTTTTCATGTAGCCTCAACACGAAAATGTGTAAAAGCAACAGAGAGTGCACCATTAGCATGCCGATTGTTGTTAGAATGATGCTAAAACTCCTCTCAGGACTTAGTGAGTGATTAACAAGCTATTCTTCTTATGTTTTTAAGACAATAAAAATTAGCTATAGCGCCTTATCATTTTGGCACACTGAGCTACAACGGTATTAGCTTACATGCTATTAACCTTCAAATCTGCATATGTGCATGTGCGGTAACTCTATTTTTACCTCCGATCGGGCCGCGAGCTCCTTGAGGTTAGCGCCTTGATTGGATAATGTGTTTGTTTACTCAGAAGCTGCTTGGGCTAAACATGACATTAAAGGGCGCTACGAATACTCTTATTAACTCGAACGCTGAGGCATTGTTCTGGTTTTCCTTGGCTTAAGATCTCACTTATATAATGTACAATATAATAAAATAAAAGCCACATAATAACCGTACCATAACAAACATTGAGCTGTATCATAATCATAATCACAGTAACTCCTGTTCTGTTCTGTTTCATTATCACTATGTAAGGGTGGTGTAGGACGACTTTATGCTTGTTTATTGCTTAAAAGGTGTTAGTCACACACGTCTATCAAGTCAGAAAAAGGAAATGAAACTACTACGACTAGACTCCTGAGACTCTAATGGATAAAGGTCAAATATGAGGCTGCTTCCTTCTTCATAACGAACTGTTTTGGAGCAATGGGAGAAGACGACAACTGGCTGGAACCAATAAGGCGAGATGATTTGATGTTTAGACGAGGAGGCGCAACGGTGAATAAAAAGGGGCTCAGGGAAAAGCAGGAGGACAGAGCAGAGTTCCCGACAGGACCTGAGGCATTGTGTTAGATCATGGAGAGATCGCTGAACCCTCTACTTTGTATATTCAAGAGTATTTTTGCAGTGTATTCATTAAATAGAAGTGAATTTGAACTCTTCTTGTTTATGAAGCCTTCTCCATCAACAAGCGCTCAAAGGAAAGAGGTTAAAGGGGAACTCTGACACATCTGAAGCTAAAGTCCGTTGCTAGAGCCAAAAAACGGCACAGATCAGTGCTGCCTCGGTGTGGTAGTGAGTCTGTCAAGGCAACAAACTAGTGTAGTGATGGGGGCAAGTTCTGAACTTCCACGTAAAACACCAATTTGCTTCACACTGAAGAAGCTTAACACCACTTTAACCCATCTGACAACAGCCACGAGTCTAACAAACAAAACGCTCTGCCTGGTTCACTCATTAGTGTCTGGAAACGTTAGAAAACAACTTTATAAGCAGCCTTAGTCTTACCTTTGTTGATTTCCCAGTGCACAGGCCAAAGCCCAAAAGACTCGATCGCCGATGTCGTTTCTAATCCCATTTATTTATCAGTGAATTATATTTTTTGAAAATCGCTAAAAAATACATTCCCGAACCATTTTCTTTCAACAGCTTTCAGTTTCCCTTCTTCTTCACCGTCAGTAGTTGATCCTCACTTTTTGCTGCTGGAGGCTCGAGCCTCTGGAGCTGGAGTCGACAATTGAGTCTTTTAAGCTGTAAGGCTGCTTATAAAGTTGTTTTCTAACGTTTCCAGACACTAATGAGTGAGCGAGACAGAGCGTTTTGTTTGTTAGACTCGTGGCTGTTGTAAGATGGGTTAAAGTGGTGTTAAGCTTCTTCAGTGTGCTCATAATTTTACGTGGAAGTTCAGAACTTGCCCCCATCACTACACTAGTTTGTTGCCTTGACAGACTCACTGCCACAGTGAGATCTCCACCGAGGAAACACTGATCTGTGCCGTTTTTTGGCTTCTGACAGAATTCAACCAACTCTAGTAACGGACTTTAGCTTCAAATGTGCCGGAGTTACACTTTAAGTAAAGGTGAAACTTAAACTCCTCAAGAAGGTGGAAGAAAACGAATCCTGTCCTAACTAGAGGTGTCAGTTTAAAGGAGTCAGATTAGTAATAGAGTCATTTTTCCTCCAGCCGACATATTTAG
Organism: Odontamblyopus rebecca; assembly: GCA_030686955.1. Taxonomy (NCBI): domain Eukaryota; kingdom Metazoa; phylum Chordata; class Actinopteri; order Gobiiformes; family Gobiidae; genus Odontamblyopus; species Odontamblyopus rebecca. The sequence continues at coordinate 5,946,688 of CM060672.1, forward strand.
CACTTCGCCTTATACACACCGACGCTTCCCTTTATAGTGAGCACGTCTTGGCTATAATATGATATGTGACCGATTATGCAGCGTTGACTTCTCTGTGACAGCGTTAAAGCTCCCACCGGCCCCCTGCACCAGCAGCTTTAAACTGGCTCTGCGCCCGTTGGCCGCGCGCCCCGTTTTTCGCCCGCCCGCCATCCGTCCCAAAACCGACCGACTCCATCCGATTCCATGTGCTAAAGACCTCCGCGCGGTATCGAGTCATCTATCAGAGCCCGATTAGCCCAGAACGTGTGAAGTTTTAGACAAATGGAGGTGCGGAGTAGGACGGCGGAGACAGATGGAGACGGGGGAAGAGGGAGAGGAACGGGGACAAGGTGAAAATCAGTTTTATTGCGTTCGAAGGATCTTGGTCAAAGCCCTCGATCAATATCTGGCGTAATGTTATGAAAAACTAAATTATGTGCATGTTTTGGGTTTTTTTTTAGCCCATATTGCTCTATTTTCTGAGACTTGGAGCTGCATTTTGCTCCATTCACACATTTTAACACACAAATCCCGCACATTTAGGCCGAGTTCTTCTCTGAAACAGTGTTCCAGTGTTTTTATACTCCACACAGCTCGACTAGAATCGTTTGGACAATTGGACAAGGTAACTGTTAACTTGAAAACCGCCACTTCGTGACATCGCAGAGGTGGAACAGAGTATTTTGAGCTTCGGACAGACAGACAGACTTATAATAAAGTGTTACTCAAACATGTGTGAATGAAACAAAACGCAACTCCAGGTATGACGACATTCTAACGTGACTTAAAGCCCATGAAGTCGATATTTTTATTTATTTATAATGTCCAAATTATGACAGTGATTCATAGGTTTCATAAATTATAACTACATCATAACTAACCCCTTAATCAAAGGTTCATTGTGTATATTTTCTGGTGGAGGGTGCATCGTTTTTGCTTTGTCTGGAATGTTTCACAGTATTATATGTATGGTATTAAACTCGTTATTTTATTTTTATTTCCAACCCATCGTTTACCAAAAGTGAGACTCAAAAGTCGGGGTGACCGGGACTTTTCTGTGGTCCCTCCTCACATTAAGACTGATTCTTTTAAGTGTCATTTAAAACACACACTTTTACTCACCGGCTTTGAACACAGCGTGAGAACTGTGTGTTCCTCTGACTGTCTTATTTATTTTAATCGCTATTATTTGCTAATTTAGTATTTAAAATCATCATCATCATTATCAACAACAACAATAATAGTAGGATATTTATCATCATTCTAGTATTGTTATATTGTGTAACGCTACTCGTATTTCTTCATATTTTCTGCTACTTATTACATATTTTCTACTACTTACTACTACTTTGTTTTTGTTAGTTTGTCTTGTAAGTTATGTTTTCTCTGCATAAAAGTGAAAAATCTTTTCACACGTGAGTAAAAAATATACAAAACAAAATCTTTCTATCATGGTGGAGGCCAACTAGACCACGTTACAGGTCAGATCTGCGGAGAGACGACCCCACGCACTGTTTTTCTAGGTATTTTTGAGCTATAAAACGACCTGTAATTGAATAAATGCAAAGTAGAGGCGCTTAACGTCAAACTGTGGACACTAAACATCACAAAAACAAGCAGAAAAGTTACACAATGCACCTTTTAAAGTAGTAAACCCAAAGCATTCTTAATCCAGTTCATTCTCTAATATGAAGTCTCATAAAACTGCAGTGATGTTGTGTGTGGTGAATCATTTAAGTCCTGGTTCAGTCCCGGTTCCGCTCCAGTTTTGTCCCGCTTAAGACCCGATTCCAACTTTAATCTCGTCCAGTCCATTCACAGTCCGAGAGCCAACCATTTCCTCAGATGCCATAAAACGTATCGAACGGACTGCCTGAAACGGTTGTTAGTTTTATATGCTGAGCCTAATACGCTAAGTGTCCAACTGGCTTCATAAAAACCGGAGAATAACGTTTTTACGCCATTTCCGAATCTCTTGTAAATCCGATCAGTTTATAAGACATTTCAATTTAACAAGATCCTCAAAGGGAAAATGTATCGTTATTTGCATTGCATTTTACGGCCTTACAGTGTTTTGCATTCTTGGCATCTTTATGCTCCTCATACAATCCATTCTGAAACACATTTTATGGCACTGCAATTTTTACCAGCTACAACTTAACCATAGAGGTGAGTAGTGTTCAGTTATATTTATTTAAGTGTTCTTTTACTTGCACTTGAGAAATATTTTTACTGAAGTACTCTTGGGTTTTCTCACTGTGATGAAGATTACAAATGACAAAAGCTTCATGTTGACAATACAAAAGCATATGAACGGTTGTGGGCCGTGTACCGATCATTCTTTTGAATTTCAGTCAAGAACGAAAAACAATAAAATGCGAAACCAGTTCATTTCATTATCCCGTTTTAGTGTCAAACAAAAAAACAGATTTCTATTTCTATTTGATTTGGCTTTGGGTAATGACCAAAAGGACGAGATCGCCGATACAAGTGGTTGAAATGAGGTTCCTCTGCAGAGCGGCCCGGCGCTCCCTTAGAGACAGGGTGGGGAGCTCGGAGTAGAGCCGCTGCTCCTCCACGTCGTTCTTAATCGAAATTCAAAAGAACAAATGGTACATGGACCGTTTCTCTTTCGTTTGTCTCATTTTTTTGTGTCAATCCTTTGAAAAGACGAGATTTATGCATTATTTACCTGTCCAGACAGTCACTCTTTAAAGGTGAACTGCGTAACTTCTCAGGTTGGAGGTCCGCTACCATGGAGATGCTATCGCTTTGCCTGTACTGTTCCACAATATGTTGTTAAACTTATATAAGATTATATAGCTCAAAAATACCTTTAAAAACATGCATTCTTGTAGTGAATGGGGTCACCTATACGCAGCTCTCACCTGTAAACTGCCCTGGCAGAATCTCCTGCTTGTTTCTCTGGAGACTGCAAATGCTGGACTTTGGAACATTGGAGGTGAAGCAATAACATCTCTAGTGGGCGCTCTACCAGAGAATTTAACGCACCTTTACGTTACTTTTACTAGTCGTAGTTGTAGTAGTTTTCCCAAATACTTTTACTCTCTTACCTGAGTAACTTCTTGGTCTAGTACTGTATTTTTCTGAGTATAAGTCACACTGTTTTCAGGGTTTGGGTGGTTCCTGCGACTTATACTCAGGTGCAACTTATATATTAAATTTTTCACACTGACAGTCCATAGACCAAATATATGAATCCTATATATGAATCAAATATTAAAAAAACAAATCATTATCCATTTTTTTTTCATTTTGGTTTAAAAGACAAATAATAAAAGAGTTTTTGTTTTGTTTTTTCGCTTGGTTTTGGGTTCGATATTGAAAAATAAATGAACGGATGATACACGGATTGTTCTCTATTCTATTTATTATTATAACTTCTGTAACTTGCCTTTCAAGATGAAATGTCGGTTCTTGGTCTGTTTTTATAAAATAAATTTTTCCCCCAAAAAGTGCGACTTATACATGTTTTTTTCTTCTTCATTTTGGCTGGTGGCATTTTTTGGCGACTTATACTTCAAAAAATACAGTACTTTATACTTCTACCGGAGTAATACTAATTTGAAGTAACAGTAACTGGAGAAGAATTTTTGGCTTTTAGATTAGATTTTATCGTCATTGTACAAAATACAAACCACGAAACTGCGATAGAACAAAACTGCGGCAGTAAAAGTAAATAAACACAAACACATTCTCACATCCACACCAATAAAAACATGAAATAACTACATTTCTACCCACTTCTGCCAAATCTAGATACTTTTACCTCTCCTCCCTTATTCCCTCCCTTATTTCCGCTCTCCGTTTAGAAAACCACCTCTTTTTCCGGTGTCATCGGGGCCGCAGACATTGATCGAGGGTCCGTTACAGTGTAAACTTACAGCCCCTTAACATGAAACACAACTATTGACAAAAACGTGAGATGGAAATGCCCCCTGTGTCAGCACTGAGCCGGATGAGGAACGAGCGAGTCTGGAACGTTCTAACGGTTGAGCGGTTTGACGTTCCAGGAAGTCGCGCAATTGGATTTTGGGGGTTTTACGCACAGCATTTCCAGTTTGTTTGGTCGTAATACTTGAAAAAACATGAGATATGAAGCATGTAGTGAACAATAATCTCCCTACATGGCTAATATCAGAGAGTCATTGTGTATACAGTAGTGTTTATTTTTTTGACGATCATTCTATATGTTTTAAGGCTGTAAAATCCCTCACCACACACTTTATATCCTTTTTCTCTGACAGGCATTGGCATTTTCTCACATTTCTCTCTTGTTTAAACACTCTCAAAGTTCACACCTTCGTAGATTTTGGAAAAGTAAGTACAGCATTACAGCCGCGTAACTTCTACCTTCCTTCAGCCTGTCCAGAAGTCCAACTTTCTGTGCGATGGTTGGAGAAAACTTGCAAACATACAGCACTCCAGAGTCGCACTGCTAGCGATCGAACATTCATGTAGATTTGGGAAGCTGAACACATTCTGTACACAGGGGAGACTGAATGACAATAGTTTACAGTCCGTTAGCCAGACGGGACGCACAACACAACGCAGAACACGAGACTCAAAATGTAAATGGTAATAATAAATTCAAAAGAAGCAGCAAAAATAACTGGTGTCAAATACTAGTGTAAAAGTGTTTATGCACAAATTTTTAAAAAAACTGAAATATGGTAATACAATTCACAGGAATACGACTGATCAAACATCTAGTTAAAAATAAATAAATCAAATGTTGAAAATGTAAAGAAACACTTAGATCACTAAATTGTTAAATCACATTTTCTGTCTTCTGTTTCTCAGCTGATCTGAAGGTTGGCGGCTCGAATCCCGCTCTAGACATAAGCATCAACAATACTGATTGAGCGTTCAGATCCACTGAGCCGCAGGTCGACGGTGTGATTCCTGCTCCCACAGGTGAAGGCCATTGTTGTGTCCTTGGGCAAGACACTTAACCCACCTCGGTGTGAATGTGTGAGTGAATGGGTGAGTGAATGGGTGAGTGGTTCCTTGTTGTAAAGCGCTGCGAGTGTCTCGAAGGTGGAAAAGTGCTGTATATAAATGTGACCGTTTACATCGTTTATATCCACAGAAACAAGCAGGTATGGGGCCCTCCACCAGAAAAGTTACACAATGAGCCTTTAAATAACGTTGTTTCCTCATCTCAAACATACCTGGAGTTGTGTTTTGCATATTTAGGCTGATCAAATTAGCCAAAACAAAAATCATCCTATCGTCAACACCTATAATTACGTTCTGAGAGTTAAGTGAGAGACGCTTATCAAGAAAAAAAAAAGGCTTACATTTTTAACAAAGTACTTAAACTAAACGCTATTTCAGTTCAAGGTTAAGTTTGATATTTTGAAATAAACAGAAATTGTGATAGTATCGAGATGAAACAAGTAAATGGATGCTTGAAAGTGGAAAAGCGCGATATAAAATTGCGAGCAAGGACACAAGAAAAGCACTCGAGTGAGATTCGAACCACTAAATCCTGCGACATCTGCCTTCGCCGTCTTCCTGCCGCACGTGTAAAAGTAAATCCAAGGCTGAATATGAAGTCGCGCGGGTCTCGTTAAGGAGCGTAAAGTTTATAAAGTGACACACAACGCGCCCGGTAACATCTGGCAGAGGCGCGGACTCCGACGGCAGCGCAACAGTCGCCGGGCGTAGAGCCGTTTACCGAGCTCTATGAGAATAAATGGTAGCTAAGGGTGGTACAATCCATCAATTTATTCCACTCATTTGCACACGAGATCGGGCTGAATTGCCGCCGCAAAGAGGCTACTGGGAGAATATGCACGGCACGGGCGGCCATTTTCGACATTGCATTACTCTGAAGGCACTTACAGTCGCAAAAATAGCCAACGCGAAGGGCTCCCGGCGGAGATGTGAGCAGGTTTTAGATGTAAGTGGAGTCAAATAAGGAAACAATGTGTGGATAGTGAGATAGAGGGAGACAGACAGAGTCGATTCCCGCAGAGAAGAAGATTGGGCGAGATGGAAGCCTGAAGGCGAAACGTAAAGCGGTTTAGTATTATTCACTTTGCAAACTTATAATTCACTATACGGCAAGTTCGAGCTGAAATATTTTTTGCTGGAGGGTTTTTGAGGAAGGACAAAAGTTTCAGTTGCTTTTTTAAATATCGATATGAGATAATTTACGCTTAGTAGACGCTTAAGATACGCCTGAAATTAATTTGGAGAAGGTATTTGCGGACAATTATCTCATTATATTCATTTCAGATTTAACACTCGCCACAGCCAAAGTGCAAAATGTTCTGTTCAGTAACTTTAAATGCTGCAGCCCTGACAGTGAATGGTGCTCCGTTTCTGACATGAACTGTAGAAATTCCTGAACATAATTACTTATGTATCAGCTAAAAAGTTAACGTTCATAATTAGAATTTGTGAAAGGTTTGTTAGACACTTGTCAGACTCACTCAGACCATCAGAAACCTTGGTGGATTCTTTAGACTCTGACATTTTTTGCCTGTTTGTCACCTCGATGCCTTGAATCCTGCTGTAACATCATTAAAAGGTGCTGTAAGGACGATCTCCCTGCCTCTGCGCTCTTTTCACTTTTGAAATCGACATATTCATGAGTTCCCGACTAAAAAACTGTCCACATTGCACTGCAGAATAGGTCTAATACGGTTATTACATGCATTTGTACTAGACTATTGTTATTTTATTTAGTAGCGAAGTAGAAGTAAAGAGCAGTGATGCAAATAAATGCCCAAGAAAGAGTAAAAAGTATTTGAATAAACAACTATTTGACGACTGAGTAACAGCTTGGACGTAAATGTAACTGGGCAGAGAAAACATACAGACAAACTCTTTTTTTTTATTGCTTTGGGATCAATAAAGAGTATCTATCCGTCTAGTTAAATGATGTTATCTCCAAAGAGTAAATTAGAAAAAAAATATGTGAAACCTTTAATTTTATCAACATAAACTTACTGACACTGGGAAGAGTAACCTAAAGTTTAGTGTCGTGGTACTCGAGACCGATCTTCAAGACCAAACGCAAAGCAAAAACGAATCCAAATTACAGAGAAAGAGCAGACGTACCGCGACATGTGGCTGAAGTTTATCTAATAAAAGTGCACAAACGCATCTGATAATGTAACTCCTGTCAGTTTTCTGTAAAGTGCCAGTGGAAGTTCTCTTACAGAAGGGGGTAAGGGGGTTTTAAAAAGAGGCGTAGAGTGTTTAAGTGGCTTATTTTATGCCTAAATCAGCATTAATCAGATAAAATGAAGATAGATCTTTAAAAAACACTGATATATAGATGTGGTAAAATAACTAAAATAAAAATAAGTGCAGGAAATGACAAAGATGGGCTCGATTTGGTCTCGATAGGCCGTGGTCTCGGTCACTAAATAATGCTCTGTAAAACATCTTTGTGACACACGTCTGAGGAAAACGCTATATAAATAAACACTTCCTGTCTTAGGTCTCGATTAGTGCGGTCATGACTACAACACGACTAAAGTTGTGCTCAAGTAAGGATTGTTACTTCAACAAAATATTCCTGTTAAGTCTCTGAAAACTGCTCTGAAAAGTACAATTTCTTCATGTTACTTCTAGCACAGTTAAACTAGACTTGAATGAAGCAGATTCATCTTAAAAGATCAATTTGAAGATTTTATTACTTAATAAGATGAGATTTTTTTTACTTGTTTCAAGATATTTTATCCTGATTTATCTTATCTCGATATTACAACTTATTCTAAGGACTTTTTATATTAACTCAGTCCAGGTTAAGCCTCTTTAACTTCCTTCTCAAACCAATAAGGTGAAAATCTTGCCATAAACACTTGAAACTCGTGTTTTCTGCTTAGAGCAAGATTCATATTTCGTCTTGTTTTAAGAAAACTTGGTAAGTGAAAATTTCTTGCAGCACTGGCAGAAAATTTCACTTAAAATAGGGCATTTTAACCTCAAAATTGGTATTTTTTTCGTATTATTTGATAGGCTTTTTTGCAGTTTACTCAAGTATGTAACGGTGTAAATGTTTGTGAGTGTTCCCCACCTTTGCCCAAACTCTTGACTGCCTTTGTACACGGCGCATGATGAAATGATTAGCGTAGAAAACATTTATCAGAAGGAGACAATTCACTCCTCTGCGCCATTATTCATTTGTGAATCGCAGCCTTTCATTCCCTCATAAATGTCTCCGCACAAAGCCTTCAGCGCGCACTTCCAGCTGGCCATATTTGCAACAATCCGCGATTAATTGGCGCTCCTTTGTCAAGCGCCGGCGGATGAAGTGCGTTTCTGACATTTGCCGCGCGTGTTTCGGGCCCGGTTCTTTCGCCTCGTTTCTCGGCAGTGACCTTTTACTTTTTCCTCCTCGGCAACTTCAGCCCGGGGAGTTCGCTCTTTCTTGGACCGTCTCTCCACTCCGTTTCAACAGGTTCATTATAAACCGAGGCTCAAGCGGACGCCGGGATAAGATCGCGGTCGGGGCGAGGGGGCACGGGGAGGACTTCAAAACGCTACCGTGATTAATGTCATAATGGACAAAAGCCAAGGGGGGCCGTCATCAATCACGCCCTGATGTGAAGGCGTACGGCTCTGATTAAAGACTGCCCCAGACTCCATTGGATCCAAGTGACGGCCGAGGTTAAATGCTAATGGTGATATCACAAGGCATGTCAATTGGAGATGTGTTTTGACAATGCCGGTATTTTATCTTTCTATATTGTCAAGATGTTCGGGGAGAGATAATGCTGCGGTTGGCCACGAGTCATAATGATGAGAAATTACTTTTTGCATATAGGCTACGCTGAGTTATGGGTGTAAAACGTGTACACAGTTTAATTAAATTAGCATAGATTTTGACTATGCAAAGGGAAACAACCAGGAAATATATTTTCACAGAATGTACAGAAACAAGGGATGTAACAATAACGTAAATCTGGTGATATCGTATCGTCAAAGGTCTCACAATAGTATCGTGGAGCATCACAATATATCGAATCCCAAGTCTCTTTGCTTAAATGAACAGTTCTGATGCAGCTAAAAAAAACAGAGGGAACTACATAGACCATGATCCTTTGCTCCGTTTCAGTGCAGACGACATGAAGAAATAACTGTTCTAAGCACTTTTACAGCTTTATTCTTTGGGTTAAGTCTTGTGAAGGCATTTTTAGAGGAAAAAGGAGCAAATTCTCAGGCAAAATATTGCAATAAATATCATATCGTGAGATGTTTACGGTGAAAATATCGTACAGAGAGATTTGGATATCGCTCCATCCCTAATGACAATAAATGTACAAAATGACTGGTCAAAGCGTTTCATAATGTCAGTCTTGTTATTATGTAGAATATCGTAATATCGTGAGCTTTCCCACGATATCGCAATAAATATCGCACCGTGACGATATCGTATCGTGAGACTTGGATATCACTACAACTTTAATAGAAACAGATCAAGATTTAAAGTTTTATTTTTGTTCTGTTTTCAGGTTGAGCCGTTTACTCCCAAAGAGAACTCATTTTGCGTCTTGGAATCTGCTCGAAAACACTCAGCCAAGACTGTGCAGCCTTCAGTGCAAAATTTGGAAAAACTTCACCAAATGGGAAACAAATTTTGACTTGGGGCCAAAATTTTAAAGAAGAAGGATCTGGTAAATCATCATCAACATCATCCTTGAGCTAGACTTAGTAGTTTTCATGATATTGCTTTTAAAATGATGTCAATTTTTGGCGAGACACCCTGTATATATTATACAACCTCATTCATTTTAAACTATTAGTATTATTATTTGTGACTATGCTATAGTGTCACATTTAAGGATCCAAAAGTAAAAAATTGAAAAAAAAAAGTTCTTTGCAACACAGAATATCAAACCCAATCCGTTTTTAACAATATATTAATTTATATATATTTTCAATGAATGTTGGCACTGCTTTCTTCCATGTATTGTTGTCATCCATTATTGTGATTTTTCAAGCTTAATTTTCAGTTTACCGCCCTATAATGAAATTCTTCACACAAAGTTCAACATATCACTTTAGATTTTGCCGTCTTTTCATTTGCCGTCGCTCTAACAACGTCCCCCTCACAAACCTCTCAAGGTTACCGCCGCTCTTTAGCACCAGATCCCACCGTCACGCCACATTTGCCGCCAATTCAAGCTACATTTGCCTAAATATTACGACATCTCCCTCCGAACCAATGACCCTCGCTCTGCACCGCACAAAGGTGCCAGGCGAGGTGCACCAATCAACGCCGCGACAGCTACCGTAATGGCGCCGGCTCTGAATAATGCTTCGGCAATTATCTCCGGGGGTCATACAAAGAACGCATTTAAGAGAAGCGGGAGAATAAAAACGTCTTGTAGCTCGCGGTTTGCGGTAACGCAGATGCCCGCTTCAAAGGAATTAATTATTTGGTTTAAAACGGGCACGGTGGGGCGCGAACACGGTCGTGCGGCGACCATGCGAACGCTCCGTTGTCGAAACGTCGGAGTACGTGAATAGAACGGTTGTCAAGGGAAACATACAAGGCTCTGAGCATTGTATGGAGGCGAGAGAGAAAAACAAAGAAGCTTAGCAGGGTTTTTCTTTTTATAATGGAGTTGTGAAAGTACAAAGTTTCCAAGATGTGAGATGTTTTGAAGCTGTGACAAAGTTTTGAGTGCATGAGTTCGGGAGAAAATAGTGCGTACGAGTAAAAAGAAAGAGGAATATGCTTAGAAATGTCAAGAAAATTGACGCACAAGAAACAGGTTTAGTAGATTTGAATGTCTAACTTTGCAAATGACTTAACTGGAAATCTGTCTGAAAGTTTTATTCTTACGAAATGATTGATGTTATGAAAATTTAAGACAGCAGTCCCCTACCCCCAGGTCCATAGGTCATTTGGTATCGGGCTGCACAGAAAGAATAAATAACTTACATTATTTCCATTTTATTTATCATCCGAATTCTCTCCGTTCCATCGTCTGTGACTCACTCTTGACTCACTGTCGTTTACGTGATACATTAACGCCGATATTAAACCCACGAGCTGCAAAATGAGTAAAAAAAACAGGCTTCTTTGGAAACATGTATCATTATATTTACAAAATACCAGTTTTTGTGTTGGTCCTATGATCTTATTTTGCCGTAGTCGTCCACCACACTTTAAAGGCCGCTCCGTGAACACGTTGCCTGACATTAAACCGGTCTGTGGCGTGAAAAAGACTGGGAACTGCTGGGTTAACAGACCAAAAAATGCGATATAAAAAAAAACTATTTCAGTGTTAGTAAGTAAAGAAAATAAAAGTTAGCTACTTCTGACATCAAAAGATACGTATTTTATGCAAATTATTGTTTGTTTGTTACTGCTACTACTACTATTACTACTACTATTACTGCTACTACTACTACTACTATTACTGCTACTACTACTACTACTACTACTACCACTCCTACTCCTACTACTACTACTACTATTACTGCTACTAATACTACTACTATTACTGCTACTACTACTACTACTGCTACTACTACTACTACTACTACTACTACTATTACTGCTACTACTACTATTACTGCTACTAATACTACTACTGCTGCTACAACTAGTACTGCTACTACTACTTCTACTACCACTCCTACTCCTACTACTACTACTACTATTACTGCTACTAATACTACTCCTACTACTACTACTATTACTGCTACTAATACTACTACTACTACTACAACTAGTACTGCTACTACTCCTTTTACTGCTACTGCTGCTACTACTACTAGTAGTAATAACAGAATAGTTTTAAAATTCACACTTTTAAACCTACACACAATCACCCCAAAACTATAGATAAGTCCACACCAGAATGTTCCTCAATCTTTATACATGTTAACAGCCAAAGGAACAACATCTCCATGGAAACAAGAAGTAGAAGATGACCCACCTCCAGGGCAAATGAGTCGGGTTTATGGAGAAGCGAGCACGCCGACAGTAAAGACGCATGTTTCTCAGTCCAATAAACACAACCAAAAATAATAAAACAGGTTTTTCCCTGCATTTTATTATTACCGTTGTTTTAGCTCCATAGAATCCTTTCCCTTCCACAGCTACAACGACAAATCCTCCGCTATCAAAACCAGCGGCGGCAACTGGTGAGACACAAATCCTTCCTTTCTACCCAGAAATATCACATCGCGCAACAACCCGCCGACCCAAGGGATTCTGGGATAAAAAAGTAAGCCGTGTATTCCTCGGAGAGCGTGTGTTGCGGCAAAGACTTGAGGCTAAGGATGGCATTATGGGACAAAAAGATAAGTGAAATGTCATGGGATGGGTTTGAGGGAAAGATATCAAAAATCCCGAAAAGATGGCGTTTTATGTTTTGCTTTTTTTATTTGGCAAGAGGCGTCTTTGTGGACTCGCAGGTGAACTGGTTCAGCCTTGACGATCGTACCGGCCGATAAAGAAAGATTTATGTTGCGTTGGGAGAGAAAGGAGCGCTCGTTTTAATCCCTAAGGAGCGGCGCTGTGTACAGTAGCAATTCCCTTCGTCCCAGCAGTCGGCTTGGTTAAGAGTGATATCAAAAGTTTCCCGATTTAGCAAAATGCATCAAGCTAAAGTCGGGTTTACAGGACAAGAACGGTCACGGGATGGGACACTGCGGAAGAGTCCAGGACCTCAGAGAGGATAGAAACAAAACGGCGACTTCTGTTTATGTTTTTAGCAAAAAAATCAGAAAAATGTTTTATAGATTTGTTTATTTCTTGTCGTATTTATTTTCTTTGTGGCACGGCAAACTGACAGTGCTGTTATTCAATGCAGTAGGCTCTGTTTGTGCTTACCAGAAGACATTTGGAAACATGCGGATGACGACTTCCGGTGCAGTTACTGATAAAAACGTTCAGAACCTGCCAAAGCTTTTTCGCAAACGGAAATGTCACTTACAGGCAACTGGGTGGAACTGTTGATCTACCAACAAGTTTTTTTTTTGTAAAAAAATTAGACAAATCTGCCCTCCAAAGGCAAAAGCCCTTAACTCGAACTAGTTTTTCTCCATTATAGCAACTAGTTGTCAAATTTTGGGAGCCCTGCCTATTATACTTTTGGACAAAACAAAAACTGCAAAGTCATTTTTCTCAGTTTCACTCTGTGGTGAGGTCTTGTAGGGCAGTAATTATAATACACAAATGAATAGGCAATTTATAAAAGGACAAAAAGAAAGAATACAATGGCATCTAGATGGAGAAAACCAGCCCATGTTTTCACAGATTTAGGATCGCCAACAGAGGCCAGAGAAAGTCGTCATCCACATGCTTCCGAATGTCTTCTGGTTTTGTGACGCAAACGTGAATAGGAAAGTGAAAAAAAGTATAGCAGAAATGGCCGACATCCAAAAACTCCTTGTATTTTAAATTACGTTTAGCGCACATAGCACACTCGGATGAAAAAAACGTAACAAAGCCTTCTTCAGATCGTTTTTCTTGCGTTAGACCACAGTACAGTACCCGAAAGCAAGAAAAAATATCTGAAGGCAGCTTTTTTTGCGTTTTTTCATGCGAGTGCGCTATGCATTTTCTCACTTTTACGTTGCTGCTTGTTGCATTAGCTCCTCTACAAGAACTTTGGTGTGCGTTTTCTGTTACATTTGTAAGAGAGCCTAGGAGCTATTTTCACGACTCGAGCAAGACCACAGGAAAAAAACTAAACCAAAAGGTGCTGGGTTAAGTATTAAATAAGTAATGCTATGATTTAACAGCCCTATATTACGCTGCATTTACCCCCGAGAGCTTTAAGTCGTGTTACGGCATCAAAAACAGACTTGGAGTTGTGTTTAGTTTCATTCGCACGTTTGAGTAACGCTTTATTATTCGTCTCTTTACATCTCCAAACCACAAAATGCTCCGCTCCACCTTGTGATGTAGACAAAATACAACTCCAGGCGTGTTTGTGATGAGGAAATTACATCACTTTTGTCTAAAATATTCTCTTCGCCGTTGAAATGAATCGTTTTCTGCTTAACAAGCCGTGCCAACAACAGCAAAAGTACAGATTAGCGAAAGTCTGAAGTGGGTTGGACGTAATAAGATACAAACACATAAAACTAAAGCTTTCTTATACAATTTATGACTAAAAAAAGACTTGCTCTACCCTTGAGATCGCGCTATACGCAGTCACAATTCCCTTCTCCCTGATCCGCCTACGTTTAAGCCACTTTCAAACCCCCCCAAGTTAAGGCAGAATAACTTTCTCGAGGGAAGTAAATGGGCTTTAAGGTACTTACGGCTTTTATAACCAGATCCGAGCCTGCTCTTGTGCACTTCCCCCGGGACCGGACTCGAGCGCGGTCATGCGAGGATACGGCGGCGTTACCAGCAATGAATCACAGAAATGGAAACGGTCACAGCGGCCATTTTAAATTTAATACAAGATCAAGAATATATTTATTTTACTTATTATAGCACTGGGTTGTATAATTTAACAGAAGGACTCGGTGTGTAACCTGGAAATGTTCTCAATAGATGTTGTTGTGCAGCACCAATTACTTTAAATTTGCATTTGTTAGTTTCGTATAGTCTGTTTTGCCACTGGAAACATGTTGAAACATGTGACTTTTATAACGTGCGGCTTTTTTACGTTTTAAATGCTCATGAAGTCGGGACAAAACCGAAACGAGCCTCGACGTCGGCTCCGGCGTTCACACAGACTCAGAGGGAGAATAATGCGCTTTTATTTAATTGCAAAACATCCCCTTTTGTGTTTTCGGAGCCTTAAAACTGTTTTGACAGTGGTTGCTAACGTGTGCGTCGCGTCGCCGTGGTAACGCCTGAACATTTCACCATAGGGATACGCGTGGAACACCCCCCAGCGTAACGTCATCATAAAGTATCGATAGAGAAATGCGTTCAAACACACACTGTGGGACATTCAAGGCAAAGTGCAATGATAATATCCCCAGAAACAACATCCGAAATGTTACACAGTGCAGCTTTAATGTAGAACAGTCATTTTTTGACACTAAATTGATTCTTTATCATTATTATTAGTCAGTATGATCATAAATGGAACAAAAAAAATCCTTAAATTTTTTATTTTCACCGTTTGTTTTGTACGTTCATAAATGATAAACTTTGTGCCTTTTTTATCATTATTATGAGTTTGTACGACCACAAATCAAAATGTATTTGTGTGTGTATGTATATATGTGTTTATATATTTGGGCTGAGCATATGGTTCTTGTTTTTGTTTATCTTGTTGGTTTTAATGTGTGTGTGATCAAATCTGAATGTTTATTATTTTATTATTGTTGTTCTCGCTTTGTGTCTGTGCAGCACTTTGGAAACTGTTTATGAAATGTGCTCTATAAAGAAAGTGGATTGGATATGTGTTTATGCACGTGTTTATTTATTTTAAATATATGCACTGATATTTTAGAGTCGTATGTGTATAATTCACATGTTTGTGTTGAGGTAAAACAATTGGGGTGGACACAATAAGGTTTTTAAACTTCAACCTACTTCTTTTGAGCACTAGAAATGGTCCCAAACATGTACAAATCCTCATGTTTGTAATGCACCTTGCTCAAACAAAAATAAAAAAAATGTATTGAAAAAAAATAGGGGTCCACATGTCTAAGCATTATGTATTTTCCGCTCAGGGAAGTTTGTTTTCTGCATAAACGCACCAGCTGAAATACTCATATATGTACGCGTATAAATGAGCGGTGTTAAAATTTATACGGTATAATTAGCTTGAGGAGGTGCGAAACGTGTTCGCTCCTGAAACTTCTGTCCAGTTTTTGTGGTCATTTTTCACTCAACTTCTGCAAAATATAAATACAAATATAAAAAGTGGGGCTCTGGTACCATTTGTGGAGCCACTGATCTGGGTTAAGTCCAGTCGGTCTCAACCGGGATCTTCCACTCTCTCCTACAAGACCTTTAGTGTGAGTCACCGTCTGCCCAGGCCAACCCACTCACATTGTGCTCTACTATAATTGGAATAAAGCAGGAGTATAATAGTGCTCCAAGAAGTTATTTGCCCTGCCTAAGTGTGAATCAATTGTATGAATCAGCCGGAATGAAAGAAGTTGGTTTGGAGCCAGCAAACCACACATGCGTCTACCTCAGGTCAAAGGGCTCCTATTACACCGTTTTCTGATCCGTGCTATAACGTTTCCTCATCGCAAACAGAGCTGGAGTTGTGTTTTGTTCCATTCACGCATGTTTCACACACAGACCCTGCGTATTTAGGCTCGGTTCTCCTCTCAAACTGAAGACACCCTGTGATTTTAAACGCCACACGTCTTCACGACAGAGCTGAAGGTAAAAAAGGAGCTGTTCACTTGAAAACTAGTGCTTCATGACGAGCATTTTGAGCTTCGGAGACTTTGAGCGTTACTAAAACATGCGTGAATGAACCAAAACCATATTATCACTACAGTATAGCCTAATAAAATCTTGAAGGTGAACCCAAAATGGCGTCCTGTTGTATTCAGTGGCCTCTGTTCATTGGTGCATTGACCCAAACATAATTTTCTCTTATGTGCACAGTGTGGAGCGTTTGGACCAATCAAACCTGAGTAAAAGCTGCTAGAGTGGGGCTAGGCTAAGTCTTACAAAGCTAAATTTTAGGTGCTTTGGGGATTTAAACATTTTTAAAAGTTTATGTCATGAAAATAGAAAAGAATCCTTACAAAATCCGACCTTTGTGAAAGTTTTGGATGCCCTGTCAACCAAACTCGGGCAGTTTGCATTCCCCAAAAACTGTGCTGCGCTTCTATGGGAGATTTCTTTCTGGGCCTAAGCTCCCGGGAACCGCAGTACCTGGAGCGGCCACTAGTCCGTCTCAAGAGTGGGAACGCCTTATCCTTATTATTATTATAAATCCATGACCAAAACGCAACTCCAGGTGTGTTTTTGATGAGGTAACAACATTCTAACACAAGAAGGGATCAATCAAAGACAATTTTATGTAATATAGACCCTTTTGGTGTCAGTAAACAGTGATGACGTAGGCTCGGTTGCGCATTTTGGCAACAGAAGCACGGTAGAACTCAGCAGTTTGTCGAGCTCTGCGAAAGGATTATCGTCAAAAGATCGAGAATATTTCCTCAACAAGACTTTGACAAACGGAGTCCGGCTGCCAGATCCTCGAGCGATCAGCAAGTAAAACTTTAAAACTTTAGCCCGCCGGTAGAATATCGATTCTGACAAACACACACAGAACCACCAGACATTTTGGTGCTGGAAATGTTTTTATCTCCGTCGTCTTCTCTTCAGTCCGTGTTCAGTCTGAATGAATCGGAACGAACGGGGAACAATGACACTTCCGTTGCCAAAATGCACGCACAGCCCAAAAGGGTCTATAGGACCTTTAAAGTAGCTAGAGAACGCGACTAGCACATTGAATTACAAAATATACGACTTAAAAATACCTCCTCTGTCCCATCCCATTAAAAATACAATATAAGGAGCAACAAACATGTATTAAACCAAACAAAATGTCTGAAACGCGGCCATTATTTGACATTGCTGTAGCAAAGCTTAAAAATCCTATGTACCCCAATTACCTACAGCATAAGCATTATTCTTCAAAAAAAAAAAAAAAAAAATGTCAATGAGCGATGAAGTCATTAAGTGGAGCGGAGCGGAGGGTGTGGACCGAGGCGTGTCCTGCCCGCTCATTTGTACAAGCGAATATCGGTGACACGGGAACAAGGCCTGAGGTTGAAACCCATAAGCCCGTTTGACAGTGTTTATTAATAAAGTGCTTAGGAGCGTTTTAAAATTAGCAAAATGCAAACAGGGTAATGGCGAGAATTGATTGGAGGATGTTTTTGCTGTAATCCCACAGCTCGTGCAGTCATTATGTAGCGGTTGCTAGGCAACACACGGCCAAGAGACAGGGAGTACAAGAAGTAATGTATATGGATTTAAATTTTTATAAAGTAAAGGTTTGCGGTGGTAAAATGGAAGAATTGTATATCTTGCTTTAATAAAATGCACTATTAGCTAAGAAATACCTTAAAAATGATGCATTCTTACCGTGATCTCCATAGATTTCCCCAAGTAATACCTGTTTTAATTGATTTTTGGTCACTTTATCTCTATAAACTGAAGCTACTTTTAGTATTTACACCAAACTGCCCTGTCCCTGTACAAATAAAATGCACACCATACCAGATCTGACCTGTAACTTGTCCTAATGGTGTCACGTACATAACAACAATCACTTGATAGAGATTTATGGCTGGAAAATAATGTACAAAAAATATCGCAAGCCACAATTGTAGTTGTATGTCGCAAAGTATGACAAATCCTGCACACATTAGTCAACTTTACATTGAGTGATTGATTAGGTTTTATAATCTAGTATTAGTTGGTCTATTGTGCTTAGGGTGACCAGACGTCCCTATTTACCCGGGACAGTCCCAGTGTTGAGTCCTGTGTCCCCTGTCCCTGCAGATTGATCCAAAACCACTGATTTGTCCCAATTTTACATGAGAAATGTCTCAAGTGTCCCTATTTTTGACCAATCTGAGCTCTGCCAGTAGTAAAGAGAGACATAAATGATAATTTCTTTGGGTAAAATACAGAAAAGCTGCTTAAAAACACAAAGAAAACGTGACTATACTGACTCACATGTTAGTCATGAATGGTCTCTGCAGAACAATTTTCCTTAATCACAAACTCGTTTCACAATTTAATTAATTAATTATTTGTTAATGAATTAATCACCACAAACCAGGGATGTCCCAGTTTTTCATGTTGAAAATCTGGTCACTCTAATTGTGCTCAGAACTCAGAGAAAACCGACCTCCACCTCGGGAAAGTGCAAAGGAACAGCTAATTAACTCGGAGTTCCTGAACACAAACTCGGGCTCGTTTGGAGCAGATCCAGTCGGATGGATGTCTGAACATGTAATAGTCAAGCTAACGTTAGCTAACAGACTCTATATATTAGCTAATTAGCGTTAATTAGCTACATAAGCTAACAAAATAAACATTAAACATTTTCAGGTGTCCATATTTTCCAGACTGTTGCAATGTAACACACTTACATCAGATAATGACCTGGATTTATCGACTATGGACATTCAATAGAACACAGCATGAGTAAGAGTGACCAGATTTTCAAAATAAAAAACTGGGACATCCCTGGTTTGGGTTGGTTGGTAATAATAAAACTGAAACGAGTGCATAATTAAGGAAGATTTTTCTGCACTCGAGTCGGTATAGTCACATTTTCTTTGTGTTTTGGTCATTTTTAAGCAGCTTGTCTGTATTTTACCTAAACAAATGGCGGTTTATGCCTCTCTTTACTGTTGGCAAGTGTCAAATTGGTCCAAAATATGGACACCTGGGACATTTCTGTATAAAACTCAAATCAGTGGCTTTGGATAAATGTGCTGGGACAGGGGACACAGGGCTCAAAACTGGGACAGTCCCTGGTAAATAGGGACGTCTTTTCACCCTATACTAAATGTAACAAACACATAAACATCAACTATTGTTTTTATTCATGTTTTTCATTAATGTTTTTACTTTGCCGTCCTATTAAAATGAATGGGAAGTTAATATCAGTACCAGTGTGCACAACGTGAGTTTTCATACGGTTATTGTCATTATCCGCGTACACACCTGCCGACGGTGACTTCCAAAACTAATCCACCTTAATATATCGAGGTAAAGTTGAGCCTCTTTTCCCAGTATGCTCTGAAATCCTCACAGCGTGCCTCTGCATTGTAGCTGAAGCGCTCCATCATTTTCGTCACAGGATGCCACTTGTCAGTGTCACCTCGCCCTGTCTGCAAAGTTACCAAGTTTATCCCTGTAAAACCTCTCGATTCTGTTCTTCAGACTCTTCAAATCAGTGTGTTCTGAACAACTGATTAATGAACTGAAACATGACGTGTAAGAGGAGGAGTAGTAACAGTAATAGTAGCAGTATTCGTATTTGTAGTAGAAGTACAAGTAGTAGCAGTAGAAGACAAAGAAGAAGCTAGTAGTAGCAGTAATAGTAGAAGACGAACACAGAAGAAAAAGAACTAGTAGTAATAGTAGAAGAAATAGTAGTATAAAATGTAGACAAAAACAAAGAATTAGTAGTAGTACGAGAAGTAGTAGTAGTAGTAGAAGTAGTAGTAGTAGTAATAGTAGTAGAAGGAGTAGTAGTTGGAGTAGTAGTAGCAGTAATAGTAGTAGAAGGAGTAGTAGTTGGAGTAGTAGTAGCAGTAGTAGTAGTACTAGTAGTAGTGAAGTACAAGTAGAAGAAATAGTAGTAGAAAAAGACAAAAACAAAAAACTAGTAGTAGTACTAGAAGTAGTAGTAGTAGTAGAAGGAGTAGTAGTTGGAGTAGTAGTAGTAGCAGAAGCAGTAGTAGTAGTACTAGTGGTAGTAGAAGTAAAAGTAGAAGAAATAGTACTAGAAAAGAAGACAAAGAGCTAGTGGTAGTAGTAGTAGTAGTAATTAGGAGTAGTTGTAGCAGTGGTAGTAGAAGTACAAGTAGTGAAAGATGAAGATAACGAAAAAGAACTAGTAGTAGCAGTAGTAATACTAGTAGAAGTAGAAGAAATAGTCATAGAAAAAGAAGAACTACTATAGTAGTAGTACTAGTAGAAGGAGCAGTAGTAGTAGTAGTAGAAGTACAAGTAGAAGAAGTAGAAGATGAAGACAAAGAAGAAGAAGTGGCAGTAGTAGTAGTACTAGTCGTAGTGAAAATACAAGTAGTAGTAGAAAAAATAGTGAATCAGAATCAGAATGTTTTTATTGCCATATGAGTGAACAGGTTCACAACATTAGGAAATTGCTGCGGTACTTGGAGCAGGATGTAGACAAACACTGACATGCAACAAATAATAGAATAAAATAAAGTAGGAAAAAAAAAAAAAAAAAAAAAAAAAAAAGCTATAATATAACAAAATTTACAAATTCACGTTCAAAATAGTGGTAGAACAAGAAGACAAAGAAGAACTAGCAGTAGTAGTAGTAGTCATAGTACTGTAGTATTAGTAGTAGCAGTAGTAGTTGCAGTAGCAGTAGTAGTAGTAGTTGCAGTAGTAGTAGCAGTAGTAGTAGCAGTAGTAGTAGCAGTAGTAGTTGCAGTAGCAGTAGTAGTAGTTGCAGTAGTAGTAGTGGTGGTAGCAGTAGTAGTCGTAGTAATAATAGTAGTAAAAGTATGTTTATTTTTTTCCCTGTAATGATTGGGTAATGTGGGTGAATTGACTTTTAAAACTAAACAGAATAATCCTCCTTGAGAAATGAAATAAAATAATTTGGATTTGACTCTTATTAGGATTTTTTTTTTAATTCAGAAAAATGTAAAAGGAAAAAGATCTGATTTGTAAATCGTGTATGCGTATACTGTGGTCCCATTCTTCTTCTTCTTAAATTTTGTATATATATAAAATTAATACAAATAAATTAATTAAATCACCAAACACTCAAATTTACTCACATTTTTATTTTAATGATTTTTATTTTATTAACCTACGCTTTTATTACCGGGCGAGACCTTTGTGAGGCCGCCGAGTCCGAGAGAATCACCAAAATTGCTTATCCGCTAAACAAGCCGGACGAGCGATGTTGACAGGCAATTTGGCGATCATAATAATGCTCGAAACGTGAACCCGTAATAGCTGCAACTGACAACTCTATTTATACGGCAACTGGACGCAGGGAGGGTTCTGGGGCCGGGGCGTTGGGTTTCTCTGAGAGCGCAGAACGTCAATACCGAAGCCTGTGGAAGCCGGAGACGCCATCGATTTGAGCCAGAAAAAAGTGAAATAAGATAAAAAAACGTCAGCGTACGCTACGTATATGGACGGATTATGAAGAGTTATGAACGCGGTAAAAACGGTAAAAAGATCCTCGAGAATTAAAGATGACGTACACAATGACGGGACTGAAAAAGTGAAAAACAACTTTTTTCGCTTATCTCGCGACGTCAGATCGTGCTAATTATTCGCCGTGATGAGTCTTATAAGCGGTTACTAGCATGCTAACATGCACTTCCTGATTCTCGGACAATAAAAAGCTTTGTGAATAGGTGCAGACGGTCGTGACGGGTAGGAAAATCTGAAATAAGACGACGCCGAATCACCGTACGACTTGTTCTCGCGTCTTATCGGACTATAAGCAGTTACGTAATAATCCACTAAATTCAAATGACGTAGTAGTAGTAGCAGCAGCAGTAGTAGTAGTAGTAGTAGTAGCAGCAGCAGTAGTAGTAGTAGTAGTAGTAGCAGCAGTAGTAGTAGTAGTAGCAGTAGTAGTAGCAGCAGCAGCAGGAGCATTAGTAGTAGTAGCAGCAGCAGTAGTAGTAGTAGTAGTAGTAGTAGTAGTAGCAGCAGCAGTAGTAGTAGTGCTGCTGGCAGCAGCAGCAGCAGTAGTAGTAGTAGTAGTAGCAGCAGCAGGAGCAGCAGCAGTAGTAGTAGTAGTAGTAGCAGCAGTAGCGGCAGCTGCTGCTGCAGCAGCTGCTGCTGGCAGCAGCAGCAGCAGCAGCAGTAGTAGTAGTAGTAGTAGTAGTAGCAGTAGCAACAGCAGCAGCAGTAGTAGTAGTAGTAGATAAAATAAAAGCCGTAAATAGGTGCAGACGGTCGTGACGGGTGGAAAAATCTGAAATAAGACGACGCCCGAATCACCGTACGACTTGTTCTCACGTCTTATCCGACTATAAGCAGTTACGTAATAATCCACTAAATTCGAATGACGTAGTAGTAGTGGCAGCAACAGTAGTAGCAGTAGTAGTAGTAGTAGTAGTGGTAGCAGCAGCGTAGTGGTAGCAGCGGCGGTAGTAGTAGTGGCAGCGGTAGCGTAGTGGTATGGCAGCGGTAGTAGTAGTGGTGGCAGCGGCGGTAGTAGTAGCGGTAGTAGCAGCAACAGGCAGCAGCGGTAGTAGCAGCGGTAGTGGTGGTAGTGGTGGTAGTGTAGTAGCGGCAGCAGCAATGGTAGTAGCAGTGGCAACGGTGGTAGTGGTAGCAGCAGCGGCAACGTAGCAACGGCAGCGGTGGTAGTAGTAGTGGTAGTAGTAGCAGCAGCAGCAGCGGCAGCGGCGGTAGTAGTGGTAGTAGTAGTGGTAGCAGTAGCAGTAGCAGCGGCAGTAGTGGCAGCGCAGCAGCAGCAGTAGTAGTAGTAGTAGTAGTAGCGGTAGTAGCGGCAGCGGTAGTAGTATCAGTAGCAGTAGCAGTAGTAGTGGCAGCAGTAGTAGTAGTAGTAGTAGTAGTAGTAGTAGCAGGAGTAGCAGCAGCAGCAGCAGCAGCAGCAGCAGCAGTAGTAGTAGTAGTAGTAGCAGCAGTAGCAGCAGCAGCAGCAGCAGTAGTAGTAGTAGTAGTAGTAGTAGTAGTAGTAGTAGTAGTAGCAGCAGTAGCAGCAGCAGCAGTAGTAGTAGTAGTAGTAGTAGTAGTAGAAAGGATCTTTATATTTAGAGTTTGTTTATTTGAATATAAAAAAGGTTTGAACATGAAGCCTCCAAACTCTCAGAACTTGTACTTTAACGAACCTTTAACAAATATTTAACCTGTACCTGTGTCACTGTGTCATTTTTGTACATTCCACTTGTCCCTATAGGTTTGCAACAGAAACAGAAAAGTACCATCGTTTTGAACTGATCCACCTTTTCCTTTGCGGCGTTTGACTTTCTATTCAGACGAGGAGGGAGTGCGCGGCTCGGGAGCACATCACACATCCTGCACATATGCCAATTTGTTGAACCAAGTTTCGAGGTTTACAAAAGGAACCGATTTTCGAGTTTTTTTTTTTTTTGGTTCGGGTGATGTGAGGGAAGCGGCGGAAGTGTTGTGCTGAGGCGGCGACAATGCGGCCGCACGGGGGGAAATGGGAGAAGAATGGCGAGGCGAACAGCGGGAGCTACAGCCGGTTTCACGCAGGATTCCGGAGGATACCGACTCTGTGAGAATACGGGCCGAGGTGTAAAGGGAAACGCGGAGCTGAATTACAATGCGGAGCGAAATAACTGGAAAGTGAAGCTGCGCCGCACGAGAAAGATATATAATATGCACTGGAGACATGCTCATAAGTCTTAAAATCCGAAGTAAAAGTTTTTCGGGTTCTACTTATGTGTGTGAATTGTTGGAAAGTCACTGAATACTAATCCTGTGTAACTGTACCTGAATTACTCTTTTATGTGGTGCGTTCAGAATGCAGTTACTTCATCTGTGAGTTTAGCTTTGAACTGCACAGTGTTACGGTGAGAAAACAGCTCTTTTAGTGCGTGTACGTGTGATTTTTCATCTTTAATCGGATGTAAATGCATAACGACGACATTAAAGCTGATTTTTACACTATGATATAATGCGACCTGGTATAAAAGTATGCAAAATATTGTTAGGTTTTGTTAGGACGCACAGAACCCCGTTTATCTCCACTGACTCTGCGCCAAAACGGCAAAATTCTGTGCAGTTCGTGGTCGCTGCAGCCGCTCGAATCGGGAGAAAGACCGAGTTTTTTTCATGTACCAAAAGTGGCGTTAAGTTTAAAAAAACGTACAGGGAAAAGACGACAAAAGTGGATTGAAAATCTCCAGCGAAAAACGGGAGTCGCAGAAACAGACGATGCTACTGTAGAGTTTGCACCGACCACTTTGGAACAAGGATTGTGTCATTTATTAATCGATATTTTCAACTTTTTTTTGGATATTATTCAGAAAAAAGAGCAATGTAAGTGACGGTAAACTGCTGCATTATAGGTCAGAACTTGACGCACAAAAAGATTTATGTGGTGCTAATTTTATTAACTTACTGCTGTAATTTGGCGTTTCATACCTTTTTTGAATCATTATTTTAGGTCATCCTCGTCCAGCGGCTGATTTTAATTCTAAATAGTTGTAGCCTCCAGGATTGTAAAGGCTTCGACTCGCGGTGTAACACGAGGTCCGCAGCACCAGATCATTTATTACTGTATATCCACCACCTCAACGCCGGAAAAATCATCCTAATTATATGAAAAGTCCAACTTCTCCACATCATACGGGTCCTAAACTATTATTTACACTTATTTTTTCGCTGGGTCTGTGCCGGTCCGTGCAAACTTTCTGCGTACTCGCCGTCGCCCACTGTGCTGTTTTGAAGCGGAGCAAAACATTTCCTGCCTCCATCTGAATTTCACGCATCATCAGGGTCACGTGAGCGAAACACAGCAATACAACAGCACCGTGTATCAGAATATGTCACAAAATACATTTTAATGCAGATATTTGGTATTAACCAGTCACTAAATACGGTACATTTTACAGTATTCTTCCAAACACTAACACAGGTTTGGTAAATTTGACTGCAGCAGTAGCGCAGGATTAGTAGTGGTAGAAATAGTGGTACAATGGGGCTGTGCAATTACAAATCCCACATGTACAGACCTATTAGTTGTAGTAGTAGTAGTAGTAGTAGCAGTAATAATAGCAGTAGCAGTGCGCTCAGAGCTTCAGCCTATTCCTTTTGGGCTTTTATTTCATTATTGTGTAACGGAGAGATGCACATAATGTAACAAGGCTCATGAATGAATAAATTACTTCAATAAACATCTATTTTGCCCATTTGTTAACCATCTTTACATTGATTTTTCCACGTTATGTAACTTTTCCACCACCCAAACCTGGATATCAACCTATAATCTATCTGTCCATCTATTTTTGATGATTTGTACCTTGAAAAGTCCAGTTTGTTTACCACACACAGGGGCAGTGTTTGGCCCTCGAGCACATTGTCGGTCGCTGTGTGTTATTACATTAGCTTCAGCGAGCCACTGCGTCCCTGTTTTCTGCCCCGCAGGCACGGCTGGCACCTCGTCTGTCTGCACGCATCATTATTTTCATGTGCAACCCGTGATTTGGGCCCCTGAATAATAACTACTGTTGCAAACGATGATTACGCTGTCGGGGAAAAAAAAGAAAAAAAGAAAAAAGTTGAGGGATATTCAAATGACAGGTGCCCGGGTGCATCTTTTCCACGTTTCTGAGTGACTGTTGTTGGATTGGTGCTTTTGTGGAGCTTTTGTTGGGGGCCTTTGTGGGTGCTGTTGTGATGCTTTTGTGATGCTTTTGCAGTGCTTTTATGGTGCTTTTGTGGTGTGCTTTTGTGATGCTTTTGCAGTGCTTTTGTGGTGCTTTTATGGTGCTTTTGTGGTGTGCTTTTGTGGGTCTTTTGTGGGTCTTTTTTGGTGCTTTTGTGGGTCTTTTGTGGGTCTTTTTTGGTGCTTTTGTGGGTCTTTTGTGGGTGCTGTTGTGATGCTTTTGTGGGTGCTGTTGTGATGCTTTTGTGGGTGCTGTTGTGATGCTTTTGTGGTGCTGTTGTGGGTGCTGTTGTGATCCTTTTGTGGGTGCTGTTATGTTTTTGTGGGTGCTGTTGTGATGCTTTTGTGGTGTTTTTGTGGTGCTTTTGTGGGTGCTGTTGTGATGCTTTTGTTGTGCTTTTGCAGTTCTTATGTGATGTTTTTGCGGTGCTTTTTTGATGCTTATGCGGTGCTTTTGCGGTGCTGTTGTGATACTTTTGGGGTGCTTTTGCTGTGTTTTGTGGGTGCTTTTGTTTGTGCTTTTGAGATGCTTTTGAGTTGGTTTTGTGGGTGCTTTTGTGGTGCTTTTGTGGTGCCTTTGCAGTGTTTTTGTGGTGCTTTTTACAGCAGTAGCTCAGCGGTGGCGGCCGTAGTTCAGTTGGTAGAGCGTTCGTTTGATCTGAACGTTGGCAGTTTGAATACAACATAAACATGAGCAGTCAGATCCGCTGACCCACAGGTCGCCGGTGCGATTCCAGCTTCCACAGATGAACGCTGCCATTGTGTCCTTGGGGCAAAACATTTAACCCACCCCCAGTGTCTGTGTACACTGGTGTATGAATGTGTGTGAATGAGCGAGTGGTTCCATTAGTACGTACTGTGTGTGTTTAAATCTATTATATATATAAGTTCAGGCTGATTTAAAACAGTTTAAGAAAAAAAAAACATATATAGGTATCAGTACTAAAAAAGTTACATTCACAGGATCCTGAAGCTGCATCAGAACAAGTATAAGAGCACATAGACTATATACGCCCATGGACCACTGAGGGATTACATATATATATTTGAAGTATATGGATTCTGTCAAGTGTGTGTTAGTACTATACTATAAGCTCTCCTCTTCTCTCTTTTCTTCTCAAAATAAATTGGACTTTTTTTGCTCTATCATAAAAAAAGCAGAAAAAATAAAATCCTGCAGTACAACATACCCATCTCCCTCCTTTCATGATACCGTCTCCGCTGTAGCAGAGGTCGTGCACTCGCTCGCTCAGATGTTAGCGCAAACAAGCTCGCGTCTGACACTCACTTTCCCCCGTCTCCGCGGCCGCATCCAATTTCTCCATCTTAGCCTCTCTCTTCGCCACTTTCCTCCTTCTGTTACCACTACTCGTGTTCTGTCATCGGAGCCCAAACAAAAGTCTCCATACTCTGAATTATGCAACAGGGGCACACGGAGACCGCTCGCATCCTGTTCTGAACGCCTCATAAACTCGCAGTCTTTAGGTCGGGCCAGGAACAGTCGGTCTGCATGCTCAGCACCACGGACAGCTCCCAGAAGTCGAGTGCTGAATTTAAGCCTTTTTTGAAACCACAGTGGAAAAGATGTTTGTTACGATTACAAAATAAATGTAGAGTTTTAAAGGTAATACAGATCTGCTGACAAAGTTCAAGGTCATTACATAAAATAGTGGCAAGTGATGCGTAAACAAAATAGAAAAAGGAAAAATAGAGGGAAACTCACCATCTAAAAAAATG
Source organism: Odontamblyopus rebecca (assembly GCA_030686955.1). Taxonomy (NCBI): domain Eukaryota; kingdom Metazoa; phylum Chordata; class Actinopteri; order Gobiiformes; family Gobiidae; genus Odontamblyopus; species Odontamblyopus rebecca. The sequence goes on from CM060672.1 coordinate 5,974,464, forward strand.
TGCCTCTATGTTTTTTTCCCTTTCTTTTAGTACTGGTTTATTCAGTCATTTTGCTTCACTACAAAACAAAACAAAAACAAAACCGAGACTACAGGGTTTAGGCCGAAGTAAAAGCACTTATAACGCCAAACCCTATTAAACAATGACAGAATTAAAGGAAAGAAAAGCAATTTCAAAAGAAAGAAAAGCAAAAATGTGTCATACGAAACAATGACAGAAAAAATAAAATAAAAAAGCTGTAAAGCGTAATCTTGTGTTTCTACCTGACTGAATTCCTGAGCTAATAAATCAATTGAATGAATACATTTTACCACATTTTCAATTGTCGTACTGAATTTTTCGCTTTCAAGGCATTTTATTTATGTTTTATTTATCATTTTTGTCATTTTGAGGAAGTGAATAACCATATACTCTAATAACAAAATAAACATAAGACATAAAATAAGACTAACACGCATACAATAAATAAATAAATACAAAAAATAGCAAGAAACAATAAATAAATAAAAAGAAGCGGTGGGGGTGTTTGCATGTGCATATTTACATTTTAGTCTTAATCTGTCAAATCAAATCTACATATTTTCTGTTCCCTTATAGCTTTTGTTTTCTGTTTATTCATCTTTTTTTTATTATTTTAGTTTTTTTGGCAACCCCAAAACGCACTTGCACATAAACTTTTGGGACATTTCAAAAGGTGGAACAAGGTGCACAAAGCTTCAGTCTGTGGCTTCTTCACAAACGTCTGGACCTTACAGTGTTTTGCTTCCAAGAATTTCAATAATTTTCTGTATTTTATCGCATTTGATTTGGTTAATTTGTGCACTAGATTAAAAACAATTCTTTACATAACGTCTTTACAAATATGCCATTATACTCCCATCAACTCTGATTTGTACAATTGCGTCTCTTGTGTCGCAATTCACCGTTTTATCACAAACATAATATTTTACTTAAATTGTTCATCACGGTAAAGTAATAATTACCCAAACTGCAGGTGCCGTCATTATCCCCCGATCTATAATTTACAGTGTGGAAAGCAGGATTTTTATGAGCGTGCTGAAGCGGAGAATGACGTGGCGTTTAGCAGTGCGTTTTAAGTGTCTCCAGGACTTACAGGAAGTGGGTAAAGTACAGGTTTATGGAGGCAGGAATGTAGAAGGAGGTCAGTGATGGGAAACCGGGAAGTCTCATTATGTTCATTATGACAATATAGTGTAAAAGGGGTTTCTTTTTTGTTGTTTTTGTTGTATTAAAAGGTCCTAAATTCCTCAAAATGTCTCTTGTGAGCCGTTAAAAACATACCTGGAGTCGAGTTTTGTTTCATTCACACATGTTTAAGTAACTCTTTAGTCTGTCTAGACCTAAATGTTACATCCACTGAATTAAATTATAACGGAAACGTAGTGGTGTCAAGATACTAAACTCGATTCTGATGCTAAGGAATAGACTCAATACTCAACACCGATACCGTGATGATAATAATAAAAAACAAACACATTTTTAACATTAAATCATAGTACTTTCTTTCATGTTCTCATGTGGTCTCATATCTATGTAATCCATCAGTGGTCCAGGTCTAAACCAGGGCTGAACAAGGTCTAAACCAGGTCTAAACCATGTCTAAACCAGGTCTAAACCAGGTCTATACCATGTCTAAAATCAAGGCTAAACCAGGTCTAAACCAGGGCTGAACAAGGTCTAAATCAGGTCTAAATCAGGTCTAAACCAGGTCTAAACCAGGTCTATACCAGGTCTAAACCAGGTCAATACCAGGTCTAAACCAGGTCTAAACCAGGTCTAAACCAGGTCTAAACCAGGTCTAAACCAGGTCTAAACCAGGTCTATACCAGGTCTAAACCAGGTCTAAAATCAAGGCTAAACCAGGTCTAAACCAGGTTGAAACCAGGTCTAAACTATGTCTAAAATCAAGGCTAAACCAAGTCTATACCAGGTCTAAACCAGGTTGAAACCAGGTCTAAACCAGGTTGAAACCAGGTCTAAACTATGTCTAAAATCAAGGCTAAACCAAGTCTAAACCAGGTCTAAACCAGGTCTAAACCAGGTCTAAACCAAGTCTAAACCAGGTCCATGGGTATATACTAGTTTATGTGCTCTTATATTTCTGATTCAGCTCAAGATTCATTATAAAACTATTCAGGAAAGGTTCATTTCTGTCCTGTGAATTGGACTTTTTAGTATCGGTATTTGTTTAAATTAGCATCTAGTTTCGATACTAGTTTTAGTAAATAGTCCAATTATTCCAATCCACCTTATGAGCCTTAACGCAGCCTTAGATCCTCAGGCAGGTCCCTGTGGCTGATCCAAAGTCCAAAAGTCCAGGCTCCAGACAAAGATGATGGAGCCTCTTCAGTCTGGGGCCTCGGCTTTGGAACGACCTGCCTGAGGAGATAAGTCTGCACGGTCAGTATCATCTTTTAAAGCACTATTCCTTATTTCTTTATTATAATTAACTGAATTGTTTGCATCCTTGTCTGTTTTCGTGCACTTTCTCTATGCTGTTCTCGTTCTTTATGGCTTGTACAGCACTTTGTAAATCTTGTTTTTAAAAGAGCTTTATAAATAAAAGTGTGTTATCACCACCTTCAAGGCACTCAACGCCCTTTTATATCACAGAACCACTCACCCATTCATACACCGCTGTGCACAGACACTGGGGATGAGGCGAGTTAAGTGTCTTGCCCAAGGACACAACATGATTCACCTGTGGGAGCCGGAATCGCATCGCCAACCAGACTTAAAACCAGGGGGGACGGGACCTTCTCTGTGGTTCGGCCCCAAACTCTGGAACGATCTGTGTTTTAAGTCTCATCTCGTGACCCACTTTTACATGTGTTATGTGGTCCTCTGTGTCTTTTATTTATTTGTTTTCATCATTTTTTTTTTCTGTTCATCACAAGAAGTACAAAACAAATTAAGTAAACCGTCTCTGCCCTTCCCACCCCCCAACCAAACAATACATATTATACGATTTTATTTTTTCAGTACTGCCTTTATTTATTGATTTTACCATTTTTTGTTCATTGATTTTATTGTTATTCTTTTATCTAGTGATTCTATTAGTTCCTTTTGTTTGGAGCATAATTCTGCTGACTTTTTAAAGTGAAGTTAAAGTTAATTTGTCAACTGGACAAAAGTTTATTTGGTCAAATACGTTTCGCAACTCGTCCAAGCTGCTTCTTCAGAATCGTTTTTGACCAAATAAACTTTTGTCCAGTTGACAAATTGAATTTCCACTTTTGCCGTGGATTCTACCTGGACGACTGAGGGATTTTACACACATTTTAAAGTGAAATGTTTGACACTGCTATTTGAAGCGCTTTGGAAACTTGGGTTATACAAATAAAGTCGAATGGGTTGTCGAGAGCTCAATTCGAACTGCCAATCTTCAGATCAGTGGACGAACGTTCAACCAACTGAACATAACGGAGCATAATTCTGCTGACTTTTTAAAGTGAAACGGCAAAAGGAGAAATTCAGTTCGTCAACTGGACAAAAGTTTATTTGGTCGAACACATTTCGCAGCTCATCCAAGCTGCTTCTTCCGTTCAGAACTTCAGTATTTAGAAACGTGTTCGACCAAATAAACTTTTGTCCAGTTGACAAATTAAATTTCTTAACAAATAAAGTTGGATTGGATGTCGAGAGGGCGATTCGAACTGCCTACCTTCAGATCAGTGGACAAACGCTCAACCAACCGAGCTACTGTCGACATATTGAGTAGTTCAGACCTGTATCTGATTTTCTCGATGCTTCTGACAAACCTATGGCAACATAATTTCTGACTTTTTATACTCCAGGACGTTGGCAAATCTCGCATGTTGACAAAACGTATTTCATGGTCGCACGCTCCATGTTTTGTTCAGATTCCGGCCGTCTTGTGCTCCGTAGGGTTTAATCACCGCTCGCTCGGTCCCTCCCGGCTGGACCAGATCCTTTATTAAAATGCACTGGATGACCTATCAGCTGTACACGCGGGGCCGGCAGCACATGCGCGCAAAAGGCCAGTCTCATTAAAGGGAAGAGGAGTGCGCTAATGTCGTCGTTAGCCGTTTATTAGCGAGCAAACAAGGCGCCGCGCTAGTTATTATTGTTCAATCAATGCGCGTCCGAACCGGAGGACTCGAACTAAACAGCAAACAGCTTAGATCAATGCGTTTTGGGAATGGAGTTATAATGTCAGATCTGAGGAAAGCAACATTTTTATGATTTCAACAATTTTGTTAGAATAGAAGATGACGAAACTATTTGTTTTGACCAACTTTCCATGAAATATTAATAGTAAAACCCCATTTAAATTGCTGTAGTGTCCTTACATCCGTCTAATCTTTCACTCTATTGGATTTTGTGATGTTTTTGTTTTGGTACTAAATGTAATACCAAATGGAATATTGAATCTTTTGATTAAAAATATGAAAATGAAGCAAGAGAACAATAAAATCTATATTTACTTTATTATACTTTCATTATTTTCCAATGATTTTATCAATTATTAGCCTGCACTGCAAAAAGTTTGGCCAAAATTTAAGATATAAACACTTAAATCGATCAGAAAATGACTTTAAAATAGTTAAATGATCTGTCAAGTCGATAATAAATCTGAAAACAAGATGAATAACCTGAGAAAACTGCAGTATGTACTTAATTTTTTCATGCATTTGAACAAAATGTATCTCACCCTAGTACAGATATATTGTATAAGCCTCTCTAAGGTGCTATGGGGGGATTTGAAAAGAGCCATTAGCGACTTTGCGTCATAAAACATTTGAGCGACAGTTTACACGGGTGTAATTTTCTGTGGTAGTTACTTATATCTCGGCAAAAGGCTCACCTGAAACGCTGGGTGAAATCTGTACTTTTAGAGAGTTTCGGTACTTTTTTTCACTTTAAATGAACTAATTCTGTTTTTTTTCCCCACATTTTATATTATTATTTATACATCTATTTTATTTTCATGTATTTTATTTATTTTATGCATTTAATTTATTAATGTATTTATTATTATTTGTGTTATTTTTAGTGCTGTCAAACGATTCATTTTTTAGATCAGATTAAACACACGTTCGTATTTTGATCAATCACGATTAATCGCAGTTAATTATTCTTCAAAAAGTCCTCAAAAAGTTATATTACTGACATTTTCCTGTCGCTGGTAGTTTTGTTGCCGCGGGCTGTCGTGCTCGGTTTGTTGTTGGTACAGGTAGCGTCGTCGCTGCCGCTGAATCAAACCCGTGTTTTACTTTAAAATGGCGTTTTAAACTTGTGCTTCTGTGTAGAGTTCATCGCTGCGACATCTGCAAACTACTTTAGTTTTATCCAAAGTTGCGCACGGACAGACCTGATCACTGACCTGATAACCTGCGCCGCCCTTCGGGTCTCCGTCCGCACTTTGCATAGAGGAGCGTTCAAATTAAATTGTGTGATTAATCTGCGTTAAAATTAGCAACATTAGCGCAATATTTTTTTGTGATTCATCGCATGTATTGACAGCCCTAGTGTTACGGCCCCAGGCCTCCAGTTCTTTTGATTTGTGTTGTGTGCTTTAATTGTTTTGTCGTTTGGATTCTTGCTGGGAGAGCCCTGGTCCCTGATTGGTGGGAACTTCAACCCTCGGCCACTCCCACCTCACCTCCAGCCTCCTCCCCCTATTTAACAAGATTCTTCTCACCTGTTCGGGGCGGCTGGCCTTTGTGGCCAGTTTGCCATTTTCTGTTTGTGTCTCTTTAGTGTGTTAGTCTAACTTTGTGTGTGAGACACTAGTTTAGTTTAGTTCTGTTTTGTGTCTTTTTAGTTGTCACTCGATTCTGTTTGTAGGTTTATGTGACTTTTGTTTAGGGACTTTTGTGATTTTGTTATGTGTCCCTTAGTCCGTCACTTGTGTTTTTGTATAGACCTACGTGACCCGTTTTGGCACAAAACTCGTATTTCAGTCCCGTCCTTGTGTTTCTTAGTTTAGGTTCTTATATGTACATATTTTAGCATGTTTTGTTTAATTTACCTCGTACATTCCTTTTAATTAAATTACCTTATTTATTCCATTTTACATCTTGGTTATTTTGTTACTTCCGCGGTCCCTAGCAGAGCTGGGTCGTAACACCTAGTTATTTTATATATCTCTTGTATTTAATGCCTTGCAAGACGCCCATAGAGATTTACGGTGCATTATTCATTCACACTCTTATCTGTGGGGGTAAGTTTCTTCTGTAGCCGCCCTGGGGGTAGACGTGAAGCCCCCAATCTTTGACATTACCCCACTACATTCATACTAGGCCGTGACGCTGAAGTATGTTGGCTGAGGACACAAAGAGCCACTTCCGCCCCCACTTGCGCTATTAACGTTTTCCTTTTTTAATTTGACAGATAAACACAACATTTTGATTAGCAACACTCATTTCGACATCCTGAAACAAGCCCCGCGTCGCGTTTCCTTCCACCGCGAAACTCACACCCCAGTGACGGACGAGGTTAGCGACGAAATAAACCGCATTATTCACCGGTTTCCATATTTCTGACAATAAAATGTGACCTCTCCTCATTTATAGCGAAAAACAATCCCGACGCATTACAGTCTACGGGCGCTTTTGAATACATAAAACGGGCGCGAGCTCGGCGGAGATAGAAGGAAGGCACTTAGCTTTTGTTTATTGTCGCTCGGGTGCAGACAAACTAGGCCCCGCTGGTGACTCTTTTGCCCTTAACGGATCATTGTTCTTATGAGCGGGTGCCAGACGCGATCAGTTAAGCTCGCGCACTTCCTCTGCATGGGCTGACAAATGACCTTGGCTTTGAGGTGCCAAAAAACAAACAGGTATTGTTGCATATTTCATCCCCCCGGCGCCCCGGCCTTGGATACGGTGAGTTTCCATTAATATTTAGCGCCGTGGCAAGAACATGTGGAATTGTTTAAAGTGGTGTGCGTCTGGTTTTTACTTGACTTGAAAAAAAGAAACAAACAATGTGGTTGAACAGTTTCGGGGTCCAACGCTATTTCTCACTTTCTGAAGGTATTTCCCAGCACCTTAATTATTTGCTGCAATGAGTTTATGAGCACTTTTCGCAACTTTTAGAGGTCGGTTTTAGTCACGGTAATGTTAACCACAACTAAAATACTAACCGTCTTTGTTTTGATCCTGTTCTAGTCCTCGTTTTGGCCTCGTTTTGATCCTGTTCTAGTCCATGTTTAGTCCTCTCTTTGATTCTGTTTTAGTCTCTGTTTATTTCTTGTTTTGATCCTGTTCTAGACCTCGTTTAGTCCTCATTTTGATCCTGCTCTAGTACATGTTTAGTCCTTGTTTTGATCCTGTTCTAGTCCTGGGTTAGTCCTCATTTTGATCCTGCTCTAGTACATGTTTAGTCCTTGTTTTGATCCTGTTCTAGTCCTGGGTTAGTCCTCATTTTGATCCTGCTCTAGTACATGTTTAGTCCTTGTTTTAATCCTGTTCTAGTCCTGGGTTAGTCCTCATTTTGGTCCTGCTCTAGTCCACGTTTAGTCCTCATTTTGATCCTGCTCTAGTCCATGTTTAGTCCTTGTTTTGATCCTGTTCTAGTCCTGGGTTAGTCCTCATTTTGGTCCTGCTCTAGTCCACGTTTAGTCCTCATTTTGATCCTGCTCTAGTCCATGTTTAGTCCTTGTTTTGATCCTGTTCTAGTCCTGGGTTAGTCCTCATTTTGATCCTGCTCTAGTCCATGTTTAGTCCTAGTTTTGATTCTGTCTTAGTCCATGTTTATTTCTTGTTTTGATCCTGTTCTAGTCCATGTTTAGTCCTTGTTTTGACCTGTTGTAGTCCGTGTTCAGGCTTCACTTTTTATTCTGTTCTAGTCCACGTTTAGTCCTAATTTTGATCCTGTTCTAGTACATGTTTAGTCCTTGTTTTGATCCTGTTCTAGTCCAGGTTTAGTCCTTGTTTTGATCCTGTTCTAGTCCTCATTTTGATACCATTCTAATCTATATTTAGTCCTTGTTTTGATCCTGTTCTAGTCCATGTTTAATCCTAGTTTGAATGCATGTACGTGAATGCAGCCACACTAAAGCTTTACACCGGTTTAGACTGCGTAAACCAGCTCATTTTTAATACATTAAAGTTTCCACGTAGAAATCCATTTATTTAATTTCACCCATTTTCCAAAAGGTTTGTGAAATGTTTATACAATCAACTTCTCCAGCTCTTTTCTGCACAAATGTTACATCGCTCCAGCTCTCAGCAGCCCGAGTCAGCATGCATTCACAGTGGACTCCTTGTTTACGCGCCGACTAGCTTATTGGCATGCAAAAAGCGCGATCCTCCAACACGCAAGAAACCACAAAAAACCCCACACGGGAATTAATCACCTTTAGGCCTCCACAACTGATAGCGCGCGTGCTCCTATCCATTAAGATTACGTTGTTTTTTTACGTGTCCAAGGGCTGGTTTGGGAATCAAACGGGAAGCCGTGGGAAGACTTTCGTTGGCGTTGGGAGTCGCTGCGCTCCCGATGTTTGCGGTCGCCACGGTAACGACAACCGGGATCACTGCCAGTCCTCGGAGACGGGGTTGTTTATGTAGAAAGTCTTAAGCTTACATTGCAAATCAAAGGAACGCGATAGAAAGCAACGCAAAAGAGCCGGAGCGAGTAACAGTATAAAGCGCTAAGCGATACGGGGTTTATTCTCAGTAGTGAACATAGACGCGGCTTTTAAAATGACAGTTTGATGTGCGGGCGTGAAAAAGGACGTTAATGCAAAGCTGTAGGTTTAGTGTTAAAGTGTCAGCGCGGTATGGATGTGCCGAGGAGGTATCGGAATGCAAAAGCTTGTTTTTAATGGACATTTTTGACACGCTCGCTCATCAACGTCCTTGTGTTTGTAAAGATGTATTTTTTTTGTTCTCGTTTTTATTTTAATTATCGATTCTTCCACAGCTACAGTATATTTATAAAATGCATTCTGTGTCATCAGTTTATGAAGGCAAAGGGGTCGTGAGTGTCAAATAGCAAAAATAAATAAAATGTAAAAAAAAAAAGCATCAATAATAAAATAAATAAATGCATAAATACATAAAATACATTCATTAATTTACTTAAAAAAATTAACACTCGCTTAATTTTGTTACATGGATGAAGTTCAGGTAAAATTATATTTGTGTTTTATTATATTTATGTTTTACGTGATTATATTTATTATTATTATATTTGTGTTTTGCTTACTGTACTATACATACATTTATATAGTTTGTCTTACTGATACCAAACTTTTTTTTTGTTACTGCTACTTATTTAGAAGTTTATTAACATTTCTTACATTTTTTGTCTTACTTTTTGTTATTGTAATGTGATGTGTGTCCAAGTAATTTCCCTTGTGGATCAAAAAAGTCTAAGTCTAAATTATTATAAGAATCTGATTTTTTTTCTAATTTGTGTGTGCAGAAGAAAAAACTTTGTATTGTTGGATATATTGTGTTATGTTGTCTCACACCAATAACTAGATCTAGTATGTTCTAGTACTAGGATCTGTTTACATACAGGGTATTCCAAAAAAATGACATTTCACAGGCCAATAATTTTGGCAATTCTTGTTGAAATAGCCTCAAATTTCCACAGAATGTATAGAAAAAACAATCAAGATTTTATATTTAATGTTTTATTTTTGTTCTGTTTTCAGGATGTTGGTCTACCAGATCCTTTAGCCTTGCATAAGCACCTTCCTCTTTACAGTTTTAGTCCCAAATGTGTTTCCCAGTTGGTGTTTTTCCATATTTTAAATCGAAGTCTGCACAGTTTTGTGTCACCGTGTGCGAGCAGATTCCAAAACACAAAATGACTTCTGTTTGGGAGTGAACAGCTCAACCTGAAAACATGAAATATAAAATCTTGATCTGTTTCTGTGAAAATTTGGGGTTATTTCAACAAGAATTGCCACAATTACTGGCCTGCGAAATCATGTCAAATTTTTTAGGACACCCTGTTCTTTCTGCCTCTGTTTGGTTTAGAAGGATCCAGTGCGACACAGGGAGTCACGGTCGAGCAGTCATTAAGAGCAAACAATTTAAAAAACTTAAACACAACACATCAAACTTTCACGTACCAAATCCGCACTGACTATGCCATCAGAAACGTCACGACTGGAATGATAGATGATGCCGTAAGGGAACATTTCCTGGTGTGACAGCGCAATCAAACTCTTCTCTGCCTAAAAAAAAACTGCACATACGAGCGAACCCACACCAACCACACCAACCTCCGCGTCCCCGTTCCCCCGACTCCTCGTGATGGCTTTTACCCAGGGTCACGCTCTCTGTCCTGGGTGAAATATGGCCAGTGTCAACCGTGTCGCCGGATCACGTCCGCGCTGTGACGACGGGAGTAGCGCTGTTGGCTCGGGGCGTTCTGCAGACCGAGCACTAATCACGGGCCAACTCCGCCGCCGTGACACCCCCCCCCCCCCCAACCCCGTGAAATGATGGACGATTGCTTTTGGTTTTGCATATTTATGGCAGGTTGAGCGAAGACGGGAGGATGAAGGAGGGAAAGAGGGAGGACACGGCGTAGGGAAAATAAAGGTAGCTTGTTAGGTGTCACCGGTCGAGCTCGGGTCGTTACTTACAAACGGTGTGACGTGTGACGGCGCTGATGCAAACTGCCCGAGGACTGTTGACGTGGGGGGGGGGGAGCTGGGGGGAGTAAGCGATATATTAAAACCTCAATCATGGATGCTTTCGTTGCAGTTTTGGGATGAGGGATTTATACGCCTAGTGTCAGACATAAGTGAGTTTAATCATTTGGGTTTGACAACCTATGGCACTGTTTGGAAGCGAAAATAACTTGATTCATTTGTAATATATTACGGATGGATGACAGTGTTGGTAAAACTTTGTGAATTTTACATTTTGTACATACTTGACTAAACATCATAGCCACTTTCTCTTTGTTAATCATGTGAAATACTGTGAAAAATACCTTTAGGACGACGGCTAATTAGTCATTCAGAGCAGTAAAACTGACAGTGACTTGAAGCCTCAATCTTAGAACTAATTGGAGAGATTGATTAGAAAAGACACCTGAACATACATACAACTTGTACCAAATGTATTTCCAGATAGAAGATTTCGTTAAATTAAATCGTTAACCAAATGTTATGTGTGCAGAGGTGATGCTACCACGAACACGGCAAACGTCTGAGTTTAAAACGTACAGTACTGTGTGAAACGGTGTGAAAAATGGTGTGAAAAATGCTGTAAACAAAGAATGCTTCCAAAAATATGAATAACGATTGTTGGTTTTTATCAATTTACAAAATGGAAAGTGAGTGGGCAAAAGAAAAAGTCATTAAGGTCTCTCTTGAGCGTAAAGAAGCAGAAGAAGTTGTGTTGGTGATGGTCTGGAGCCCTGACCTCAGCATCCTGGAGTGTGTCTGGGATTAACATGAAGAGACAGAAGGATGTGAGGAAGCTCCATCCACACAAGATCTGAGCTTAGTTCCTCAACATGTTTGGAACAGCGACCAGCCCAGTTCCTTCACAAACTGTCTGCAAGTAAAACCTAGAAGAACTGAGGCTCTTCTGAAGGCAAAGCTCACACCAAATACTGATCTGATTTAGATTTCTCTTTTGTTCATTCACTGCGTTTTGTTGACTAATGAAAATAAATGATGAACACTTAAATTTTTTGAAGGAATTCCTAGTTTACAGTTTTATTTCCACACCTGCCTATGACTTTTGCACAGTACTGTAGCTGTGCCAAAACAACAAAAATACAAACAAATGTAGGAAATGACAAAGGATTTGGTCTCGATTTGGTCTCTCTGGGCCGTGGTCTCGGTCTCGTCTCGGTCTCGGCCTTTAAGAGTCTTGGTCTTGTCCTGGTCTCAGGACCCTGGGACCCCGTGTGTCATTCACTGCATTTCGTTCATTGATGAAAATAAATGATTAACGCTTCCATTTTTGAAGCATTCCTTTTTCACACCTGCCTATAACTTTTTCACAGCGCAGTATATAGAAGTATAAATGCAGCCACAGTTACTGCTACTACTTGGAACACACAGATGTATTTACATATGAAAGTGGAGCATAAATACGCCTTCATTTTTACAATTACTCTACACTGTGTGATATTTTTAATGGTTTCACTCAGCTCCAGCTCACGGTTTAAAAGTTCACAGCTCACGATTCACGTTCTCACACTGTACGAACGACTTCAACAGTGAAACCTTCACTAAAGGCGACAGGATTTTAAAGAGGTCTGATATTCTTACGACCTACGATTGCCGATCTGGAGCTGGTCGGTGAGGTTTTAATCAGTTCTCGTGACTCCATGTTTACTACGCGAAGCACGACGCACGATTCAGACAAAACTTGATCCCAAAAACAGTCGCACGAGTGAAAAATCTGCTCAAAAATCGCAGTGTACACCCGGTTTTACATGAGTAGTTGTTTCTCTCATTCCGTTTTTACTCTACTCTCCTCCAGCTTTCTTCTTCTACTTTAGTAATGTCACGTCAAAGCAACAATATTCTGATTTGAGTCCAACTTTTGTCTACTTCTTACTGCCCGGCGCCAGTCAGAAAGTGACGCAAGGACACGGAGGAGAGCTCGGAGCCCAAAGGACGGTCGATTCCATATGTGGCTCCCTCACTGTGTAGCTTTAAACCTCTCTGAACCTTATCCCGATGACTATTTGATGAGATTTGATGCGGGCGTATTGCGAGCGATATCAGAACTGGCAAGGGCATCCATGCATTTTAATACCCGGCCTCAGCGCCTTCGACCAACCGTCCTTCTCGCTCAGATCTTTCCACGAAG
>CM060672.1:5989754-6102254 GCA_030686955.1 Odontamblyopus rebecca
TAACTCCACTTTAACCCATCTGACAACAGCCACGAGTCTAACAAACAAAACGCTCTGCCTGGTTCACTCATTAGTGTCTGGAAACATTAGAAAACAACTTTATAAGCAGCCTTACACTTCCCTCTGTTGATTTCCCACTGCACAGGCCAAAGCCCAAAAGACTCGATCGCCGATGTCGCTTCTAATCCCATTTATTTACGAGTGAATTATATGTTTTGAAAAACGCTAAAAAATACATTCCCGAACCATTTTCTTTCAGCAACTTTCAGTTTCTCCTCTTCTTCTCTGTCAGTAGTCGATCTTCACTTGTTGCTTCTGGCGCTCGAGCCTCTCGCCGCCGCTGGAGTCGACAGTCGAGTCTTTTGGGCTTTGGCCTGTGCAGTGGGAAATCAACAGAGGGAAGTGTAAGGTGCTTATAAAGTTGTTTTCTAACGTTTCCAGACACTAATGAGTGAACCAGGCAGAGCGTTTTGTTTGTTAGACTCGTGACTGTTGTAAGATGGGTTAAAGTGGAGTTAAGCTTCTTCAGTGTGCTCATAATTTTACATGGAAGTTCAGAACTTGCCCCCATCACTACACTAGTTTGTTGCCTTGACAGACTCAGTGCCACAGTGAGATCTCCGCCGAGGAAACTCTGATCTGTGCCGTTTTTTGGCTTCTGACAGAATTCCACCTCCTCTAGCGACGGACTTTAGCTTCAAAAGTGCCGGAGTTACACTTTAAGAGCGATATGCATGAACCTTTCTTCTCCTCTATGCGTATTCATGTGAGTGTTAATTAGTGGATGCACTAATATGGCCCGTAAAAATAAGAAATAGTAGAATAATCAGATAACTTGATAATTAGATCTGATTTCTGATGTGTGTTTAAAAAGAAATCAACCAATGGACTTTTAGAGCAACTGCTGTATTTGAAGGACAAAGTAAAATGCTTTTAAAACAGTTATTTTGATTTTAATATGGTCTCTTTTCATTTTTTGCCACATTAGTTTGTCTTTTTAAGCATCATTTTCCTCGTCAAAACCTGCACGGGTGTGATCAGTCAGAGGGAAATCTGATTACTCACGTCAAATGAAACACTTTACTTTGACATTTCAATAATCTGATAACTCCAGAGTTTGGGGAGAAAAAAAGAAAACAGAAAAAAAGTTGGTGCGCATTGAAACATACTCTGTCTACTTAATCGTTTTCAGATGGGAAGACAAGAAAATGAGAGAAAATTGACTCGTATCTGAAGGAGCGGCGCAAGAAACACAAATGTGCAAATCATTTCGTATTGTGAACATGAAGATTTTGTCACTTTTAGACTTAGGCCAAGTAAAAGTAAAGTTTAGTCAAGTAAAAGTACCGTGACACTGCCAAATGTTTTACTCAAGTAGGAGTAAAAGTTTATGGTCTGAAAAGTACTCTGATACACAACTGAATAAAAAAAATGGAGGAAAATGAACGAATCCGTGTGTCATTCGTTCTTCAAAATAAAACCAAAAAGAAAATGGAAAAAAAAAATGCCAGGACTGGACCGGAGATAAACCAGGTCTAAACCAGGTCTGGACCAGGTCTGGACCAGGACTGGACCAGGACTGGACCAGGATTGAACCAGGTCTAAACCAGGTCTAAACCAGGTCTAAACCAGGTCTAAATCAGGACTGAGCGAGGACTAAACGAGGACTGGACCAGGACTGGACCAGGACTGGACCAGGACTGGACCAGATCTAAGCCAGATTTACACCAGGATTGAACCAGGTTTAAACCAGGTCTAAACCAGGTCTAAACCAGGACTGAGCAAGAATTAAACCAGGTCTGGACCAGGACTGAACCAGGACTGGAGCAGATCTAAACCAGAGCTACACCAGGATTGAACCAGGTCTAAACCAGGTCTAAACCAGGTCTAAACCAGGTGTAAATCAGGACTAAACACGATCTAAACCAGGACTGAACCAGAGCTCAGTGTTTCCTGCGGAAAATCTGTTAGTCCTGGTTCAGTCCTGATTCAGTCCTGTTTAGAGTTGGTCTAGCCCTGGTTTAGCCCTGGTTTAGCCCTGGTTTAGCCCTGGTTTAGCCCTGGGTTAGACCTGGGTTAGACCTGGTTTAGTCCTGGTCCAGTCCTCGGTGGTCCTCTAATGACCCTCTGTACGCAGACGCTCCACGTTCAGGAGAAACAGGAAATGGTCGTTCTTTGTTTTTTCCATTATTCATTTAAACACAAACTGAAAAAAAAAATCATTATCTGTTTTTTCATTTTGGTTTTGGAGACACATAATGAAGAAAAGAGTTGTTTTTTCATCTTATTTTTGGTTTTATTTTGAACAACAAATGAACGAATGACACACAGATTATAACTGGATGCATTTTTACATTACAGATTTGGAAAACGTGGGCGGATTTAAAGGTTGAACGTAAAAACAGAGAAAGTGATTAAATTCCGACGGGGCAAGAAACGCGAATGTTCAAAAAGTGAATTCATATCATCAACATAAAGCTGGTGTTACTTGTAGATTTACTCCAAGTGGGAAGAGGAACCAAAACTTTTACTCAGGTAAGAGTCAAATATAAATGCACTCGAGTCCCAACAACCGACTTCTAAGGTTGTTTAAATTTAATACAAGATGCAGTTTGTGGGGTTATGAGAGAGAATAAATACAAACTTTAAAAACCCCTGACCATTCCGGGCTATTTTTCCTAATATAAGTCACTAAAAGGAGTCGCGGTTCGAGCTGAATCTGTTGCCGAACACTTTGGAGCACAAACAAACGGCTGGACTCTTTGTGCAGCTGAGGCTCTGGGGTTTTGGGAGTTTGGGGGGTGTTTCGGTCCCTGTTGTTTGATTTCCTCTCATTTAAAGTGGGAACGAGCTCTGCACAGAGGAAAGTCAGAACTCAAACTCTGCCTGAATTCTTTCGGGTAAACAGTCGGGGTGTTAAGAACTAAATCGATTCAGTGATACGTCGTGTTACTTCACAGCA
Source organism: Odontamblyopus rebecca (assembly GCA_030686955.1). NCBI lineage: Eukaryota > Metazoa > Chordata > Actinopteri > Gobiiformes > Gobiidae > Odontamblyopus > Odontamblyopus rebecca. The sequence goes on from CM060672.1 coordinate 5,992,717, forward strand.
CAATTGTCAAATCGATTCAAAATGCATCTGAATCGATCTTTAAATGATATTTTTCACTAAAATCCATGACTTGCATTCACTGTTCTCATGATTTAAAAAAAGGTAATCAATTATATTTCACATAATTTAGTTCTCATGAAAGTGAAGTTGACAGTATCAGAAGTAATTAGTGATAAATCGCAGTATATGATCTATTAACTTCTTAGGTTCCTTTCTAAGACAATGTAGCCAAGTGTATTTGTACCTTGTTGACATGTTTCGGCTGCTGCTGCGAGCCGTCTTCAGAACTGTCACCGGTGTTGGTGGTGACGTGTCATATATCAGCTGTTGTTACTTCCTGTAGGCGTGGTCAGCCTGATGGGACCTGCAGGTCGCCCAGACTGACCACGCCTCCTGTCGCCCGGTGGTCTCTGGAGGAGGGTGTCCCAGGTATGTGAAAGGAGGAACGCGCCGTCATCACGATTGATGCTGTCAGTGCCTCGTTTCCTGATCTCATTGGCTTCCCTGATCCAGCGTTTGAACTTGTTGTTCTCCGATCCAATGACCCGAGCCCCAAGGCGTGGTCAGTCTGGGCGACCTGCAGGTCCCATCAGGCTGACCACGCCTACAGGAAGTAACAACAGCTGATATATGACACGTCACCACCAACACCGGTGACAGTTCTGAAGATGGCTCGCAGCAGCAGCCGAAACATGTCAACAAGGTACAAATACACTTGGCTACATTGTCTTAGAAAGGAACCTAAGAAGTTAATGCATTAAGAAGACAAAATGAATATTTTTGGCGTATATGATCTATTGTTTTAGTATTGGGATATATCGTGATATATATAATCGTGACCTGCATATCATGATATGTATCGTCAGACTCAAGGCAATGCACAGTAGTAAACATAGTAAATATAGTAAATACAATACTGCCCTACAAAGGCAAAAGACCTGTGAACCTGAGAAAAAATTATTTCAAAGTGTTTGTTTTGTCCAAAAGTGTAAAAGGTGGGGCTCCCAAAATATGACGGCTCGTTGCTATAATGGAGAAATATTAGTTGTCAGATTCTGGGAGGCCTACGTTTTATACTTTTGGATAAAAGGTAAACTTCAGAGTCATTTTTCTTAGTTTCACACTCTGGCGAGTTAAGGTCTTTTGCCTTCGTAGGGCAGAATAGGTAAAGCGGACGTCTCTGGGGCTGGTCCGATCGAGAGTTGATTGATCGTTTGTTGGGTCTTGACAATTCCCATGTCAAAGCTGAAGCACAGCTCACTAAATATGAGATTTAGGGGCAACAAAGGCTCAGGCAGAATTAACAGAGAATTCCTATAACATTTTTTGTGACTTTTTTGTTTATTTTTGATGAGTGGGTTTGGAGAACACACTGGACCAGGTTGTTTTCGGTTGGTTTATGGGTTTTTGGTTGATTTGCGGGCTACAGATCCACATTAAGGTTTTGCATGTCCATTAGACTGAGCATTTCCTTTCATGACGAGGTAGATAAAAAGAAATGAATTAAGAAAAAGTACAAGAGCCCACGCACGGCCCCTTGGAATGGTGAGGTTGACGATAAGCTCGTGTTTTTGGCGTTTACAAAGGGAATCAAAAACAGACGGTGACATGTGTCAGTTAATCAATGGATTTTTAGAGAAACTGTTGTGTTTGGAAAACAAAGAACAATGGATTTAAACTCTTTCAGACTTTCAGACAGCATTAGTTGAATAAATACCCAACATGTGCTTAAGAAATACAACTTCATTTGTCTTGAACGATTTTATTCATAACGAACAAATAGTTTAGTAACATCTTAAATGAATTGAAATGATTCAGGCTTAGATACGACTTAAAATTAAGAAGCTACGAAGTCTGAATTATTCTTAGTTAACAATTTGTGCTGCATTTTTTTGTATGAAAAAGCCTCTATAAATAAAGTTTGATTGATTGATTTGTTCATTGCGACTAATTAAAGTGTATTATTAAAAAATGTAAGCGAATGTTGGGTGTCCAAAATTAACCAATGGTGTTTTTCTCTTCTTGTTTCTTCTTCTCGTTTTATAGAATATTTGAAAGAACTATTTAACTATTAGGTTTTTATTTGGGTTTAAAATGCCGTTCAAACAGATAAACTGCATAAGCAGCTCTTAGGGTCAAAATCACCGTGTGCTATCTGCAGTTATAAAGTGTTTATCATCTAAAAAGTGCGAGGTTAGCATGCTAGTTGTGGTCAGCAAACCCCCTTGACGTTTGAAAGTTGTAAAATGTGCTTGGGAGGCTCGGGATGCGTTGAAAAGTGACGAATAACTGAAAATGAACTCATTCTTTTTCTTTTTCCCCTTTTTGGACAGTAAAGTAAAGTGTTCAGAGCCTTCAACTATAACACCTCTATTGCCCGGGACGTATGAGCTCAATATTCTGACATTGAGCGGTTGCAGCTCTCCTCGACTGTACCTCGGGGCGCCGTACGTCTAAGTGAATGGCAAGTTCGAATGTCTAAGCAAAGGGTAAAAAACTACAAATAATGCGTCAATATTTGCCCTGAGCTGTAAAAACGACAATTCTCGACATGACGGTAAAAAGGTCTTCGCACGGATCAATCCTTCCACAAAAGCTCGTGCTAATCCGCTAATATTCTCGGTGTTAAACACACACCTGCTCGGAAATGTTGACCTTTGCGTCGCTAGTGCTAACACGCTAACGCTACAATGTGCTAAAGTAAAAGGTTATGCGCGAAGTACAAGATGGAAATGTGAGCCACAAGTGTCAATAGTCGCCCGAGGTGGTACCAGTCAATTCGGAAGATTAATTTAATAATTGCATTTGGTTAAAAAGTGGTCCATTACCCGGGAGGAGTGAACGCTAAATCAATAGCTGATTGAATTCAGCGCCTCCAGCACTGCCCAGTCTTTGTGTCACAGAGGAAATGGAGCGATCCATAAGAGAGGGGTCTAAGTATTTGGATAAAACTTTAATAGTTGGGTTTTAGCGTACAATTTTATTTTATTTTAGTACGGTCCAAAAGGTTTTAAACATACTCATTTGGACAATATTTCAGTCATCTGTATGTTTTCAATCTGAGGAACTGTCTGAGGTGCTGGAGTTTATCCTTAAAGGGATAGTTTTTTATTTTTATTTTTTTACATGAATCTGTCTGTCGGTTTCGGCGCTGACGAAAGTGTCGGCAGGTTGGCTGGGGTCACGAAAATAAAGCGTTTTTCTTCTCAAAACAATATGTGTTCAAAAGAGTGATACATTTGTGCCACAAAACGGTGAACCGCAAAAAACTCAGACCTCATAGTCACTTGGCACAATTTTCTATCCGTTCGTATACACAAAAAACAAACAAAACAAAAAAAACCTATCCCTTTAACATAGTATGGTGATGGTGTTAAATGATCAAATATGTTTTATATTATGGGGGGCCCATGTGAGGTGTCTTGCCCTGGGCCCCCAAATATCTATCAACAGGCCTGTAAATACATAGAAATGTTATATTTTTGAAGTAATAAACATCCCACAAACCGATTAAATATGTATTAAAAGTAATTGCTTCTTGGCAGCGCAGTGGCTCAGTGACTCTTACTTCAAGACAAGAAGGTTCTGGGTTCGATCCCACGGTCGTTTACATGTTCTCCCTGTGTTTGGGTGAGTTTCCTCCAAGCTCCAGTTTCCTCCATAAACCAAAACACCAGAGGAGACATTCTCCAGCTCAGGAAGTCCTGACCAAGACTAGTTCAAGATCACAGGTCTGTGCAGCAGTGAAGGACGTGTCAGATGAAGAGGACAAATAACCTCAACCTTCATGAAACTCACTTAATTTAAGTTATTCAAATAGTTTATTAACAATTTGAATGCATTAGAATAACTCAGGCTGAGCTGCTATTTAAATTAAGTAGCTGCTAAGTCTGAATTAGTCTTAGAGAACTATTTGTTTATTATGGCTCATTAAGGCAACTGTTGTGGGTGTTTTTGGTGTTTCTGTCAGTTATAGTTTAACCTCTGGATGTACTAAAATAAAATAAATAAAACTAACCCTAAAAACCCTTAAGTAGTACACAAAGTACAAAGCAATACATTTATATATATGTATTTACAGGGCTGTTGACATAAATTTGGGGCCCCGGCGCAAGACACCTCACACGGTCCCGTCTAATATAAATAAATAGAAAAATGGACAAATTCTGGGCCTCTAAGACGCAGGGACCCGGTACAATAGACTCCTGTGCACTCCCCTGTATATTTACACCTTTATTGATATATTTTGATATTTTAGGTGACAGAAAGGCATTAAGGTGAACGGGCCTGTGTCTGTACTGTCCCTCAAACCTGTTTACGACTCCATACCCTCGTATCTCGCTCATGTCGACATTTCTTGTTCGGATTTACCTTTAGCAGGAAAAACACACGCGACGACAGCACAAAAACATAAACATACACCACCTCGTCTCGCAAACTTGACCGACTTAAAGGATCTTAGAAAACAACACGCCGCTCAAACTCGCGCCGACTCCCAAATCTACGCGTCATCTGACAAAGCGGCGTTTTCGAGTCTGGAGATGACATGTGTGACGTGCAAAGAGCTGCGGTGAGTAAAGCCTGTCGCCGTGCCGGAGGAGACGGGGAGTTGGAGAGAGACGGAGACGCGAAAAGGAGGTAAAGATCTATCGCGTACGGTTCAAAGAATGGGCTGAGTTGAGTTCGATGTCACAGAGTCGGTTGGATGCGGTATTTTCACGCTGGTACGGGCAGACATTCAGAAACGTTTGAAATAAATTGACATAACAGTAAAGATACTGGGATCTTGTGAAATGTGACAGGACATTTGTCTTGTATTTATTTGCATTAAAAAACAGACGACTGAAAAACGAGATTAGACATGATGAACGTTTTTGAGTTAGAATTTGGACGATACAACTGGGAACTTTGACTTTGTGCGTGCCCTAAATGCAGCAAAATAAAAATAAATAAATGAATGAATAAATAAAACTTTAAACTTTGGCGAAACACTAAATTTTAATGCCCTTTTCTAAGTTTTTATCTGCTCAATTTTCACTTCCTTCAGTTTGTTTTTCTTGTGATCCCAAAACCAACAAGAAAGTATGGTTCAAACATTGGGATGAGTTTGGTTAGACGAGTGCCTGAGAATCAGGAAGTGCACATTAGCATGCCACTTAGTTCAAATTTAGACTGTAAACTTCTGATCTTTGACTTTCATACTTGGACAGTGTCCAAAACACAGTAAAAAAAAATGAACCAACCATCAAAAAACATCATCTATGGTTAAAAAAATTGGATTGAGTTTAGTTGGATGAGTGTCCAAGAATCAGGAAGTGCACATTAGCATGCCACTTAGTTCAAATTTAGACTGTAAACTTGCGATCTCTGACATTCATACTTTGTTGGTGTCATAAATACAATAAAATATAAATAAATCAAACTTTAAAACATTGAAAAACACAAGATTATAATACCTTTTTCTGCATTTTTTTGGGAATCTGCTCAATTTTCACTTGCTTCAGCTTGTTTAGAATATTTATTGTGAACCAACAACCAACAAGAATGTTCAATATTCTTAATGGAAGAAGCAAGAACCAGGTACAGATCCATCACGTATGGTTCAAAGATTATGGTTGAGTTGAGTGTTGTCCAAGAAAGTGCATATTAACATGCCACTTAGTTCAAATTTAGACTGTAAACTTACAATCTTTGACTTTCATACTTTGTTGGTGCCGTAAATACAATAAAATATAAATAAATACAACTTTAATCTTCTTTATCAGCGAGTTTTAACTTTTCAAAGAAACGTTTTTGACCCTCAACCTTCACTGACTTAGAGTAAGACAATGAAGTCACGTCAAAACTATTAAACGCAAAACCTACTTCAAAATAAGACGAGTTTTCTCATGACAGACGCAGGCGACGCAAACGAGCGGCACCACTGACATTCTGCCGACCGGCCGCTGCGCATGTGCGGAAAAGATGGATGTAAACAAAAACGTTTTCTTTTATTGAGACAAGCAAGAGGAGCTAGAGTCGGGTTTGTGGAAATGCAAGCCTTCCCACAGTAAGGTCAGTTCATTTTAACACTTCAACTGTTTATTCCGATTAAACAATGTTAAAATTGTGATCTTTGGTCCTAGAGAGAATAAGAGAAGGTTTTGGCGTCGTTAGGTCGATGAGGATTGTAAACGTCAAAGGTTGGAGGGCGATCGAGTCACGTTTGGGTTTAAGAGCTTTTGATTTTAAAGGAAAAGGAAGAACCTCTGCTGAAACTTGATAAGATAAAAGAGGAGGAAATCACTTGAACTTTCTGAGCTTCAGAAAAAAGTCAATAAGACGTCTATTATTACCAGAGATGCAACAAGAACGGAAATATGGTGATATCGTGTTGTCAAAGGTCTCACAATAATATCACAATATATCGAATCCCAAGTCTCTTTGCTTAAATCAACAGTTCTGATGCAGAAATAGCTAAGAAAAAAAACAGAGGGGACTACATAGACCATGATCCTTTGCTCCGTTTCACTGCAGACGACATGAAGAAATAACTGTTCTGATCTTTGAGTTGAAAATGTGGTCCTTACATAATGTTACACACATAAAAACAACATAAAAATGTGGAAAAACCAGATTTTAATCTGTTTTACTACATGCACTATTTTAATTTTGCCATCGTAACGACATTGTTTATTGGCACCTCAATCAAACAAGACTGCCAAATGCAAGGAGACAGTGCGCAAATTATATACCAAACTATCCAAGAAAATGTAGCACTCGGGCAGCACTTTGGATAGAGCAAAACTGGCAGCAAATATTGTGAAAAGTTGTCAAACATCGTGCGGAATGAACTTCTTCAACTCGCGTCCAATTAGCGGTGAGCGCAGATCGAATTCACCACTGTTTTTCCTCATGTAAAAGCAATAAATAAAAATAAAGTCCATGTATTATGCAAATGGGAACAACAAAAAAGCATTAGTTTATCTCAAAGTTGGCTTTTTCGAGGCGAGTTCTGAGGAGCGTTTGATGTGAATTAAAACCAAAGGAATCCGACGAGGAAATATGCAAACTCGCCAACAACAAGTTTTAGCGAAACTACTGAGCGCCGCAGATAAAAGAAGTTTCACGACGCAAAAGTGAACACCTATAGCGGTACATATTTGTATATTCAATCATCCGCCATTAACTTTTTACCGTCAAGTCATTTTAGCAGAGTTATGTTTAAGAAAATACGCTCGTTTCTGGTGATATACGTTTAAAATATAATAAAATAAATACGTTTAAATTTGAGGTTGAGAAGAGGGAACATTTGTCTTGATTTAACAACGTAACAAACGCTCACATAAAGTAAAATCCCTCTTTACCGAACACATTTATTGGTGATATTATTTTAGTTATTGCTGTATTAAAATTGTACGGGATTAAAGCGGGATTGCCAAAAGTAATGGATGACGATGGGACCTACCTGGACGTCTAATTTAATGTTGAAAATCACGTTATATTGTCTAAATAAAGTGTGTTTTTTATTATTTTTGGATCATTAAGGCATCAGAATCGGTATTATGAGTATCAATCCTGCTCTTAGTATCCAAATCAAGCTTGAAATTTTAGTAACTCTAGATTAAAGTAATAAAACAGGATTGAATTTACATCATCAAGATCGTTATAGACCCAAATCTCACTCATAAATACATTTTAAAACTAAGTGTAGTTTATGATTTGTGCATTTCTGTTTGGATCTGACTTTGAATACACTGAACGTTGACATCATGTAATAATATTAAGTGAACTCGTCATTCTAGTATTTCTTAACAACAGGAAACAAACCTGACACCTGCTTTTCAGTCCTGACTTTACTGTGTCCTTCAAAACGCTTAAAACAAAAAATAAATGTTTTATGTAGCATATGTGGACATCGTTTTTCTCAGAAACTCCATCATGTAAAAATATAATTCTTCGTTTTGGCGCTAATCAGCCCCAAATAACTAAAAGAAATCAATAACGCCGTGCCAGAGTCAGGGTTAAGATCATTTTTAAACAGGCACTTTAATAGTTTTACTCAATCAATTTTTGCATATGATACTTTTACTTACTTTTTTTTTTGCTCTCACTGGGAAAAAACAATATCTAATTAAGTTAAAATGATTTAAATTAAGAACATTGAGTAGATTCATCTTCACAAGTGTTTTTTCTTGATTTAAAGCAACATTCGACTGTTTTTTTTTATTTTAAGTGCAGAAAATTGTTGTTTTAAGTGTAGCAAGATGTATTTTCATATTTTAAGTGCAAAAAGTCTTATTCCTCTGGCAGATAATTTGACTTGTCAAGTGAAATTTACTCAATTATGGTAAAACTTTCTTAATTCAAGTCATCTTAGCTTAACTAGATTATTCTTTTTTTGCATACGTAACAAAATTGAGTACTTCTTCCACCGCTGCCTTTGACCTTGGCATTTTTTTTCACACGCATCTACTTATTTCCAATCAGGAAAAACTTCGAATACGTCCGCGCCGACGTCACCCCGCCCACGAGCCTTCGCTGCCATGACGCCGCTCGCAAACCTCCATCATACTAAGGCAGAAAATGGCGCGCTAACTCGGCGCTCGATTCATTTTGTGGCGCCTCATTACTGCTCGCCTCTGTCCTCCCTTCCTCTCCCTCTTTCTGGGCCCGGGGACGCTGGGCTCTCCCCGTCCAATCCACCACCGCTCCCGCATTTGTCCGATCAATATGCGCTCGCTGCTTTTTAATTATGCAATTCATCCTCGCGCTGTCTACATGCCAATTGCCTCGCGCCGCGCGGCCATCGCTCTCCATTCTACCGACGGCCATTTTCCTTTTGTTTGCTCGCGTTTTCTTTCTCTTTTAAAATAATTATCCCCGTTGCGGCTTGTACCACGCGGGGCCCCTCCGCATCCGCCGGTGACTAACACGTCTCATTTAGGGCCTATTATTAAAAATGTACTACCTGTTTGCCGGGCGGGCCTTGGCATCCTGCGAGCGCTTAATTGACTCCGAGGGCGAGTCGAACAGCAGCGGGGCTCCGGGGAAGAGCGCCGACAGTATCAGCGAGGAGAATAAGGGGAGGTTTGGGCGTCGTTAGGTCGATGAGGACTGTAACGTCAAAGGTCGGAGGGCGATGGCGTAACGTTTGGGTTTAAGAGTGTTCGATTTTAAAGGAAAAGGAAGAACGTCTGCTGAAACTTGATAAGGTAAAACAAGAGGAAATCACTTGAACTTTCTGACCTTCATAAAAAAAAAGTCAATAAGACCGTCTATTATTATTAGGGATGTAACAATAACCGAAATAATTTGATATCGTATCGTCAAAGGTCTCACAATAACATCGTGGACCATCACAATATATCGAAAAACAGAGGGAACTACATAGACCATGATCCTTTGCTCCGTTTCAGTGCAGACGACATGAAGAAATAACTGTTCCAAGCACTTTTACAGCATTTTCAGAGGAAAAAGTAGATTCACAGACAAAATATTGCAATAAATATCGTACTGTGAGATGTTTTTCCTCCTGAGGCTGATTCATTTGTGTCCATTATAGTGGACATTGAGTGAACCAGTTGATCTTTTAAGTGTTTTGACTCTTAATGAGAGGACAAGGTTCCTCTGCCTAAATATGGCCGGGGGATTATAGGGTAGAAGTTAGTTTGTGGCTGCACTATTATATATATAAAAAAAAAAAAGAAATTAAAAGTGAGTCTAAAAACTTTTGAGGCGACTGTAGAATCTTGTCAGAGATGTCGGTCATCAGAAAAGCTGTTCGGTTGTTAACTTCACATACCTAACATAACACCAAAAGGCGTCAGCGTCCATTACAGAGGACATCTTACAAAATCTAAGTGTCACAATAACGTAAATATGGTGATATCGTATCGTCAGAGGTCTCACAATAATATCGTGGAGCATCACAATATATCGAATCCCAAGTCTCTTTGCTTAAATTAACAGTTTTGATGCAGAAATAGCTAAAAAAACAGAGGGAACTACATAGACCATGATCCTTTGCTCCGTTTCAGTGCAGACGACATGAAGAAATAACTGTTCTAAGCACTTTTACATCTTCATTCTTTGGATTAAGTCTTGTGAAGCATTTTTAGTAGCAGATTCAGAGTAAATATAAGCAATAAATCTGGTACAGTGAGATGTTTATGGTGAAAATATGGTACAGAGATATTTGGTTCCATCCCTAATGGCAATAAATGTTGTACCAAATGACCAGTCAAAGCATTTTATAATGTCAGTCTTGTTATTATGTAGAATAACGTAATATCATGAGATTTTCCACGATATCGCAATAAATATCGAACTGTGAGGTTCAGACCGTGACGATATCGTATTGCGAGGCTTGGATATCGTTACACCCCTAATTATTACAGTTACCTAAGCAGAAATAAACTAAAAAAAAAACAGTAAAACTTAGTAAAATAGTAAATTATAGTTTTCTGCTCGACTCCATGTAGATGTTATCGTTTCTTTCTGGAATCTTCTGCAGTGCGGCATTTCATTTAACCACCTCCATTTAGACAAGCAGCTGCATCACCGGGCCAAGTTACAGCTCAGATCTGTGGAGAAGTGGGCCCCCAGATGCCTCTTGAGAAATAAAACCCCCAGCTGGAATAAAAGTATTTGTTTAAAGCCGTACTGTGGAACATCCCAGGCCCAACGGTAACATCACCATGGAGACAAATGGATGACAGACCCTCCACCAAGTTATTTTTTAAATATAAATGAGTAAAAGTTTAACAGAAATGTCATAATATGTTAAAAAAGTATAAAGTATGAACTCTCCTTTTGTGTTAATTAACAAGTACTGAATCTTGCATATGTCACGTAAATAAATGACAGATTATACATGAAGTTGGAACCGTAAAAAAGTGTTAGAAATGTTTTATTTTGTGTGAAAAGAGGGCAGATATTACAAGTCTATACTTCTTTCTGCTCCTTTTCATTCACATCGATGTATGAAATATAATTAAATTAGTAGTAGTAGTAAAAATATACTTAAAACCCCACTGCCCCATAGCACAGAAATACAGCAGCAAGAAATGAATGTACATTTCACAGTTACTTGACACAGCACATCAAAATCTGCAGTAAAACAATAAAATCTGTACCAAATGTAATGAACGACGGCGAAATCTAACCCACCGAGCTAAATAGTGCTGCCCACTATGACGCCTGCCAATGTTCCGCGAGTAAATTACCCGTTCATTAGCCATTTTCCCCGTGGACTTTCCAAAAATTCAAATAGTAAAAGAGTTTGCACAGCAGCGGCTAAACAGCGACAGCAGCAACTCGTGTTCTAACAAATATGAACTTTAAATGACTCGACAAATGTTTTAAGACAAGATTTGCTTTTGCATGTAGGTCGCGGATTTTGATTATTTTTGTCCTATTTTGGACTCATACGTAACGACAACAGCCCACGGCCTCTGTCCACGCTCAAAATACACAGAAAAATACAAAGAAAAACCACTAAACAACCAAACATCAACTGTCGCTCCAGTCCGATCTCATCAAAATGTTCAACAAAGGTGCACATATCTTTTTGTTTTTTACTAAAAGGTGCACATAGTGACATTGCTCTGCCTGGAATGTCCCACAGTATGACATTAAACAGCTCTATCTTACTGTATTTCAATCAAACAGTCAAACTTTAGTCATAGAGCGCTTTTCATACAAAAAATGCAACACGAAGCGCTTTCCACTGATTAAAAAAGAACAATCCCACCGCCCAGGTAATAATTTGGAGATTACTACCTGTGACATGACTATATTTTACATCTGTCTATCTGATCTGGAAACTATACTAACTATCTGGGGTCTGGGACGCTAACTATACATTATATAAAGATAAAAGAAAACAAAAAAAAAGCCTTTGCAGTATCACTATTGCAATATCTTAAGTTATCAGATAGTTATAGAAGCTCGTCTTGTTTTTAACGTTTTAAATGGACTTTGCTCTTCCACCACTAATGGATTTCATGAGTAAAAAACGAGCAACCGAGTTAACACGAGGGCACTGATCAGAGGAGACCGTAACATGCAACGACGCAGGACCAAATCTGGAGTCATGAGACACACCGCCTGCTCACGTCAGGAACTGCGGATCCTACTTAACCTTTAAGAACACGCTAAAACTTCGGTTGAAAAATAATCAAACGTGCTCTGGCGGGGAGATTTTCTTCTTCTTTAAGCTATGAGAATCGTTTTCTTTTAATTTGCAGTTAACCTGGTGTCATGTCTGTGCGCTTGTATTTTCCCTTCTGTTTGCGCTTTGAATATTCTCTGTTCCGATGCCGTTTGCCGACACGTTGATCCATACGCATTGTCCTAATTCGGATAAATAAAATGAACAACAGGAGCAGCACATGGCAACAAAAACACAGCACAGACATATCGACAAGTCGCTGCAGCCCCGCTCCAGTCTCTCCACCTGTCGGCCTTGGCCAAAGCAATTACAGGTGGATTTAGAGCTCGAAAATACCTGGAAAAACCATCATCCTGACTGTGAGCGGGGTCCCCTCACCACAGATCTGACCTGTAACTTGGTCTGGGTCGGTCTCCGTGAACATAAAAAGGTTTAATGTCAGACAAAACGATAACGTCTCCATGGAGAAAAACATCTAATGGACCTTTCTACATCCAAAATTCATGTACGTGATAAAACAAAACTCCAAAATCTTTCCGTTTTACCCCAGTGTGGAGCTTTAATACACACTTCTTCCATGGGGGCGTTTTGTCAGAGGCGGGGCTAACGCACAAACACAAAAACAGCGTTAGGAACCTAGAGGGAACGTCAACAAGCTCGACTTTTTTTTTCCCCAAAGCAAATGAAATCAAAGCGCGGGAGGCAGTCGCCGTTTTGCACTCGCCTCCTCCCCTGCGACGGCGAGCGGCGGCTCCTCGCTCTCGGCAGCCTTTTCCAGCGCAATATTGGATTCTGCAGTTCATCAGGACCATATAGGGGCCCATTATAAACAATACAAGACTCGTTATGAAGACACGGCAACATAATCGGAAAGGGCGTTTTACCGGGACAAAAGCAGTTACGGTGAAGCGTGTGCGGAGAAGGGACGAGGGTTAAAGGGGCCGTACGGAGCCGTTTTCCCGTTCACTGTAGGTTCGAAAAGCGTTTCCTCGTCACAAATACGCCAAGAGTTGTTTTGCTTTGTTTCATTCTCACATGTTCAACACACAATCCCTGCAAATTTAAGAGGAGTTCTTCTCTCAAGCTAAAAACGAGGTGCTTTACTGTGTTTCTGTACCTCCCGTTGGTGCGCCTTCACTAAAATCATTTGGATAATTTCAGATCTGGGATTGCCAGTCTCTACTGAACTAAAGGCAGGTATTAAAATGACTTAAATTAAGAACATTTTACGTCATTTGAGTCGATTCAACTTGACAAGTAAAATGATCTGCCAGTGGAATAAGTGTTTTTCTCTTAATTTGAGCAACATGCGATGATTTAGTTTCTTATTTTAAGTGCAAAATGTTGTCGTTTTTTCTTATTTTAAATGTAGTACGTTGTATTTTCATATTTTAAGTACAAAAACTCTTATTCCACTGGCAGATCATGTTACTTGGTCAAGTGAAATTTACTCAAATCATGGTAAAACTTTCTTAATTCAAGTCAGAACTTAAGTTGACTAGATTTTTATTTTTATTTGCAGGGAAGCTGTCGACTTGAAAACTACCGCTTCATGACATCACAAGGTGGAACAGAGCGTTTTGAGGTGTGGAGATGTGGACAGACGAGTTACTCAAACATGTGAGACTGAAACAAACTCACAACTCCGGGTTTGTCCTGATGAGGAAACAACACAACACAACAAAACAGGGCTTAAACAAGAGTACATTTTGTGAAACATACTGAACTGAATAATGCTTTGATCCACCTTGTGATGTCACGTGGTAAAACAGGAAGTGCTCTACTGTGTTTTTAAACTCCACACACCTTCACTAGAATCACACGGATCATTTTAGACCTGGGACTGCCGATCTCTTCTGGACTAAAGGTAAAAGGTAATTGTTAACAAAGGTAAAAGGTAAATGTTATCTCGTAAACTACCGCTTCATGACATCACAAGGTGGAACAGAGCGTTTTGAGCTTTGGAGATGAAGACGGACTAATAACAAAGGGGTTACACATTAAACAAAACACAACTCCGGGTACGTCTTGATGAGGAAACATCACTGCACATTTGTCTGGCCAAGATTTTAAAACTTCTATCAGGTTATTCATCTTGGTTTCAGATTTATCATCGACTTACGAGTGAGACCAGAGCTTCATTCTAGACTAAAGGTCGTTTATTTTAAGATAACCTGTCGCGTAAAATGATCTTGCTGCATGGACACAAAATGTCGCTACTTTTAAGTCATTTTCTGACATATTTAAGCGTTTATATCACATGTGTCAAACATGCGGCCCGGGGCCAGATCCGGCCCTCCAAGACCTTTAATCTGGCCCTCGGCTGATTTTTCTATTAAAATACTTAAAATTTTCTGATTTTTCTGTTAATTTTCTGCACCGTTTAGCATAGCAGCGTCTCCGGCATTTCTGTACATTGCGACTTCCACCAGAGCAGCACAAATGAAGACTTTCCTCTTTCCAAACGCTCTTAAAGGACGATCGTTTTGACTGTCGACCGTGACCCTCATCAGCAAAATGTCAAAAAATGAACAAAGCAGATGCTGAGTTCAGGATTTCCCAAGAAAAATAGTCTAATTCTTATTTGTTGACAGAGGTGAATGGGAAATCTGTGCTCAGTGTGTTTGGAACAAGTGGCGTTGCTCGAGGAATATAATCTTAAACACCACTACGAGACACAGAGAAAAATACAATAACTTGAAGAGAGAACTGAGTTTTCTGATCCGGCCCTTTTGGGATCAAAGTAGGTTGCATACGGCCCCCGGACCAAAATGAGTTTGACACCCTGGTTTATATCTTGGCCAAGCTTGTTGCAGTGAACATCACACAAGAACAGATGCCTTAAAGCTCACAGGAGTCACTTTTGTGGAACATATGAACTTTCAGCGACATTATGACGAATTCCGTGCGATATTTTGTCTTGAATCATTAGTTGGTAAATGGTCACATTTTTATACAGCGCGTTTCCACCTTCGAGGCACTGAGAGCGTTTTACGTCAGGGAACCACTCACACACTCATCCACACACCAGTGTAACGCAGATAACGGAGGCAGGTGGGTTTAGTGTCTTGCCCAAGGACATGACGTTCACAGCGTTCATCTGTCAGCCTTCGGATCAGCGGACAAACGCACAAAAATCTGTCCAAATGAAAATGCAATACTGTATATCAGCTTATAAAGGCGCGGTTAGGAGGGTGTTTGCCCATTAATCAGAAGGTTGGCGGTTCCAGCTCCCACGGGTGAGCTCTATTGTTGTGTCCTTGGGCAAGACAATGGGCGCTTTGAGTGTCTTGAAGGTAGAAATTATCTTTTTAAAATATTTACCATATAAAAAACTAACAAAAAGTAGGTTGCATTCACAGAGATCTTAAGATTTTAGACTAGAGGGTGGATGCCGCTATAATTCAATAGGAAATCCAATGTGTTTGAGAGAAATATCTGAAAAGTCAAACATGTAGAATCTCGTATATGAATTAATCTCAGGTCTTAAAGTCTTTTCACCTGACGAGAGGTTGAATAATGGCACCACTTTCCGGAGCTGTTGTGAAAAGAAATGTCTTCCCTATTGATTATGTGCTGACAGAGAAGAAGCCGGTTTCGTTTCATGTGGATAGGCCCAGAAATGAGAGCGGTATTAAAGCTGAGCCATGTCACTTTCTCGATCGAGGGTCTGCTGCCTCCTAGTCTCCATGGAAGTATTACTGCTTTGTCTGGAATGTCCCGCAGAATGGCATTAAACCCATCCGTCTTCATGAAGGGAAGACGGTGCCGCATGCAGACCAAGTTACTCAGGATGTAACAATAACCGAAATACGTATTTAAAGAGTAAAAAGTAAAGATTTCAAGCTTATATTTAGGTATAAATCTATTATAAAGCTTCAAATGTAGTGATTTTGACTTTTTCTCTGGGTTTTTATCTTTTTCTCGGGGTTTTTATCTGTATATTTTTGTTTGCTCAAACTATGAACATATAAGAAATAACCTTCCTCTAGCTTTTTAGCAGGTCTCAGACTAATAAATATACTTTTGCTTTTCAGTCCTGCTCAAAAATGTAGTGAAGTAGAAAGTACAGATAGAAATGTAGTGACGTACAAGTAAAAAACATCCACTATAAAATGTACTTGAGTAGCGTATAGATACTAGGGATGTAACAATAACCAAAATATGGTGATATCGTATCGTCAAAAGTCTCATAATAATATCGTGGACCATCACAATATATCAAATCACGAGTGTTATGATGCAGAAATAGCTAAAAAAACAGAGGGAACTACATAGACCATGATCCTTTGCTCCGTTTCAGTGCAGACGACATGAAAAAATAACTGTTCTAAGCACTTTTAAACCTTTATTCTTCGGATTAAGTCTTGTGAAGGCGTTTTTAGAGGAAAAAGTGGCAAATTCACAGGCAAAATATTGCAATAAATCTGGTACGGTGAGATTTTATCTGGTGAAAATATCGTACAGAGAGATTTGGATTTCGTTCCGTCCCTAATGACGATAAATGTACCAAATGACTTGACCGAATATCGTCATATCGTGAGCTTTCCCATCGCAATAAATATCGTACCGTGAGGTTCATACCGTGACGATACTGCACCATGAGACTTACACGCCTAAAAGTTACAGAAATTTTTATCTTTTTCTGACGTTTACCATATAAAAAAACTAAAAAAAGTAAGTTTCGTTCTCACTTTCCCACTGTCTGCACGCCTGTCTCCTGCGCTCACTGTCACTGTAATCCCGCGCAGCGACTGTTTATCTAAAACGCACATCAGTTATACAGCGCACCGCTTTATCTCTTTGATTAATTAAACTGCGCCATGATTTCTCTCTTGTCCATCATAAACATACAGCATTATTGATATGCATAGGTTCCGCTCCAATTTATGGGACATCAGTCGCCGCCGCGTTATCTTTTTGAAATAATTAATCAGGATGACGAATAGCGGGTGAGGAGAAAATAGTTCGTACTGAGTGAGTGGCAGGGACTGGGCAGATAAGTTTGTACGCCACAGTGTCAATCTTCTTTTGGTGTTTTCTGCAGTTATGCACCTCTTTTTTCCCATGTATATGAGTAAAATCTATCATGCCTCAGTACAGATATATTAGTATATTGTATAAGCAGCTCTTGAAGTCAAAATAAATCCACTGTTTGGATCTGCACTGGAAAAAAACAACACACAGGTAAGTTAAAATGGCTTAAATTAAAAACATTTTACTTTATTTGACTGTGTGAGGAGCCATGATTGTGAAGTGTCCCAGGCTCTGTTTATCAGTCACAGCTTGGTATGTATGCAATTATCCAGATTGTTTTGAAATGTTGAATTCACAGGGGTAGAAACCAGGCGCAGCCTTCCTCCTGTTTTGAAAACATTTTCAAAGCCAGGACAAGGCTGTGAGCCACCTCTAGGTGCGGAGACTGGCCCTCTCCTCTTCTATGGGAACGGCTGAGTGTATTTAAGGCGGAGAAGCCGGGCCTTCGGTAGAGTCTGCCGTGGGTCTAACGCATGGACGCCCGGCTCGGTTGAAGCGCTTTCTCTACCGAGGGTTGCTGGCTCTCCAGCCCTGTGTCAGCGGTAAGAGCTTGATTTTATGTTTATATACATATGACGCTTTAACCTGTGTGAATTGTGATTGTGCATATCTGAGCGGGGAATAAAAAGGTACATTTATTCTAGCTCCTTTGTTGTCTGAATCTTTATTGTTGGTGATTACCTCCACGGACCTGATTTGTGTCACACAACAGACTGGATTCAACTTGTCAAGTAAAATTATCTGCTGGTGGAATAAGCGTTTTTTTTCGTAATTCAAGCAACATTCGATTTTGTTTCTTATTTTAAGTGCAGAAAACTGTTATTTTAAGTGTAGAAAGATGTATTTTCGTATTTTGCGTACAAAGAGTCTTGTTCCACTGGCTGATCATTTTACTTGTGAAATTTACTCTCGCTTGACTAGTTTTTGTTCTTTTCGGTGTGATTATGAAGTGTTTTAATGTGTGAGAATCAGGAATCAGGTCCGCCCTGGTCTCTAAGAGTTGTAAAAAACGCTTATAAACTCATCGCGGTGCTGGTCAAACCCCACAGATGGACCCCCTTTGGTCAGGATATAGTCTCTGTCCAAGGTGGGAATAAGTGGAATAATCTTCCACTAACACAGAGAGAGTGTCCTGTATGCAGCTCTTTTAAAGCTCAAATGAAAAACTGGTTATGGTCAAACCAAACATGTACTCGTGTGTAGTTGTGTAGTGATTCTGAGTGATTCCTGAGTGCGCTGGTGTTATTTACTCTTGTGTGATTGTTGCTGTACTTTTCCCTGACTTGTAGACTCTTTGACATCAACCTGCCGAGAGACTGAAGATGGAAATTAGCCACGTTGGCTATAATATTTGCATATTTACTTTTTAAATGTCCATTAATGTGTGCTTTCCCTTCACGAATAAATAAATAAACACGGCGCTGAAGTGAAAACCAAGTGTTTGCGGCGGCGTCAATAAAGCATCAGGCGGCGACTTTGAGAATCTGAATGTAAAATCTAAAAGAAAATCAAGTAGTGAAGCTAAATAAAAGGACACCGAATGAGACGGCTGTGGTGTAGCGAAATAACAGAGCCGTTCTGTAAGTCGCCCTGTGCTTGAACTTGCATTACATAAGCAGAATATGAAGTTTAGCTCGTGCTCTATAGGCGCCCCCAATAAGTCCACCGAACGGCTTTACTGCGGGGCCCGAATCCAGCGCTTAGTTAAGGAACAAAACGTCTCCTCTTTTCTCTGCTACTTTTAATAAGCGCGAGCGCAGTTGCCTCACGAGTATTCAGACGAGCGCCATGATGAATCGCCGCTGTGTGGAAGGAGGAGGCTGCAGAATCTCGAGAGAGAGGAGGAGATGAAATGAGTAAATACAGAAGAATAGCAGCTCACATTCACAGCCTTCTTAAGGTTTTAAGACTGGAGGCGGATGCTGTTGTAATTCTATGGGAAATCCAATGTGTTTGAGAGAAATAACTGAAAATCCATACATTTTATTAATTTAAAGTCTTTTCACATGACTAGAAGGTAAATAATGGTCCCATTTGCTGAAGCTATTGTGAAAAAATTTGATTCCCTTTTGATTATATGTTGACAGAGAAGACGCCAGTTTTGTTTCATGTGGAAATTTGAATTTTGTGTCGTGCGTTCTTAATTTAAGTCATTTCAACGTACCTAAATATAGTTTTATTTCCAGTGTATAAACCAGGAAACATCTACATCACGACAGCAAAACACCAAATTCTGCTATAGATTTCTGACCTGTCCTGAAGCTGCGTTTTAAACCACGGGGTTTGTAAAACGTTGAGTTGTCGCTCCAACACAACCAATTCCAACTCTGCCTGCACAAAACAACTTTTCATTTTCTCTCGCCCAAACTTCTGCTCCCATATCTTACTTTATCCAAAGCTTGTCCGCATCAAGATGGATTGTGGGTGACGCCCGGCTTTACAGAGTGGCCGAGTGTCCACTTTTGATTGGTTATAGCCTCCCAGCCCACAGGGGTCAGGCCGGGAGAGGAGCGCCGTGGCTGTGACTGCAAAGTACAACCTCTGCTCCGGCGCCGTAATATCCCTGTACAGCCCGGCGCATCTGTGATCACCGCGGGAACGTGCGGCCGGGAGCTGGAAAACAAGAGTACTGTTCTAAACTGTGGACTTTTAGCCTTGATATAGTTGGTTCTCCTGCTCGTTTACCCTCTCGGAAGTTGTGTTTGGAGTGATTTTGCGCGTGTCTGAGCAACTTTTAATCGCTTATTTTCAAGACGCTACAGTTTAACGGCAGATCAACCCCCAGTTTTCACCGCTGCTGATACGCTCCCACTGCTTTCTACTTACGTCATTCTCCAATTTTATTTTCTTAATCAGTGGTAAGTGTTGGATTCAGCAGCATCGTAGACATGGCATAGTTATTTTGGTGCAATTTTTAAAAAGAAATCTTACTTAACCTTTTTATTATTGCATGTATATTCTTGCTCTTATTTGATTTCACGAGTTTTATTGTCTTAACGAGGACTAGTGGAGGCGAATAGAGCTTTACTTTTATTTCTGTTGGATGTGTTTTATTTATATTGTGCAGCACTTTGGAAACTCTTTTGTTTATGAAATCTGCTGTAGAAATAAAGTGGAATGGATAACTTTTTCGGTGGAGAGTTGCTCAAATGCTTTTCTTTGGGAAAATGGCAAAGGCAAGAAATTTAGCAAATGGACAAACGTTTATTTAGGCTGAAACCGTCTCGCAGCTCATCCAAGTTGATTCGTCACTTCTGGTCAGACGCTGAAGGACACAGCCTGAAATCTGCCTGCAGGGAGGAGCTGACTACACTGAAACTACTCTGAAACTAACTCTACTTATTTCCTTTTTCTGTTAGTTAACTGGGCCTATTGTAACGATGTGACGCCAACTTAAATGTTTGAGACGCTAAAACGTTAGGGCTGAGTTATTGCAACGGGAAACATGACTGACAGAACTGACAGGTGAGAATGAAACACACAGGAGACAGAAATAAGTTTAACTGAATATATTAAATAAATTGAGAACAAAATAAATAATTGAAATAAATATCAGTGTGGCAAAAGACCACAAAAAAACAACATACACCCTTTAGTTTAAGTTCCTTTGAGAGGTTTTGAAATCCTCGTTTGAGTTCAAATGCAAAACGAAAACGCGAAAGTTCAACGCAAATAATCCAGTTTGGGCAAAAACGAGTTCAACGCAAAATAATACAAAAAATCCGAGTCTGGATAACGAAAAGGAAAAAACAAAAAGGTCCTACCAGTTCGTAGATTGTTCTGGTTTTAGCTCGCCACCTCAGAACGATGAATCAGAGTTCATGGGGTTGAAAAAAACCTGATCATTGAGTTTGAGGATTTTTGGCGTAGAATTCAGAAAACCGAGGGCGGTTCTGTGCAGCCTCTGCCACGAGCTACAGTCCACAGCCGGGAGCAGGAAGTGGAGACAGGAAGTGGAGACAGGAAGTGGCTCGGGGCTCTGTCATTTTTATCACAGCACCATTTGCGGCGGGTCCATCGGTATTGCAGTGAAGGAGGAGATATTTGAATGTGATTTAGAGACGTGGGTCACACTATTCATCTGGACGGAGTAAGGGGACATATGAGCAGAATCACTCAGGCCCAGAATGAGTGTTTTCACAGCTCTGGCCCTGACCTGACTACTCCTGTTGTATATCCTCTTTGTTTTAAGGCAAAAGAGGGAAATCAATTTGTCAAGTGGACAAAACTTTATTTAGTCAAGTTTATACAAGCTGCTTCTTCAGTTCTGGTCAGACGCTGGAGGACACTGCCTTAAATCTGTCTGGAAGTGGAGGAGTTAGCCGAAACTAATACCCTCCTTGTTTACAGTTTCTGTTGTTAGCGAGACTTATTGAAATGGTCCTTCAGCGTCTGACCAGAACTGAAGAAGCAGCTTGGATGAGCTGCAAAACATATTTGACTAAATAAACTTTTGTCCAGTTGACAAATTGAATTCTCTCCTTTGCCTAAAACAAAAGGAACAATGGGGAGAGCCAGGTCAGGCCCAGAGGTGTGAAAACACTCATTCTGGGCCTGACTGATTCTGCTCATATGTCCCCATCACTCAATACAGACGAATAGACCTGGTTAACTAACAGAAACTGTAAACAAGTGTTAGTTTCAGAGTAGCTTCAGTGTAGTTAGCTCCTCCCTGCAGGCAGATTTAAGGCAGTGTCCTGCAGCATTTTGACCAGAAGTGAAGAATCAGCTTGGACGAGCTGTGAAACTTATTTGACTAAATAAACTTTTGTCTGGTTAACAAATTGAATTCTCTCCTTTGCCGTGGATTCCACCTGGACGACTGAGGGATTTTACGCTCTTTGCTTTAGGTTTGAGGATGGAGTTAGAAATGGGAGACAGATGATGTCTGAGGCCTCCATTTCTGTTCAGTGAAGGATTGTCTTCCCTAACAAAAACAGCCATGAAGAATGTTCCGTAGTGTGGTATTAAAGTTATTAAGCTTTGCGAGAATAATAAATATCACAAGTTTAATATTGCAAGACGTTTTGAGCCAACATTGACCAGTAAATAGTCTTATTGCTCCAGTTTACGGACCAAAATGGGATACTAAAATCTTGGAATGACAGGAAAAAAAATCCAATATCAGTGCAATATCCAATCCCAGTATCGTATCGGTGCATCCCTAATAAAATCCCATTGTTTACAGGCTATTACATCACTGACAACAGATATGACACCAGGTCTGGGAATTAAACTCGCAATCTTTTTGTTTCGTAGCACGGCGAGTCTCCACTGCCGTATCGCCGCGCTGTTACGTCCTCATATTGACACATCCGTTATTTCGAAACCGCAATATCACAAACTCTCCCGCTTCTCCTGTATGGATGTTCTCGGCGAGTAAGATATCACAGGCTCTGGCAGACGCAGCGAGAGCCCCTCCGAGCAGCCGAGAGGTGAGCTTGCAGCGAGCACGGGGGGGGGGCGCCGACTTTTATCTTGAAGCGGAATATGTGAAGAGCGGTGACTGCGCCGCGAGGAGAGGAGGCCTTTTTCAATATTTTATCGGCGCGCGGGAAGGGAAGCATCAAAAGTTGGGGTTTTATTTTTCGTCACTTTGGGCTCGCTGACACCCACAAAAGCTGCGAATAATGAGGCGGCGGAGTGGGAGATGGCGTGTGGAGAGTGGGCCTTCATCTTTCGCGCCGCTTACCTATACATTTATTCATACTGGGGCTGGGCAGGAAAAGAGGAGAGAGATTTTTTGGGGGGGGAATAGGAAAAGGTGTGTAATTCCTATATAGAGATATAACAGTGTCAAAAATATATGGCGCGCTCGAGTTTCGTGGAGCTGTTGCTTGGAGTTAGTGATGAGACTTTCGGCTCTTCTCGAGGATATGAATCATTTGGATCTGTTCATTTCAAAGAGTCGTTCCGAAGACTGGCTCTTTTACTACTTATTTATATGACAGAAAACCAATGTGAGAACTAACTTTATCTTTTCTCTGCACTAGGAGGGTAGTGATATCCAAGTCTTGCAGTACGATATCGCCACGGTTCGATATTTATTGCGATATAGTGGGAAAGCTCACGATATTATTCTACATAATAACAAGACTGACATTCTAAAATGCTTTGACCAGTCATTTGGTACAACATTTATTGCCATTAGGGATGGAACGATATCCAAATCTTATATTTTCACCATATACATCTCACAGTACAATGTTTATTGCAATATTTTGAGGCTCACAAAACTGTGAATCTGCTCCTTTTTCCTCTAAAACACCTTCACAAGACTTAATCCAAAGAAAGAAGATGTAAAAGTGCTTAGAACAGTTATATCTACATGTCGTCTGCACTGAAATGGAGCAAAGGATCATGGTCTATGTAGTTCCCTCTATTCATTTTAAGCAAAGAGACTTGGGATTCGATATATTGTGATGGTCCACGATATTATTGTGGGACCTTTGACGATACGATATCACCATGTTTCGGTTATTGTTACATCCCTAGTAATAATAGACGTCTTATTGACTTTTTGTGAAGGTCAGAAAGTTTAAGTGGTTTCCTCTTGTTTTATCTTATCAAGTTTCAGCAGATGTTCGTCCTTTTCCTTTAAAATCGAAAGCTCTTAAACCCAAACATAACGCGATCGCCCTCCGACCTTTGACGTTAAAATCCTCATCGACCTAACGACGCCAAAACCTCCTCTTATTCTCCTCCCCGATATTGTTCTTTGCACTTCCCCAGAACCCTGCTGCTCATAACTGTTCATTTAAGCAAAGAGACTTGCGATTCGATATATTGTGATGGTCCACGATATTATTGCGAGACCTCTGACGATACGATATCACCATATTTAGGTTGTTGTTACATCCTACTCTCCGCAGATCTGACCTGTAACTTTGTCTGGTTTGGTCTCCGTGATGATAGAAAGGTTTAAGAGACAAAGCAATAACATCTTCACAAAGAAAAGCATTTGCAAAGTTACGCAATGCGCCTTTAAAGGACACATCACGAGTTTTTCGCCATGTCATAATATTGTTACCTCATCCAAAACAAATTTCAGCCAGAAAAAATACAATAGAAAAAGGCCATTGTCCCGCATAATGAAACTGGTTATTAACATGTTCCATAGTTCAGCTCCACAATGAGGCGGTTGTGTAACCTTTTTACTGTGACATACTTTATGAAGCACGTTTTTGCTGTGTTTACATAACCGATAATTACATGTAGTGGTGAAGGCTGAAAGGTTTGCGTTTTTGTTTTTCAGCTTTTTCAGCTGACTCACCGAACAAGCAGGAGTAAAACTAAATACAGTTCCAGGTATCGAATTTAGCTTCAATCATGCTCGTTTGATGAATTCGCTTTAGTAAGTACGCTTCCTCTGAGCACTCAAAAAATTATAATAATAATAAAAATAAATACATAAAAAAAAATACATGAATAAAAAATAAAGCAATTTGAATTTCACAGATTTGTTATGTCATAGGTAAAAGTGACAAGGTTTTCAAGTACGCAGATCATCAGTTTACTTCTCGAGTTGTTTTTAAAGACAGTACAGTAGGAGGTGCATTTGCCTGGTTGAATATTGAGTTTTTAGCACTGTCATAATATTTGTTTGGGCTGTAAGGTGGAAGACATCTTCAGAAATGTCCCCAGTGTTGGTGGCAAAGAACTATAATAAAATCTGGAAGATGAATCCAAGATGGCGCCGTATTGTTTTCAATGGTTCTGTGCTCATTGGCGCGTGACCCCAAAAATGTTTACTTCCGCAGCCCAACACAGCCCTACGTGTGACGTCAGTAACGCAGTTCTGAGCGATCAGAGCGCGAGGTGCTAGAGCGGGGCTAGCGCAGGCTCAGAGCGGGGCTAGGCTAACTCTTACAAAGCTGATTTTTAGGCGCTTTGACCATTTAAAAAAGTGTTTAAAGTTCATAATGTAAAAATACAGAAGAATCCCTACAAAACCCAACCTTTATGAAAGCTGTGGATGTCCTGGCAGCCGAATATGTGCAGTTTGCAGTTCGATTTCTCAAAAAATGCATTGTGCTTTTATGGGAGATTTCTCTCTGGGCTGCGGGTTGCTATGCCTCACTCGGCCACACATCAATCTGGGGTCACAGATAAAGGGGGCGAGTTTTATCCAGATCTTATTATACATAGTTGGTGGTGACACAGCTGTTTCTTTTTCTTAATTCAAGCAACATTCGATTTTGTCCCTTACTTTAAGCACAGTTTTGTCTTGTTTTAAGTGTATTTTGTATGTATTTTCATATTTTAAGTACAGATCATTTTACTTGTCAAGTTGAATCTACTCAAACAAACTAGATTTTGCGTTTTGCAGTCACCTGGAGGAGGGTGTCACCGCCAACACCAGTGACAGTTCTGAAGAGGTTTTGCAGCCGAAACATATCAATAAGTTCAACTCATCACTACTGTATTGTATTTAAAAAGAACCCAAGAAGTTAATCTACAAAAGACGACAAAATAAACATTTTTGGATTACATAAAACCATCATTACCTCTGGTAAAGTAAAGTCCTAACCTTTCAGCCCTCACCACTACAGAACACAATAATGCAAAAACAGGCTTTATAAAGCAGGTCAATCACAGCAATAATGTTACACAACCAACTTATTGTAGAGCTAAAACCATTTTTCTAATTGGTGTTCAAATTGGGCAATCATACTGCACCTAAAATAAAAACCTAAAATAACCTAAAATAATAAACCTTTTGAAAACCTAAAGAATAATTAACTTTGCTCTCTAATTATCAGACAGGGCCGTTTTCCATTAGTATTCTAGTCATCTTCACAGTGACCTTACAGAGTCCTCCCCCGAGTGCATTATTTAAAATATTGCTTACCATATCGACTCCCAGATGCTCCCCTCTAATTAGACACCTAATATCGGCCTGTCCACCTCAGATATGATGAATGCAGCCGGCGCGGATCGCTAACGGAAATCCTTTAGTGACGCGAAGAAATCTGATGGTGATGCAAAAAATAAACAAGCCGATGCCGGATGGCCTCCCCTGCCTTCCCGCCTTCCTTCCTTTTAAAGTATTTGTGAGTGCGTGTAACTAGTAGATTCCCAATGCTCAGAAGAGCGTGAACCGTGGTGCGGCGCCGGGGTATTCAATCTATCTGGACTTAAATGGTTTTATGTGACCCGTTGGCCCGTTCGCAAAAGCGCATTATAGCGGTGCTGAGGGAACAGTGAGTCTTGTCATGGAAATTTATGAGAGATATAAGCAAATGTATAAGGAAGAAGCGCCTGCACCTTGATGTATGCCATAGGGGAGCCCGTGTCAACTGACTGCACACAAAAAAAAAACTTGCTTTCGATGCTAAACTTTGAGAATTCACTTAGTAAGCATAATACGATCTTGGATGTTAAAGGGCACATGTTGCGCTATTTTGCGATCTATGCCATAATGTTTCATCACAAGAGGTGTCGATACTAAAAAGGTCACGTCAACAAGACAGAAATTAACCTGAAAAATGAGCTGAATTACTGTAGAATGATCTTGAGCTGTATCAGATCAAGTATAGACTAAGGATGAGCCACGTTTACATGATGTTTTTTAAGCATTTTGAGTTAAATAGTTTGGAATTAAAATAATCTCATTCGAGTTTACATGGAAAACACGTTAAATCAGCTTTATTTAATTCAACATCTAGGGGTGGGGAAGGGTGCTGATCGGACAGCGACACAAATGTATTTACACACTTCAGCTGCTACCGGCTTTTCTGTCATCTCGGTTTGTCGTTACGCCGCGGACACAAACACGATCCGAACTTTTTCCGCGGTCGTTCCGATGATAATGAAGCAGCAGCTGGAGAATTCTGTCCTCACGCTTTACATCTGTGAGCCGAGGAGGAGAAGGGAAGAGTGTCGGAGAAGGAGGAAGAAGACAAACTGAGTCTGAGGCTGCCACACCTCAGCCCACTCCCACATCCCGCTCACAAATCCAAAGAGACGTGGAGGAAAGTCCCAAGAGACGACTGGAGGAGCCGGATCAGAAGGACGAGCCAACGAGCACCAACCCCCGGAATTATTTTGGAGAAGAAGAAACGTTTACATGATGCAGGAAGAAATTAAGTTGGCTTTAAAATCGGAATTAACCACCCACTTACTTACCACTACAGAATTAAGTGTCTACATGGTCTTTTTAAAGCAGAATTATTTTTTTATTCAGAATTAAATGATTTTAAATTCTCGTGTAAACGTGGCGATGGACGACTGTGGAACCTACCTGGATGACCGAGGGATTACACAGATATAAACCCACATGGTGATACAAAAAGAAAATACTATAATATGTTTTTTCGGATACAATTCAGATAAATACAAATAATAATAGCCAAAATATGTATTAATAATTCTGAAAAACTTATGTAAAGGTCCACTGTGTAACTTTTCACATAGAGGGGCCCACCAGTTGCTTGTCTCCATGTTGATGTCATCACTTTACCTCTAATATTCTAAAAAAAATGCTATTCAACTTTTTAATCTCCAAAGAAACAGACAAGAAATGCCACCAGGACAATTTACAGGCAAGATCTGTGAAGAGGCGACTCCACTCTCAGTAAGAATGCATGTTTTTAAAGGTATTTTGAGCAACAAAACACCCATAACTGAATAAAAGTGTCTTATATAAGCTTATTTTACATTACAAGCAAAGTAATAGCATCTTTATGGTACCCTAAAGAGTTATGCAGAGCACCTGTAATGTATTTTTTTTATTTTGTATTTTTTAATCGTGGTATTGGACTAAGTATGGAGACTCAAGTCTATTCCTTAGTTCCAAAATTGACGGATTTTTGTATCACAACACAACACTATGTCCAATAAGAGAATAAGAGCAACAAGTAAATATAAGAAAAAAACATAAAGCAACACTAAATTCGTTCTTTATTAGAAATTGACTGAGAAACCAATGGCCAGAATGTTTTGGTCGATATTTAGTGCTGATTTTGATATTTCTTTCCCATAATATAGCACTTAAATGGATTACAAACTCATCTACCACCCACAAATTGAGTAAAAAAGTCCCATTTTGCGTAGGGTCAAGTGTTCAAATGAAGCTTTCTGCACACTTTTAGGCAGCTGAGGAGCCCAAACAAAATATCAGCCTGTGTTGGAGATGTAAAACCGATCGCAGAGATGCTAAAAAGCGCAAATATCGGCCCAACATCCAACAACCAACAACCGATATCCACCTCTATCCCTTATGCAAGCTTTCTAGGGCACTCTACATAACCACCTGCTTCAAACTCCACTACCAATTACTATAGGCGCCCAAATGAGATTGATCAGAGCCTCTGTGGTTGCTTAAGATAAGAAGCAATTCCAGACCAACCTATGGGACGTTCGGTACTATAAAGCAACCGGGGAACAGGAGGCAAAGAGAGAGAACCAATCGATCAGCGCTCCTGTCAATACGGGCTGCTCTCCGGAGAGTGGAGTGACACAAAATAAGCTGGGCTACATTTATTAGTCCGAAGCGCTGGCGGGAGGCTGATGGCTTTTCCAGATCGAAATGCACTTAATGCCCGTATGCAGACTACTCATGTGCGCTCCATCTGTGCCGAGCGGCCGGAAACGTGCGGCAATTTCGCGAGTACGTCGAGCCGAGGATTGGAAGGTTACTCCAAAGCGTAAAGCTGTAAATCGCAGCGGGACGGGGCGTATCGAGCGGCGGTAAACGCGATGATCTTATAGGTATTCGAGGATGTGTTTGCGCGTTACGAAAAGCAATGGGGCGGAGGGAATGTTTGGTAAAATATAGCGATGTAGAAGTGGGTGTAAATGTAGCGTTCGGTTGTAAGTTGGACTTAAACTCAAGCGAAACAGGTTGCATTCATGTGGAAATACTGTAATAGGGCGATTTTGCGAGATGAAGGTGCACGTCGTTGGTTAAACGAAATGTAAGGAAGACACTCGCATTCGGGTTGCCAGTTCTGGCGCTGAAATCAAGCTGGTTTGAAGCAAAATCAGGGTCTCCCCAGGTTAGACTACCCCAAATTTAAGACTTTTTTAGAGGAAGACGACCACTTAAATGAAAATTAAGACCAACATCGCACCCATCACGCGACGAAAAACAGATCCAATCCTAATAATGACCATTACTCACGGCTTTAAATAACCAAAATACTTTCAGTCATTTATAATTGTATATATTGCTGTAAAATGGCCAAAAAAAATCAAGACAAATTAAGCTTTCACATCGTCTGGTCTCACGTTGCACTGCAGCCTGGTGAGTTTACAAAAATAGGCTCATGAAATTTAAGACCTTTGTGGAAAAAAATAAGACTTGGACGACATAATTTAAGACTTTTTAAGGCCTTAATTTAGGAACATGAAATTTAAGGCTTTTTTAAGACTTTTTAACCCTGCGGCGACCTTGTAAGTGGACTCTCTCGGATATGAACAGTAACTAAACGCTGCCAGGCGTTAATCAGGGTTTATCTGATTGAATTATGGAGAACAAAAATTTTGAAAAAATTTCTCTGATCTGGCCAAGATTTTAAAACTTACATCAGGTTCTTCATCTTGTTTTCAGATTTATCTATTTACTAGCTCTGAGACGGCTTCAGTCTAGTCTAGAGGTGGTTTAGTTTAAGAGCTCTTGTCAGGTAAAATGATCTTGCTGCACGGACAGATCATTTTACTACTTTTAAGTCATTTTTTTCACAGATTTAAGTGTTTATATGTTGAATTTTGGTCAAGCTTTTTGCAGGGTGTAGTCTGGTTATACACTGCAAATTTCATAAAACTAACCAAGATTTATTCTCTTAAAAATAGACAAAAAAAAATCTTATCTTATTTTAAGGGATATATACTAAATGGCTGCTAAATATGTAAGATTAAGCTTATTTTGAGAAAATATTTCGATATCTATTAGAACGCTCACAAAACAAATCAATACCAAGTCATTTATTCCTAAATTTAGTGTTTTATGCTTTATTTTAGAACCCTGAACTCTTAGTTTATTGCTTAGAATAAGTGATTTTATGATTTATGTATTAAGTATTGATTGACCAATAGGTGTAATCTATACTGTGGAACATTCTAGGTGACGCAATAACGTTTCCATGGAGACATCAGGTTCACTGGAAAAGTCACACAGTGCAGTACTTTCTTTAGTATTGCCTCGCGGTCTCAAACGAGTTCTAATATTGATCAAACCGATTAAATTATAGAGGAAAACTCCAATTTTGTTCTTCAGTGCAAAATCCCACAGAGAAATAAATGAATTACATCACAGCATCACAGAGTTAAACATTTATTTCCACCATTTTGAAAAGACATATCTAATGGAAGCATATTTTTCCATCATTTTGAAGCACGGGCCCTCGTCACCCGATCGTCTATTATTTATTGGCCGTTACGTTCTCCACTCCGGCCCCCGCTGGTGACGACGGGTTTGGCCCCGCGACGCTTCAACTGACCGCGGAGCCAATATGGACCAGTCTGAAATATTTACCGCGAAAAGAAACCAAATCCCGCACAAACACTGTCCATACGGTCTGGGAATTGAACCCGCAACCTGCTCACTATGGGGCACCAGTCTCTGCAGTGTCTCAAAATACTACACAGAAAGACGGTGGTGGATGAAGTACTCAACTCTGTTATTTAACTATGACTTTTAAGCATAAAACGTATTTTAGAGCTATTTATTTAAGCAATTAAAGCATCAAATGACATTAAATATAACATGAAAAAATCTATTAAGTAAAACTACTGAAGCACCCGTTTAAAAATGTACTTTAAGAATAAAAAGTAAAAGTATTTTGCATCCTTTTTTAACAGTTAAAGCATCAAATGTCGTGATTTTGGTCAAGAATTTAGCCGTTTTAATTGATTTCTTACATTTTCTAGCTCTTTTTGTGCATTAGCTTTGCTCAAATTTGGGATATTAACTCAAATTAAATGTGCTAAAAAGGAGTCAGTCTTAGTCATTTCCTCTTTAAAAACGTGTTTTAAGAGTAAAAACAAAAGTATTTTGCAGCTTTTTAGTTCTTAACAATGAAAGCATCAAATGTAGTGATTTTGATAAAGAATTTAGCTGATTCAGTTGATTTCTTAATTTTTCTAGGTGTTTTTGTCTATTTGTGTATTTGGTTTGCTCAAATTTGGGGCGTTAACTCAAAATGAATGTGCTAAAAATAAGTCTCAGTCATTACCTGTTTCTATCAGTCTTCTATCACAACTTTAAGAGTAAAAAGTAAAAGTATTTTGCCGCTTTTTTACTTTTTTTCTCAACAATTCCAAGATTTATTCTCTTAAGTCTCGACAAAAAAATGTTAATTATCTTATGTTAAGGGATGTATACTAAATGACTGCTAAATATGCAAGATTATTAAGCTTATGTCAAGAAAATATGACTTTTTTTTACATTTAGTTTTTATATCTATTACACTGGAAAACCAATATCTAACTTAAAATGACTTAAATTAAGAACATTTGACTTTGAGCAGATTCGTCAGTGGAATAAGTGTTTTTTTTTTCTTAATTCAAGCAACTTTTAATTTTATTTCTTATTTTAAGTGCAAAAAGTTGTGATTTTTCTTATTTTAAGTGTAGCAAGACGTATTTTCATATTTTAAGTACAAAAATCTTGCTGCACTGACAGATCATTTTACTCGTCAAGTGAAATTTACTCAAATCCTGGTAAAACTTTCTTAATCCAAGTCAATTTTAGCTTGACTAGATTTTGTGTTTTC
Source organism: Odontamblyopus rebecca (assembly GCA_030686955.1). Lineage (NCBI taxonomy): Eukaryota > Metazoa > Chordata > Actinopteri > Gobiiformes > Gobiidae > Odontamblyopus > Odontamblyopus rebecca. The sequence continues at coordinate 6,024,625 of CM060672.1, forward strand.
GCTGTGCAGAACGCAGAACGAGCTTTATGTTCTAGTTTTAAGAGTTTTGATCTTAATTTATTGTTAGATTTAGTGTTTTATGTTTTATTTTAGAACCCTTAAATCTCAGGTTATTGCTTAGAACACGTGATTTTATCTTATTTTGAGGTTTATGTGCGCCGACATATCATGAAATCTTTAAAAGTAAATTTCACTCACTGCACTGGCAGATACTTTCACCTGTTTCCAGTTCGTTCAAATATAGTGAAGCAAAAGGGGGAAAGTATCCACTGTAAAATGTGCTGAAGTAAAGTACAGATGCCTAAAACTTGTACTCGAGTATTGCGGTTTTACTCGTGTACTTCGTCACGTTCCCCGAGTGCCGAGCGCGCCGGCTGCTTGACGGATCTGCTGCAGAGATGAATAGCACTGTGGGCTTATTGGATCGCGCGCCCTTAATTCTAAATGAGATTCCTCTGTCGGCTCTCGATGCCCCAGTCTATTACTTTTACAGCCTGCGCGTTGCCATGGCGTCGGGAAGCGCCGCACGCGTCCCACCGCGACGCGTCCGCGGCCGTTCGTCACGCCGACAGCTCGCCGATGCTAATAAAAACACAATCAGTCCCGAGAAATCTGAGGCGCCGCGTTTTGACTCTCAAACGTATCGTGAGAAACAGAAGCGGTTTCGTTTTTACCGTTCTGCAGCTGGAGTTACTCCTCACACTCGCCTTATGCATTCAGAGCGTGTGAAATACTCAGCTCTTCTCTCTACGACTGAGCGGAGTTTAGCAGCGACTAGCATGCTAATATGAACTTACTGGTTATAAAAAGTGATTCAAGATTTGATTTAATACTGTGCGTTACACAGATAATGATGCATATTTTTCCTAAATCTACTTTTTTACTATTGCAAAAGCAGATTTTCAGCTTTATTTGGTTGTTTTGAAATATTTTTTATTATTTAACGGAGCAATAATCCAGTTTTATAGACTCTGACTGTTCCAGATAATTATGAAAGTCAAATCAAAAAAGAAATAAAGTTCAGTTCTGAAAGTAAACACATTTATTTTGTATCAACAAATATATAGCACGATATTGTGTATTTTTCAAACAATATTCAACAATATTTTAATGATAAATAACAATATTCAACAATATTTAACTAAAAATGTCCATTTCACGTGTTGATACATCCACCTTTCTTCTGTAACACTCTAGAAATAACCAAAAATGTGAGATTCTTGATGGTTTTGGAGTCAATTTTCTTGCGTTTCACATGTTGATACGTCCACCTTTCTTCTGTAACACTTTACCCTGTCTAGAAACAATCAAAAATGTGAGATTATTGAGGGTTTTGGAGTCCATTTTTTTTGTTTGTGCTCAATATTGCGTTCCAAAGACCGTCCTTAGAAGAAAAGTGTTAGAGAAGAAAGGTGAATTGCACATTTTTATTTAAATATAGTTGAATATTGCTATTTTTCATTAAAATATGGTTGAATATTGCTTTAAAAATACAGGATATAATGCGATCTACTTATTTATATAAAATAAATATGTTGTTTACTTTCAGAACTGAACTTTATTTCTTTTTGATTTGACTTTTATAATTATCTGGAACAGTCAAAGTCTAGAAAATAAGATTATTGCACCGTTAAATAATAAAAATATTTCAAAACTACCAAATAAAGCAGAAAATAGGTCTCTGCAATAGTAAAAAATAGTAAAAATAAGCAAAACGCCTCTTCCCGATAACGAAAAATCACACATGCATCATTATCTGGAACACACAGTATATACAGTATTATATAGAAGACAGTAGTTCAGTTTTTAGATCGGTTATTTGTCCAATGCTCTCGATCTCGACATAAAAATAATGTTGAGCGGTCAGATCCAATGACCCACGGGTTGGTATATTGTCACTGTGTCCTTGGGCAAGACACTTAACTCACCTTTGGGTGCCTTGAAGGTGGAAAACTACATAAAAATATCATCATTTACCACTGTCACTGTCATAGAAAACAATGAATTTACATTTGGAGCATCAAATACTGTGCAGTTTTGAGGTAAAGTGCAAGTCACAAACGCTTTTTAATTCCATGCACACAGATTTATTTGACCTCAAGAGCTGCTTCTGCAATGTATCTGTACTGGGGCACATTTTGCTCAAATATATGGGGTAAAAAAACCAAAAAAACGGCGTCGAGTTGAGTGGAAAAGCGTAATACTTGCAGAGAAGAGTTGACAATGCGAATTAGGACGGCTAAAATTAACCCTGCACAGAGGAGAGAGGAGCCTGCGTTTCTTTTCTCTCCCAGTATTATAATGAATTTTAAATGGCCCCGAAGCAAATCCCATAACTGAATTTTCATTTCGAGCGAGCGGGCGAACAGAGTGGGTTTTCCGACGGTTTGCAGGAGACGGAGGGAGGGGAGGGGAGGTGAAGGGCACGGTCGATCAATGGGCTCTACGTACATCGCGCTGGGACTTCTATTTGCGGAAAGGGGGCGAAAGGGAAGCGCCCGCGGAGAGGTGGGAGGAATTGGAAATAAAGAAGGCAAAATGGACGGCGTGATGATGTACGAACGCCTGTTGGAACGGGCGGATCAAATTGCAGCACGGGATTGTTTCGGTAATGTGTCGACATATGAAATTCAGATGGAGGGAGCCACGTTTGGACATGTTTGTTACAGGGAAAATGATGAATCATGTTTGTGACAGCGAGTCGTTTTTCATCGGTTCTTGGACAATTGAACCAAATTTCAAAAGTCCATGAGAATTGGCAACGTTCCCATTGCCGTATTTACTGTATAAGAAAAGAAGACATTTTATGCTTTTTTTTCTAGGTATTTGTATTAAAGGTGCATTGGGTCGGTTATTTGCTTCTCTCCATGGAGATGTTGCCTGGAATGTTACACACTATGGCATTACACTTATTTATCTCTACAGAGACAGCAGGTAATGCCATTTTGGCCAAGTTACCAAATTACATGTCAGATCTGCAAAGAGGCAAGCCCATTCACACTAAGAATGCAGGTTTTGAGTCAGTAAAAATGCCATACCGGGGCATTCCAGACAAAGCAACAACATCTCCATAGAGACAAGCAGATGGAGGACGCTCCACCAGAAAAGTTACACAATGCAGCTTTAAACTGTCACATATGTGGGCAGACGTAGGGGGTAAGTGAAAACAGACTTTCTGAGCACTCAAGCCTCAAATGCAGGACAATACAGGATTACGCTCTAATGGTCAAGTGTAATGGGCCGTTTACACGGCAACAGTAACAGGTGGAAAACGCAAAACATTTTGCCAGATGTTCATATCGTTTAGACGGCAACGGCGTTTTGAATCTGAAAACTCCAGAGTGGAAACCGCTCCACCCTGTCGTCACCGTGTAAACGGTTGAAAATGGAAAACTGTGTTTTTGTGGCCGTGGCATCGAGATTATGTCACAAGCACGAGTCAGTTCAGGAAAAAAAACAGAGCAGAGCTTCAACTAAGCAGCTGCAAATGCCACAGGACTCGAGTGAGAAAGTGACTCCACTGATCAGAGTCATTCACAGCAGTAATTCAGAGAAGTCAAACCACATGAAATTGGTGGTGTTATTATCCTTCACCAGGTTGTTTTGAATTGAGGCATTGGAGAAGAGGAAGTAGAGAAGCAGAAGGGTTATACGCAGCATTTGGTCTTGGTGGTGCTGCCACCTACGCTCTGGGTGTGCAAACTACATCGGAAAACTGCAAGTTTTGCGTCTCCGTGTGCAGCAGAATTCCCGCCCAAAACACTTGTGAAAATGTGGAATAAGAGTGAGAAGAAAAACACACGTTTGCGTTTTTGCTACAGACTGTTTCTGTGTAATTATAGCCTAACAATCTCTTCTACAAATCATGAGCCAGGACCACTGTCACGAGTATCTATCTTAAGGTTTAGCGGATTATCCAGCACATTTAAAGTAGAGAACCCTAGAGAGCTGCATCCAAAAGAGACATTTGTTTAAACAATATTAAATCATTCTACCCATGGCGTTGTATTTGGCTATGCTACTGTCTGAATGTGCTCACGAATGTCTCATCTAGTGATGACTTATGGACTTCAACCTGTGACGTAACAATCCTGAAAAATTAAAAAGGCTTTTCAGAAGGAGTGGACTTATTCAACAGGATCAATCAAACAAACATGACTGAAGGTAAATACAACTCCAGATATTTTTTTGGATGTTATAACATGGTTAAAAGCTTAAAAAAAGATGTAGCCGATTTACTATTTTCTTTTCTTCTTCTTCTTTTTTTTTGTTTATTACATTTTTAATACAATAACAACATAAAAAAGTCAATTCCGTGTCAATAATACAGTCTGTGCCCTTCAGGATAACCTGCATGAATGAGGAATGATATGTTTGCGTGAGAAGAGGGGCGAGATGGGGCGAACCCGTCTAACCCGCAGTCCTATCCTTAAAACACAATGTCGGATAACCCACGCGTCATGCAAAATGCAAAACAATGGAGAAACACGTTTAAAATTTCATCTCGGCCTCACCTCAATCGGATATATTTTTCTTCAAACCGCAGATAAGGCAACGCTTCGGGACATCTAGTTTGCAAACACATGGACGGACATGACAAAAGTGAATAATTCAACAGCTCCCGTATTGCTGCGGGAGGCACTTTTCGCACCATTCGGATCGGAGCGGCGCAGGTCACTTGGTCCGGCGTGACATTTTCCTCCCACCTTTTCTTTTAAAAGCTTTTACAGTGGGGAATGTTTTGTCAGGGCCGGCTGAATGCGCTCTCTCTCCGCGGTACATGCGAGCTGACTGGGCGGTCCGGGGCTATTTACAAAGAGAAGCCAGGACATGAATAATGAAACAAGTGGCAAACACGGGGAGGGAGGAGCGGGAAGAGGTGCAAGGAGGAATTCAGAATTGGCTCGGCACAAAACAAAAGGTAATGGAAATGTTCCTTCAAAGTTTGGCAGAATTTTAATCCGTTTTTTTTGTCGTTATTGCACTGCAAAGAATGTCGATGTCAATTAAAACGCATACGTTTAGTATTATCTTAGAGGTGCATTTCATAGCTTTTCTGGTTGGCGGGTCCGTCACCTGCTCGTTTCCATGGATACGTCATTGCCCTGCCTGGAATGTCCCATAGTATGACAATAAACAGCTCTACTTTACATTTATTCAATTACTGGTGGTTTTATAGCTCAAAAATACCTCAAAAAACAGACATTCTATGAGCAGGGTCGCCTCTCCACAGATCTGACCTGTAACGTTGTCTGGTTTGGTCTCCATGGAGAGCAAAAGGTTTAATACCGTACTGTGGAACAATCCAGACGAAGCATCTCCACAGAGAAAAGCATCTGAAGTTACCCAATGCACCTTTACAATACATTTTTTTCAGAATTTTAATCTGTACTTTTTTTTTTTTAAATCTTGAACATTGGACTGGGCCGGAAGCATCATTGTCAAAAAATAAAACCAACACTTTTTTTGATAGTTTTTAGATTAAATGACAGGGGAAAAGCGTCTGAACTCTAAAGAATGTTGTTAATTAAAAGGATCTTAAAGGTCCACTTTTTTGTCAATGAAGATAGACATTGGTTGTTGTTTTTGTGTTGGTTGTTGTGTTTGTTGTATTATTTTTAGATGTTTTCATTATTTTTGTTGAAAAATGTAAAAATAAAAAAACATCCTTAAGTATCCTTACTGTGAGTGGGCTTGCATCTCCACAAACCTGACTCTAATCTTGTATATGCAGTTCCATTGGCTATAATACTCCAGTCTGGCACAGAAAGGATCTACAATATCTCTGTAGAAAATATTTTAAAAAGGAAGATTTTAATTTTATATTTTTTGACATATGACCTCTTCTATATATGCAGGTGACATACGACCTTGTGAAAGTTATTTAAATTACCAAATTATATGGTTAAATTATGACAGAAAAAGTCTAAAATCAATGTATTCGTGGCTTTAAAAGAATTGGCAAAACACAGAAATTGTACTAATCTGAACTCGAGGTTGAGCAGACTTTGTTTTTTTTGGTGGAGTAAATTATGGTACTTCCAAAATTGCAGCTTTTACCATTGAAATTACTGTTGTGATTTGCCTCAGATGAGTCTTGCGGACCTGAAGCAAACCCAAAACTTGCCGTAATAAAACATCCGGAACCATTTTGAGCTCCACAAATTCGGCTGTTGAACAACAACAGTACGACAAGGGACGAAATCTCGAAATGAGACAATTCTTCCGCACGGCGTCAAATAAATAAGTCGCCGAAGAGATTCCCCGCACACCAAACACGACCCAATCCATTTAGCCCGTTTGAGCCCTCGATCCCGATTCCCCTCCGTAAATATCGAAGCTTCTCGTTGATTCCGGCGCAAACACAGCATTAGAGACATGAATTTGGAGTGGTCGCCGATGCTCGTCTCCGTCGCCGCGGGTTACTAATGGGCTTTAGCGTTAGCCCAAGGACGCCGGGACTACTTTTTTCTTACGGCCGTGCGCGCGGCTCGTATCGATCCGCCCCGTCACTCCCCGCGTGGACTGCGCTGACAGACGTGCCGCCGCATGCACAAACACTGATTACGACGGTTAAGAGACAGGATTCGGAGTAACAGGCAAATAATGAGAGAGAGGCGCTGTGGATTGGTCAAATCAAAAAGGACCAAACGTCTTAAAATGAAACGCTGCTGATTTAGTGCGTGCGCAGTGTAAATTCGGAGCAGTTTTTCTTCATTTTTACCTCGTTTTAAGAGGCTAAACTGCAAATATTGACTTTGACTAACCTTACGTTTATTAATCTCTGAAAAAATACCCAGAAAAACATGTATTCTGGCCGTGAGCGGGGTCGCCTCTCCACAGATCTGTAACTTGGCCTGGTTTGGTCCCCGTGAAGATGGGAAAGTTCAATACGATGGTGCGAAATACTCCGGACAAAGCAGTAATCCATGGATGGACCCTTCGCCGGAAAAGTTACACAATGCACCTTTAAAATTGGCAAAGAAAAATGATACGCGGAGACTACAGCCACGTTTTTCATGACTACAGCAGGATCTTTGCACTGCTGACTTGAACAATACAAACCATCTTGGCAATGCCCACTACAGTAGCCTAGAGAAAAAAAATAAATACAAGAGAGAATACACTGCAACAAAGACTTCCAGATCGAGAATATTCATATTCATAAAGTATTAGTAATGAAAATCTGAAATGGTTCATTCTTATGTCGACATTGTGATAATAACTGTCATTTTGTAGAGTCTGTATAGTCAAGAATGAGATTTTTTTATCGTAAACTGGCCTCGATTAGTTGCTTCGTCATTGCAGCCCGACTCTAAATAAGTACTTTGCCGTTGCGTCAAGCTGGGGGTGTTCTACATGTATATGGTGGATGTTTTAGCAGTTACTATGGAAACATAATGCACGAATTGGCAAACACTGTCAAAAAATATTTAAGATATTCTGAAAAAATACAATGTAAGTGGCTTTAAATCACACATTTTTAGGAGCCCGTGATCATTACGAGCGTTTACGGTCTAGTCTAGGCGTGATTTTCAAGAACGAAGGTAAGAGCGACGAACTAAAAAAATGTTGCAGTTTACGGCTGCAATTTTATGAGTGAGAGACTTGTTCAACAGCACAAATCATCATCTCACTTGTGGCAGTTCTTTATGGTCAGATTGTGTTAAAATTAAGATCAAATTAAAGTTTATTTTAGGTAACAGAACTTCAGACAAAGCAGTGCCTCAAGTTAGTATCAAACCCCCAGGCAACTTTGACGACATCGGACGCAAACTCTCAATAGTCAACTAGTCACGATTAGTTGATCAGTCATTTTAACTCTACTCTAGATTTGTCCAAACTATCAGAACAAAGCTCAGATGAGAATCCATTTTGCGTAACAGAGCTTCAGACAGAGCAGTGCCTACGGTTAGCATCGCAAACCCAAAGAACGCAAACTGCAAACTGCCAGTAGTCAACTAGTCACGATTCATTGATTAATCCTTCCAGCCCTACTCTAGATCTTGTCCAAACTCTTATTGTCGGGAGTAACAAAGCTCAGAAATAGTCTCTTAAGTCACAGAGCTTCAGACAGAGCAGTGCCTTCAGTTAGCATCACAACCCCAGGTAAGATCGATGGCAACAGACGTAAACTCTCAATAGTCAGCTCGCCATGATTTGTTGATTAATGCTTTTAGCCCTACTCTAGATCTTGTCCAAACTCCATCGTTGGGAGTAACAAAGCTCAGGTTAAAGTCATTCTTGCTTAACAGAGCTTCAGACAGAGCAGTGCCTACGGTTAGCATCACAAACCCAGGGAATGCTGCTGATTTTAGCTGCAAACTCAATAGTGAACTAGTCAAGATTAGTTGATTTTTTAGCCCTACGCTTGATCTCGTCTAAACTCTATGATCGGAAGTAACAAAGCTCAGATTAGAGTCTATTTTGCGTAACAGAGCTTCAGACAGAGCAGTGCCTACGGTTAGCATCACAAACCCAAGGAACGCAAACCGCAAACTACCAGTCGTCAGCCAGTCTCAATTCGTTGATTAATCCCTCCGGCCCCGACTCCAGATCTCGTCCAAAGTCTATCGTCAGGAGAACCTCACTACACGATTGACCCATTTGTCAGATTTTCATTGCTGTTTTTATATATTTTTTCCCGGCAGAATTCCGTGATAAATGGAAGCGCGACCTCCGCCTGCAAACGCTCTCCACATTCCTCACACCTTTCCCCCGTATCTCCGCAGCTCCGGCCCCCTCGCGGTCCCCTCCCCTGTCCCCTCGCCGCTGGCCCGTAATGGAATTTCCCAAGTGGAAAACGCGGCGGCCGTTCGGAAGCGGCGGAGAATCGGCCGACCACTCAGGTGAAAAATGATACTTCTGCTGGAGGGAGATAAATCAGCAATATCTTTCACCGCACTTCCTTTTGGAATTAATATACATCGCGCGTCCATAGATTCAACCGTTTGACATTTTAATATATTTCCGCCTCTCCCCTATCCCCAAAGCCTATTTTTTTCCGCCCATTTTGAAATTAGATCCGGCGAGATGTCTTATTGATATTTAGTCCCCGCAGTGTAACCGTGGAGATATTATTTACTGTTGGGGGGGTATATGGTGCTATTGTTGTCCCTTTACGGCGCCTTTTCACGAGCCGTTGAGCGTCTGGAACCCACAGTGGTAGTTAATGGAGCCGTGTGTGGATACAGGTTATAATGCTGCGTCAGAACACGGCGGGGAAAGGGGTTTTACTTGTGCAAAGCCGGAGGAAAGAAGAAGAATCGCTGATAATAAACGCTGGCGACACTGTAAAACGGAATAACTACTGTACATTACTGTATACTGACTGGGAATATGAACTGTAATGAATGAATTTATATGGTACAAGGTGGTATAAGGGTGAGTGACGGCACTAAAAAATAAAGAAAAAAAGAAAGACACTGGGTAAAAATTATATTAAGTCTGCATAATATGTAATTTATATGTACATATTGGCAAAGTTTTGTGATCAGTGGACAAGAATCACATCATTTTTGAAGCTATGTAATGAACAGGGTTGGGTTAATATAAGTTTTTCTTCTCGCCGTTTGTGCTGCAAAAAGTTTTGCTTGTGTTTGCTTTAGTTTTGGAGATATTAATGATTCTTTTATAGGTCAAACTGGGGTTGACCAGTGCCCCTGGAAGCGTAAAAATGCTCTAAAATGGCCAGAAATGGTCTCAATCGTTTGTGCTGCAAAAAGTTTTGTTTGTGCCGTTTTAGTTTCTTTCATAGGTCAGATTGGGATCGGCCAGCCCCCGGGAAGCTTAAAAATGTGCTCAAAAAAATGCTTTAACCTCTTGAGACCCTGCAGCCTCATACAAGGACGTTACATTTTTGCCTCTTAGCACCATGATATTAATTTTTTTTTTAAACTTTCACCTGTCAGCCATATTGAGGGACTCTGCCTGTGCGATCTTGTGCTGATATCACAATATTACACCAAATTTCCATGAAAAAAGTGGCGGGGAAATCAACAAAAAACCTTTACAGCAAAGAAAAAACAGTATATATATAATATCTGGACGGTTCTGCTGTTGGAGAGAAAACTGCTGCCTCCATTTTGTACCTTTTTGCACTTTTTTCGTAACGAAAACCCTAAAAAAATGAAAACTGGACCACATTTTCACGCCTTTGTCTGTGTTTTTAACCCGCTCACTGAACCTCAACCCGCTCACGGTCGATCTGCGTCACATTTGGCAGGTTTAGAGCTTGAAATAAACCGCTGAATGCGTTTTATCTGTACAGTTTAGTGTTTTTACATTTTTAAAACAACCGCGTCTGTTGATGTCACGCAGTAAGATCGACCCATTGTTCTCGTGAGTAAAAAATACTTCCTGTATAAAAACAGTTTAGTTATTATACTTAATGGGTCCTACTTATCCCAAATAGTAAGAAGAATTAAAAAATGCACAGCAGACAAAAGCTCAGGTCTCATTTGTGGTGCAAAAAGTTTTGTTTTTGCTCTTTTAGATTTTGAGATATTAACGATTCTATTTCCCAGACAGAAATGACACGGGGCCGGAAATGACGTGATGTAAACGACGCTCCTCACAGACGCTTTCCCGAGCAGGGTGTTCATTCACTCCACTCTCAGTAAAGGTAAAGTACCACTGTAGCCACAGCTGCCCTGGGACAGACGGACGCAAGTGCAGCTTCCAATCTGTGCCATCTGCCCCTCCCACCACCACGTGTGCAAAATCCGCACCGATGTGGCAACACGCGAGAAAATAATAACGCGAAAAGTAGAATATTAACGACACACAAACGGCAGAAGCAAAACAGAAAGAATTTATGTAATAGTTTGCCCTTTTTTAGCACGTTAGCCGAAAACAACCAAGAGTGAATAGTTAAGAATCATAACAGTTAATATCTTAAGAACCATAGTAACATAAATACAGCACAAACGAACCCCAAACGATTGACGCCATTTTAGAGCCTTTTTTGAGCACATTTTTAAGCTCCTGGAGGGGCTGCTGACCACAAGTTGAACCATTAAAGAACCGTTAACATCCTCAAAAACGAAAGCAGCACAAACTAAACTTTTTGCGGCACAAACGAGCGACGCAGTTTTTGTGTCGGTTTGAGTTCAATGTGGGGGTTTAGTCACGATCAGGAAACGCGAGTCGTCATTTTCTGACTCTGAAATGTCGTCCTCAAAGATTTTCCGCGTTTTCCTCTTTCAGAATAAAGCCGTACTGTGTAACTTTCCCGTGTAGCAGCAGAGCGGCGGCGGCTCTAAGTGGGGGTTTCCTCACTCGAGTTATTACGTCGTCTCTTCTTTTTCCTGCCCTCTGATTTGTCTCCTCCGACGAGGGGGTGACGCGAGGACGGACGGAGAGAGAGAGAGAGATGAAGGATGGGCAGAGATGGAGGAGAGGAGAGAAAGAGATGGATAAAGAGGGAGAGAGAGATACAGAGAGCGGTGATGCGAGGACAGTCTCGGAGAGGAAGGGAGAAAGCAGGAGAGGGATGTGAAGGGTGGACAGCGAATGGGGGAGAGGAGAGAAGAGAGATGGATAAAGAGTGAGAAAGTCAGACAGAGAGGGGGAAGAGAGATAGAGGGGGGAGAAAGTGACAGAGGCAGAGAGATAGCGAGTGAGAGAGAGAGAAGAGGAGAAAGAAAGTGAGTGAGAGACAGGAGAGAAGTGAGATCGGCGAGAGAGAAAGAGTAGGATGAAGATAGGGAAAGAGAGAGAAGCAGAGAGATGGAGAAAGAAAACAATAGAGAAAGAGAGAGATAAGGAAAGAGAGAAATTGAGGAAGAAAGAGAGACAGGGGAGGGAGATAGGGTGAAAGAAAGAGGGAGAGACAGGAGAGAAGAGAGATGGACAAGAAGAGAGATATAGTGAGCGAGGTAGAGACAAAGAGAGAGCAGAGAAAGAGAGGGAAAAGAGCGAGGGGGAGAAAAGAGATGGACAAAGAGTGAGAGATAGCAAGTGAGAGAGAGAGAGATGGGGGAAGGAAGACAGAGGGAGAGAGATAAGGAGAGGGGGATGGAGAGAAGAGAGATGAACAAGCAGAGAGCAAAAGAGAGTGAGGGAGCAACAGCAGGAGATAAAACAAGAGAGTCAGGGTAGATGAAGAAAGAGAGAATGAAAAGATAGAAAACAGAGGAGAGAAGGGGGACAAAGAGGAAAAGGGATGAAGAGAGAGAGGTGGAAAGAATGAAAAGATACAACAGAAGATAAAGAGGGAAGAGAGAGACAGAAGAGAGAATAAACAGCAAAGCAAAGGAGAGAGGGAAACGTAGTTAGACGACATGAGGAATGGAGAGAGACAGGGAAAAGATGGAGGGATGGAGAGAGAAGTAGAGACAGAAGTAAAGAGAGAGGATCTGCTCCGACAGGGCACAATCAGAATGAATAATCAGTAACTCTCCTCCATTTCTTTCTTTTCTGAATAAACATATCTCCGTCTTTCTTTCTCTCCGTCTTTCTTTCTCTCCGTCTTTCTTTCTCTCCGTCTGTCTCATCTCTCGGCAAATCTCTTTGTGTCTGCGTCCTCAGAGTCTTTGGGAAACGTCAAATAAAAGAGCGATTCTTCAGGGAACTTTTGACGACAATTCTGACTATTGTCCTGAGAATAATGAGACTGAGACGAACAATCTGACCTGGATTTTTGTGACATTTATGCAATATTTTATTTACAATATTCAGTGGTGTTTTTGTGGGATATAGAATTTATTTGTATTTATTTTTTATTGTCAGCAATTTATTTTAGCATAATATATTTAATCAACATGAATAAATATACAATAGTTACAACTAGACCCTTGAAATTAATTTCCGTATTGGACTATACACATATTAAGTTAATGTGTTAAAAAATAAAAATAAAAAAGCAATGCATAAAAAATCAATAAATAAATAAAAAATTTAAAAAAGCAATATATTTTAAAAATAAATACATAAATAAATACAGACTTACTAGATGTAGCTTCCCAAAATAAATAAATAAAATTTTTAAATGCAATACATAAAAAAATAAAAACAGACTTTCAAGATGTAGCTTCCAAAAAAATAAAAATACATTTTTTTTTGCAATATTTAATGATTTAATGGGTGATCTTTTCAACTTCATTAACTTAATAATGCATGAAGTAGATTTCTTATAATACAGTTTTAGACATGCTTGAATAATTTTGTAGACCACTATTGTCATTTATTTTAATTTTTTTTGCCTGTACTCTACCCACTATTGCTTGGATTTTTAAATTTTATTTATTTATTTATTTATTTTTACAATGGGCTGTTGATGAAATGGTGACTAATTAAAATTTCAAAAATGTTTCTCAATGAATTTTAATGTCTGAACCGATTTTACCCTCTGACACATAAATAAATATTAAAATAGACCCTTGAAATTAATTTCCTTAATGCCTTATTGGACTATACATATTAAGTTAATAAGCTAAAAAATAAAATAAAATAAATAAAGAATAAATAAATAAATACAGATTTCCAAGATGTAGCTTCCAAAAAAAAAAAAAAAAAAAAAGATTTGAGCAATATTTATTAATGGAGTAAATTTCATACAACACTGTTTTAGACGTGCTTTAATAATTTTGCAGACCACTATTGTAAAAAAGAATAAATAAATAAAAAAAATAAATAAAAAATTGCCTGTACTCTACCAACTATTGCTTGGATTTTTTATTATTTTATTTTATTATTATTTTTAAATAATGGGCTGTTGATGAAATGGTGACTTCAAAACTAATTAAAATTTCAAAAAGTTTCTCACTGAATTTTAACGCTTGAACCGATTTTTACCCTTTGACATTCATACATTATTCTTTTGTACTTGTACTACTAATACTTGAGTACAACTACACTAATACTTTTGTCTATACTCTGCCCACTGCACAGTACATTTCTTTTACAACGAACGGCTGCTGATGAAGCGGAAACTACTTTGCACTTCAAAACAAATCTCCAAAAGTTTCTCGCTGAATTTTAATGTACAAACCGACCCCCCCCCATAACATTCATACATTATTCTTTTATCATTCTTTATCATTACCCGCCGTACCCCTGACTACACCACGGCGCGCACTACAGAGCCTCCGCCTAATATCTGATCTCACGTCTCTTTGGAGATCTGAGTTTAGCGTGTCGCTGTGTTCGGCGCGTCGCAATCTCCGCGTGTTCGCTTTGGAGTTGTAATTAGCATAAGCCGACAAAACAAAACAAAGCAGATAAGGCCAGACAGCGGTTTAACTCTGGAAAGCGAGAGCGTCGAGCGTTCGCGCGCCGACGGCAGCTCCGCCTTCGAGTCCAGACGCAAGGCGAAAGCGGGCGGATTAATGCGACGATACGACGATAAATACGCCCTAATGAGCGATTGTTTTAGGGATACACAACAGACGTGGTCCACAGAGGGCGAGACGCTTCATTTCTTCTACTTCTTCTGTCAGGGGTGCCATCGAAAACAGCTCGTACGATGAACCGCGTAGACGTACGCGCTTTGCTTTGGATTGAACGTTCTGTGCATCTTCATGGAGACACCACCGGGCCGCGTCGCAGGTCCGATCTGTGGAGAGGCGAGCCCACTCTCAGAAAGAATGCAAGTTTTTCAGTGGACGTTTTGGAAATAAAAACTGAATTACAGGATTTTTGCTTGCGTTAGTTTATGCTGTAGGCTGTTGTTGGCCAATCAGTCAACCAGTCGCTCATAGGTTTACACTGGGAAGATGTGTAAAGTGTCTTGCCTCGAGGTACGAAGACAGAACGCACTATAAATAAACAAATTAAATGTATTTGTAGCACATTTAAAACAGCCAGAGCTGACCAAAGTGCTGAACATTTACAGTGAACTAAAACATACAAATAAGCAAATCAAGCAGAATTATAATAATAAAAATAATAAAAGCAGGTGCCAGGTGTCTCTTCCTAACACTGGGAAAAAGCCGAGGAGAAAAGTTGCGTTTTGTGTGGGGAATTCTGCTGCACACGGAGACGCCGAAGTTTTCCGATGTAGCATGTATGCCCAGTGCGTAGCGGCAGCATCACAAAGACCAAATGCCAGTTTATAACCCTTCTGCTTCTCTACTTCCTCTTCTCTGGTGCGTCAATGCAAAACAGCACGAAGCGTAATAACCACCACCAATTTCATGTGGACGGACGAGGAGGTCGAGCTAATTACAAAACCAACAAGGCCCTTGAAAATGCTCTGCCACGTTTGTTTTTTTCCTGAACTGACTCGCGCGCATGACGTAATCCCTACAAGACGGCTCCCCCACCCCAAAAAAGCAGTTTTCGACCGTACATTTCAACCGTACACGGCGACGACAGGGTGGAGTGTTTAAGATTTCCGTTTTCAGATTTTTGCATTTTCAACCCTCAAAGTTCCTCCAGTGACTGTGCAGTTCTAAAGCGCAAAGGGAAAGAGCTCCACAGTCCTGGACCGAGCACAGAGAAGGACCCGACTCCTCTGGGACAGCAGGAGGCGCTGGTCTGAGAGCGCAGACCTGTGGATGGGACGTGGGGAAGGCGCCATTAAGACCCCTGAAAACAATTATTGGCGTCTTGCCTAAGGACGCGACAGTTTTTGACACTGGCGGCCCCCGTTCTGTTCTTATTCTTCTTTGTATCTTCTATCTTCAATCTTTCAATCATCTATTTTTACTCCAACTCAACACATTTAACCCATTGCAGAACCGTTTGCAGTTTTCTCACTATGAATCCATCCACACGATTACAACGTTCTCGTAAAAATAAGATTAAACACCGGCACTTTCATTTGCATTTATTCAATCTGAGTGACCCAAAAAAGATAGTGGCATAATGCTTCCTAAGAGAGCGCACATAACTTACAAAGCCACTGGAGAGACTCGGCTTTGGATAATTTATACAATTAATTTATGATCACAGCTCCAGTTACAAGTTCACGCAGTGGAGCGGAGGAGATCAGAGGCAGGGTGGAAAAAGAACAAAATACTGGCCTTTTCACTTCAAAAATAAGACAAATTTGCCAGTGCCAGAGTTTCCAGGCTGGTCAAGGTTGCCCTGTTGCTCCGGTCTTCTTCTTCTGGTGATTTCATTTTGCTTTCGCTGTGAAGAAAATCTTGCAAATTATCTTTGCCAGTGTGTGTTTCAGTGTGCTCAGTACCACAAACCTGCACATTTTTAAACATTTTTATTTGTTTTTTCCCCAATTTGGCCATGTTTTAGGGTTTAAAATTTACTTTTTGGTTGGAAATCATGACAACAGACCAGGGAAAGCCATTACTGGCCCTTTGGCAGTTTTAAATGTGCTTTATAAATAAACTAGATGTTGATTTAAAGACGTACACTGTGCCAATACTCCTCTAATACACACATAAATTGATATTTGGTGAAAAAAAATTAAAAACAACACGTATTTTGTTGAAAAACAGTTAAAATATTAGGGAAAAATGTGTTTCTTGTGTAAATTATGTCGAGCTTTTTTGATGGAACAACACTACACTTTCTCTCATGTAACAGTGGATTGGGAGCAGGCAGGTGTGTCAACATCAGGCTTCAATAATGTACATTTTGATTGATTGTACTGATGCAAATTGACGATGTGAACATATTGTGACTTTTGAGATTTGTCTTGATGGTCATGCTGTTGATGAACTGTATTTTAGAGGACAATTATACTGATGGATTTGGTAAAGGTGCATTTTAGAGAATTTGAGTATTTTTAATGTGTAAATAGTTTTTATTATAATGTATTATTATTATAATACAAAATATATAATAACTTGTACCTGCTCAATGTCTGCAGATGGAAAGTATCTTGTAGCTAAATTGGGCACAGACCATCTTTTCTTTGAGTCTAATATTTTCTGTGCACTGTCCATCCATTTTCTTCCGCATATCTGGAGCAGAGTCACGGGGGCAGCAGTGTAAGTAGGGACTCCCTTCACCCCAGACACTTCCTCCAGGGGGACCCCGAGGCGTTCACAGACCAGCCCAGAGACACAGTCCCTCCAGTGTGTCCTGGGTCTTCCCCGGGGCCTCCTTCTGGTGGGACATGCCTGATGCCAGAACACCTCCTGAGGGAGGCGTCCAGGAGGCATCAGAACAGATGCCCTCCCCTCAGCTGCTCCTCTCGACATGGAGGAGCAGCAACTCTACTCCGAGCTCCTCCTGTATGACTGAGCGCTCCTCATCCTATCTCTAAGGGAGCGCCCGGCCACTCTGCGGAGGAAACTCATTTCGGCCGCTTGTATCGGTGATCTGGTCCTTTCGGTCGTTCCCCAGAGCTCATGACCACAGGTGAGGAACGTGACTGAGGTAAATCGAGAGCTTTGCCTTTGGGCTCAGCTCCTCTTCACCACAACGGCCGATACAGCGACCGCATCACTGCCGACGCTGCACCGACCCACCTGTCAACCTCACGCTCCATCCTCCCCTCACTGAGAACAAGACCCTGACATACTGGAACTGCTCCACCTGAGGCAGGCAATAATAATAATAATAATAATAATAATAATAATAATAATAATGAACTCTATACTTCCGGTAATTTTAATATATTTTTCAACTTTTCTTCCCAAATTGCTTCTTGAGTCGTATAAAACTTTCATCTAATTTATATTCACCACAGGTATTATCCCACCAGATTCAGTCAAAATGAGAGAATCATAAAAACCTGTCATATGCGCTTTAAGGTTACGCTCTGCCAATCTAATTCAATGTATTATTATTGTTATTTATTTACTTTTTTTTAGCATCACAGAGCTTCGTAAAGTTGTATCTAGAACTGAAGTGAACACATATATTCAGTCTCTAGAGGCCGCGTGTCGCCTGTGCACATCTCAGCTCCGCTTCTTCCACATCCCCTTCCCCCTTCCTTTTAAAACCCGGGTTGTAGCGTGTGGACAATGTCGAGGGGACCCGGGCCCGTCAGAGTGCAGGGACCTTTACCGGAGTCGACACGGCGCATCATCAGGACTGACACGCGCCGGCACCTGTTCCCCGCTCGCTCCCTGTGGGCCTTCTGTCGATAAGTCCGCCTGACGGAGCCGCTCTTCACCTCGTCCCCGCTCTCACGGATCCACCGCAAACTCTTTCCACCGCTTTTATTTACCCCCGACCGCTCCCGTGCGTCCGCACCGCTGCACGGTAAAGCTGCAGTGTGGAACTTTTCCGGTGGAGGGTCCGTCAGACGCTTTTCTCCATTTATGCGTTATTATTTTGTCTGTAAACCTTCCTATTTAGGGAAACCAAACCAGACCAAGTTACAGGTCAGAACGCCGGTTTTTCAAGGTATTTTTGAGCTCTAAAACCACCTGTAATTTCATAAATGTAAAGTAAAGTCACACTGTGGAACATTCCAGGCAGAGCAATGACATATGAATAGAAACGAGCAGGTGACGGACCCCGAATCAAAGAGTTAACCTTTACACATCAGTGCGATATTAATTGCGAACACGTAATATTGTTTTGAAAATGCTACTGTATATCATCAGATAAGGTGTTCAAAAAGCTCATTTCATCTCATTTTTACTTCATTTGGTGGGATTATCACTATTGTAAATATAAGCGATTCTTCGTTTGAGTGAAGGATATGTTCATCAGCTCAGTCATGATCCTGAAAAATAAGCTACAAATTTAAATTAAACGATAGTTCTGTACAAATCAAGAAGTAATTTGTTAAGAAAAGTTGAAAAATATGTTGAAAATGTCAGAAAACAGAGGGTTGTAAACACACTAATGACGTCACGCTATCGGGAGAATTATATACAAACGTTCGGCACAATTTACACACAAGATTGGATTTTTTTTTCCTTTTTTCTGATACTTCAAACATGAATTCAGCAAAATAAAGGTGTTTTCTTTGTATTTCTCAGGTGATATTTGTCAGGCAACAGTCACGAATTCCCAAGTGAGGCCACGATTTCCAACCAGGAAGTACCATTTTAAAGCTAAAACTCTTACATATCTTAACTGTGTTTTAGTGAAATGAATGGGTCCAACCTGCCGTAGGCACTTTAATAACTTTCACTTTTGTTTTTGATGCTCTGAATCCTCCTTTTCTTTGACCTGGGCTAAGTCACTCCCCCTTCAGAGCGCTATCGCATTACAATCGACTGACAGACGAATCAATACTCGGGAACAAAGTTTGAGAAAAAACAACAAAAGTTAATACAATTCTTGATATACAGTTTATCTTTTCTTTTTATATCTTTTCTTTTCTTTTTTAGATGAGTTCAATCAAGGAAAACTTTTTTTAACTAATTGGTATCGTATTGGATCGATATTGCAGTAATTTACCATCGTATTGGTCTTTTCCACTTTTTCACAGCCCCGTTCTGCTCGTTTGTCGAGTTTGCACATCGCATCAGGTTTGTGAAGTTATAGGCGTAGTTTTGTATCCTGTTTTTGCATATTTATGAAAAAAAATATTGTCGGGATTGAACAGAATCTCACTGCTAACCAAAAAGAGGCTTGGAATAAGGCCTGGGAAAGATTTGCAAGACTATTCACGTGCATGGATGACGTATAAAAGCACTTCGGGCCGGTTTTTTGACGGTAGAAAACTGCAGAAACTCCATTTTCTATAAACTTCCCCTTTAAAGACACACAAGCGCTGGGTCTGCACGTCTTTTATGGACCCACGACTCATTTATATACACGGCCTTTAAGTCTATTCTCGAATAAAACTGCACAAAAACAACCCGTGATGCACTATCCCAGCTCCGACTGTTCTTATCTCACCCCAAAGTCCTGCTTGCGGACAACATTATCTCATCGCAATTGTATTTTTGGAGCAGATTCATCCCCAAAGTGCGCGCTATGATTTCAGGCGGTCAGCACAAGCGGTGGAAAAAAAAAAAACACCCTGCTTAGACTGCAGTTAATAAAGACAGTGCCCGTTCGGAGATGCTGGCGAAGTACTCCGTCATCTTGGCAACGACGGCACCGCGCTAATAAGTTCGCCTCGTTCGCAATTTGCAAGCCAAGCGCTAATGCGAACGAACAAACGAGCGAAAGACGACCGGGAAAAGACTAATGATGGGAGATAGCGGTGATTTTTATTTTTATTTTTGTTTTATGTTAATACGACGGTAAAGTGTCGCAATATCGATCCAATAATGAGGAGTTTTGTATTAAAATGCGGTGACTATTATCTTTGCTCATTCCCAGTTTGGGCTAATATAAAAAATAATAAGCAAAAAGACGACTGGCAAAAGACTAATGATGGGAGATACCAGTGATTTTTGTTTATATTTTTGTTTTATGTTAATATGATGGTAAAGTGTTGCAATGTTGATCCAATAACGATGAGTTTTCTGTTCAAATGCAGTGACTCTTTGCTCATTCCCAGCTTGGAATAATCTGCAAAATAAGCAAAAAGACGACTGGTGATGGGAGACAGCAGTGATTTTTGTTTTCGATCCAATACCGAGTAAAACTATGGTAAAGTATCGCAGTATCGATCCAATAACGATGAGTTTTGTAGTAAAATCCATTGACTATAAAGAATTTCACATCATTATCTTGGAATAATCTAAGAAAAATATATAATAAATACATAAATATTCATGGGGATAATATCTAAACATTAAAAAAATATAAATATTTACTGTATATCAAAAAGTATCTATTGGTGAAGGAAACGGGAAGAAAAAAAAACATCTAAAATTGTATAAAACTTTTTTTTTTTTAATTTACAGAGCAAAACTCGTTCGTACTTTCTGATACCGCTGTTAGTACTGAAATTCGGTATTCATTCGCTCATCACTAACAAGTTGTTTTGGAAGGACAATGGACCTTTTTCTCTCCTTTTTTTCCCCGTTTGTGACTTCGTTTGATTGCCTTCCTAAAAAAATAGCCATTGGTGAAGGAATGGAGGTGAAAAAACATCTAAAATTGTATGAAACTTTTTTTGTTTTGTTTTCAATTTAAGATCAATATTTGTTCATGAGCTTTGATCTTTTTCTTTCTTTTTATTCACAAATCATGTGACTTCGTTTGAGACAATGGACACAGATGATTGAATTCCTAACAAATACCTATTGGTGAAGGAAAGCAGGAGAAAAAAAAAGTCGTAAATTGTACAAAACATTTTTTCTTTTTCAGTTTACGCATTGATATTTGTTCATGAGTTACTTTCTACCTCTGCCAGTTCTGATCTATTAAAATTCTGTCTTCATCCGCTCGTCACTAACAAGTATTTCAGAAGGGAAGAAGGGAAGGGGCTGTGGAGGTATATTTGTGCAAATCCTGTGAGTTCGTTTCAGACAGTGGACGACTGAACTCCTAAAAACTCCTAAAAATGAGGTATCAGTGAAGGAAAGTGGACGATCGGAGTTGCTTGATCTCCGGTCCCGTTTCCGTGCGGCTAAAATGTGCAATGATATGTTCCACTAACTTTCAAATTCACCAGCTCCATCACGATTCTGAAAGATAATCTGCAAACTGAAATGAAATCACAGCGTGCTACGTCTGCGTTTTCATTTCACAACTTTCGGAAAAATGTCTCAAAATGTATTTAACGGCACGTGGATACATACACGCCGCTGTTTCATGAATAATTTCTCCCATTCCTACTCACAAATAATTATAAAATATTCTGAAAATTTAAATAAATACAGTAGACGAGCACGATTTGCAACTTGCAAACTTGAAAACAAATTTGAAACTTTTCCGCGAAATGCTTTTCTCCATGGAGGTGTTGCTGCTTTTGTCTAACCCTAACCCGATTGCAGGTCAGATCTGTGGAGAGGCGACCTACTCACAGTCACAATGTCTGTTTTTTCTAGATATTTAAGAGCTATAAAACCACCTGCAATTTAATAAATGCACCCAATCTTTAAAAATAAACTGAGAAAAAACAACACACTAATTACATTCCTACGTTTACATTTAATATATAGTATCTGTGCATGTTTTACAGTCAATTATCGCGCTGTAATAAAGGGAAAAGAGCTGTTTTCACTTGCAAAGAAACACTCCTATTTCTCTTTCCGGTTCTGAAAATCTTTTTGAAAATCTTTTACAATTCTATGGACCCACGCAGCCCTTCTTATCCTTTCTGTTCTTGATAAGGCTCTGCAGTCTGAGGAAGGTCACGCCGGGCTGAAACTCCTTGGTGCGTCGTCATGCTGCAATAAAGGCTTTTTAAATGTCTTATATTATGGTATTTTCTGATCTACAGTATGTTATAATCATCATTCATCAAAAATGAACTTGGAGTTGTGTTTTTGTTCCTTTCACACATGTTAATACCACACAAACCCTGCTTATTTAGTCTCTCAAACAGAAAACGCTCAATTTCGGAAGTGCTCCGTTGGGTTCCCATTGGGTTTTCAAAGTCCGTACACCTTCACTAGAATCATTTGGATGATTTCTGCCCAGGAATTGCAAATCTCTACTGAACAAAAGGTAAAAAGACAGCGTTTAACTTGAAAACTACGAGGTGGAACGTCGCTTTTGGAGCTTTGGAGATGTAAAAAGACGAATAATAAAGGATTAAGCAAACACGAATGAAACAAAACACAATTGCAGATATGTTTTTGATGGCGAAACAACATTTTAACATGACTTAAAGCTCACAAGAGTCAATTTTGCGTAATACAGAACCTTTAAATAGTGACTTTTTCGCCCTTATAATTTGTATGTATTCAAATTTGATTTTACACATCAAAAATACAGGATTTATGTGAGCCCGTGTCCCGTCGATTTGAGCTACTCGTCGATTTGCGCTCCTTAGCGCTACTGTGCACAACTCCCCAAGCGCCGTCACAGTTTAAATGCCGTCGATTTGAGCTCCCGAGTGGAGTAACAAGCACCATTTTAAAAGTGTATTGGTTTTATTGTATGTTTTGACCAGTGAGCATATTGGATTCACAGAAGAATACCTACTAATATTTTATTTTATATATTTTTTTATATTTTATTTCATTTTCATTACATCGTATTTTATTTTGTTTCCGTGTGTAGAAAACTAAACTTGTAACCTTGTTTAAAATGGATGGATGGATATATTAAAAGAGGAAATTCACATGTTCAGTGCTATTTAATATAAAGATTTCAGTGTTTCCTGTCATTTCTTTCTCTTATACAGTGGGAACATTATTTGTTAGAAGATATCAGCTTGTCAAAAATAGCTACGTCTACATATATTCATATAAATGAGTGAATAACTGTGATTCTATAGTTGGAGCATTATTTGAAGGCTAAATTGGCCTGTCGATGTGCGCTACCTTTAGTCTAGCTGACAGCGTAATACGACTAAGGTATAAAATGTGATCCCCGTGTGCAAACAGCATCAAACCCTCTAATCCAAAGAAATACGTTGTAAAACTGGGGGTGTTCGCTTTATTGGATCTATACAATTGTAAACAGAAAAAGGTCGCTTATTTCGACGGGGGAGCGTGAATCGATAGACATTGTTGTCGATTTAGGCTGCGGGTAGCTCATTTCGACAGAACACTGGTCTCAAAACTTTTAGAAAATCCAAACATTTTCAAATTAAATACAATCAGTCTATTAAAATACTGTCCCGCTTTAACTGTAGGCTTTTAACTGTATGTTTTAATCGTATTGAACTCATTTATGTTGTTGTAAATGGCCGCGCTAGATGGTGCGCTAGCTATCCAAACAGCTAAACATGGGCCCAGAAGAACTTCACAGACGGCAGGTGACTTTTTTACTTTTACTGGTTCCAACACTTTTTGTGAAACTGCAACTATAAACACCTACAAAAATTTCCATTAATATCAGTGCCAGATAATATTTACAAATTATAAATAGCACCAACAGTTAAAGTTTAAGTTAGCATAGCGGTTAGCTACGCAAATTAGCATGTGAATAACGGGCTGATTTACATAACAATAGCACGCCAAAAACGTGTTACCTCATACATTTTAATCATAAAAGGCGATGGTACAGGTGTATAACGATGTTTCGTCAGGAAATACTCACAGACGATGCTTAAACAAACACCAAAAGAGAAACACCAGAACAGAAGAGCGGCCATTTTGCGGAAGTGAGGCCTGAACAACAACTTCCTGTCTACGATTATGACTAAAAAGGTCAATTAAAGCGGCCACTAGATGGCGAAATTTAGCAAACAAAAACATAAGACTAAATCCGTTGAATACAGTAAACATAACAGCTGTTGTAAGGCGACGGTGAGTGTCCAATTACAATAAACAAAGACGGGGGGAAAAAAGGAAAATCTGCATGTCCATAAACTCCCAATAGATTACAATCAGGTCCAATATGCTTCAGATTAGTTCCAAGTGAAAACATATGTTGTTGTAAATGACGACGCTCCTGGCTGTACGTTTGAAATAAATGAAAATGCCGGGACCATTTGTCTTCCGCCGTGATTATTATGTTGATGTATGTTAACACGCAGCGCGGTCGAGCTTCAGTTAACGTGAGGCCCGGCGCGGAATAGCAATTTTAAGGGATGCGAAGAAAATGTATGCGGAGGCGATACGGGGAAATATGATGATGAATTAAAACGCGGCGCATGGACTGTACAATATGTTGCGTAGTCATGATTATGCGAGCTGCAATATGAACGTTCTGCTGACTTAGTAAAACACGTAAAATGAACTGGACCACTGGTTTGAAACTATTGTAATATACAGTACGGGCTACGGCGATGTTCTCGGCTCTCCTTATTCATTTAGTTGTTTTAATTATGTGTTTTTTTAATGGCGCGTTGCGTAACTTTTCTGATGGAGAGTCCGTTGCATTCGTGTTTCAATGGATGTGTCATGGTTCGCTTAGAAAGTTCCACGGTATGGCATTAAACAGCCCTTGCAACCTTACATTTACGGGTGGTTTTATAGCTCAAAAGTATCTAGGAAACGTGTTCTGAATGCACGTGGGGTCGCCTCTCCACAGATCTGACCTGTAACTAAAGGTTTAACCCTTGCAGCTCGACAGTTTCTCATACAATATCTGGGAATACGTTTTATATAACTGCGCATAACTTTCCAACCGTAAAAGATAGCCGAGAAAGCCGAGACTCTGGGCTTTCTGAACACATTGCATTGGCATTTGCGCCGTCCATTTTGATTGGCCCAAACTTTGCCAGAGTGTTGAGTCAAAATGGTCGACTGTTCTAAGCGTTTGTGTTCGTAACAATTGAAAAAGTCGCTCTAAGTGTAGTTATTTCTCAAATAAATGGCAAATTTTGCATCTTGGTCGGTGTAATTGCGCATCCTTTGCCATTTGAAAGCTTTATTTCAGTCAAAATGTAGAAATCCAAATGTAATTTCCACCATGGAAATGCAGAAGTGCTGTGGCTCTGGCCCTGGACCTGACAGGAGCTGTTTCCAGGACTGGACCAGGAAAGGTAATGGAGCGATTGCACTTTTTGTTTGTTTTGAGGCAATAAGGATATTTTTAGTTTACTTACAGACTTCATATTTTGCACTTTTGTAGCTAAGGTCCTAAATTAAGCTTAATTATGTCCAAAAAGTTGTTTATACATGTTTGGTGTGTGTTTTGTATGAAAGAATGTGAATTTTATTTTACATTTTTCATCTCTATTTCTGGCCCTGTAGCTTTTATTCCAGCCGTATGGCACAACTACAGCAGCAGACTGTGAAATAACAGGTTGGGCTGAACAAAAGGACGTATAACACTTCATTAGGGGGTAAAAGAGGAAAATTAACATCCAAGCGAGGACAAATGTACTAAAATTACCCTTAGGTCTTGAAGGGTTTTAACACTATACTGAGAAACATTCCAGACAAAGCAATAACTTTTCCACCCTCCACCATAATAGTTACCCAATGCACTTTAAACATGAATGTTATTTCGATGTGTACTTTTATTTTATAATAAGTACACTTTGAATAGCCTAAATAAAGGATGAACCGAGACTTAAAGCAGACCTATTCTGCAGAAACCTCTTTACAGAGCTGTTATAGTTGCTTTTCCTTCTCATTTACCCTCTGGGAGTTGTATTTAAAGTGATTCGTGCATGTCTGAGCGATTTTTAATGACATATTTTCAAGACATTTTCAACATCTCCAATTTTATTTTTCCGTGAAGTCATTTTGGCACAAATAAAAACAAATCTGCAGCTATCCATCCATTAATTTGGTCGCCGTAGACGTATCTATAACTAAATACAGAGTTGAAGAGCAGAGTGGGGCATTCAGCAAGTCGTCAGAGGCGGGAATCTATCTCAAAACACTTCTTGACAGCTCCTCACAAAGAACCGAGCGTGAACCCGGCCACCCAGCCCTTTAGCCATACCTCAGGACACGATATTTATTATTTACCAAGTCTATATTTTCCCTCTCCGGCGATACAGACTCGCCACCCACCGCATTTTCAAATCTACGTCGTCCATCTTTTACGGCCTTCGCACTGCAGAAAGCGTTCCCGGTGTTTGCTCCTGAATTTGCCCCTCTGAATTCAATCAAGCGTTCAGAATATTGACACTCGCCCGGTGTGGGACTCCTGCTATTTGTGAAGCGTCAACAAAGGAATCGACTTATAGGGTCTGGAGAAATGTGCCGAACGGATGCCTGACGTGAATACTGCTGTGGGCTCTATTGTCTGCTGATTCTTTCCACCTCCGTCCGACGTCCACGTTTTGTCGAAAATCAAACACCTAAACAGGGCCATGAGCGCTTGTATTTATCACTATTCTTTTTTGAAACATTTTCAAGTGTGCATCGCGTTTCCATGGCAACTGCTGAACCTTCCACCAATAGAGATCCATGCAGAACACCTCTAGTATGTCTGTAGTTAAATTTGAGCAGGTTAGGTCAGAATTTTCTGGTGTAATTTGCTGTTTAACGGTCAAATTGCTAATTTATTCACGTGGTTTATGGTTAATATCGCTGTAATTACTGGGTATAGTCTATGTGCACTTATACTTGTTCTGAAACAGCTCAAGATCATTTGAAAGGTACATTTTTGTCCTGTAAATGTGATTTTTTTTTTTTGGTATTGAAACCTGCTCAAATAAGTGTCTAGTCCTGATAATAGTTTTAGTAACGGTTAGTATGATTTTCAAGACTTTTACCAACCCTAGCACATAGTTCAAAGTCTCTGTCAGCATAAATAAACAAAAGTGAAATTACGTGGAGCCAAACCCAAACAAAGAATAATAATTTTCAACATTTATCATTCCCTATTTTGGATATTTCTGGTAGAGCACCTCTTGAATCCCTATAGTCAAAATTGAGCAGGTCAGGGCAGAACTCTTTGGTGAAATTTGCCGTTTAACTGTCAAATTGCGAAATGTGTTGGCCTGTTGTATGGTTAATATGTCTGTAATTATCCACAAGAAACAACAAATGGCACATAGCAGCTGTCATGATACTCAAATTTCAAACTCGATTTCAATACTAACGAATAAACTCAATTAGGCCGGGAGCCAGGTCCACTCCTCAGGATGTTTTTTTGCTTCCTTTTCTCACTATTATTTCCTGTTTTCTTATATCTTGGACCATCATAAGTTAATAAGGACCACCCCCAACTCTGCCCCGTTTGGTCTCAGATGGTCTCAGACATTTTTTTGTCTTTTGGGGCATGTTGAGGCTGATTTTTGACAGTAAAAAGGCAGCGAGCCCCAGAATATTCTTCTTCTAGTTTCCCCGATGTGTCAGGTTACAACAGGCAAAATTTTAGGGTTATTTGACCATTTATGCAGTTGCAGCACTTTAATATTTACAGTTACATAATTTCGCCAATAGCTTTTCCAAAATAGGGTGTTTTTTTTGGGCCTTGACACCAAACGGGGCCGAGTTGGGGTTGGTCCCTATCAACTTATGATGGCCCAAGATATAAGAAAACAGGAAATAATAGTGAAAAAAGGGAAGCAAAAAAACATCCTGAGGAGTTAAATCGCTGCACTTTTTCTGTTCCCATCTCGTCTTATATCTCGCCAAAAGATTTCTGAATTATATGTACTGTGCTGAATAAGTAAAATTTGATTGCTTAAATACCCATTACCGTTGGAAATGTATAATTTTGATGCCTAACTCTGTGCACTAATGAATGGATAATGCTTTATGTTTTATGGGGATCTAAATGTACCGCCGTCGTTCTTATGTCTATTCAATTTCTTGTGAGCGCTAAAACGAGCAGCTCTCTGTCATTTTCATTTTGTAAAAGTAGCTCGCTGGAAGAAAATGGTCGGAGGCTCCTGTTCTAAACCTATTCAGGATTCAGGAAAGATTCATTTCTGTCCTGTGAACGTGGCATTTTTAGTATAAAACCTGCTCGAATCAGTATCTAGTCTCAATACTAGTTTCGGTATCGATTAGCATCTGATTTTCAATAGTTTTAACAACCCTAGCACATAGTTTAAAGTCTCTGTCAGCATAAATAAAGCCAATTCCAAACAAAAAACAATGATTTCAACATTTATGGATTCCTATTTTTGGATGTTTCTTTCAAAAACTGTACATTTCCCCTAAAAAAAAAAGTCAAATTCATAACCAAATTCTCGAACGTGAACGCGTGAACGTGAACTATTCCAAAAGTTCTCCCCCGAGATTAGAAAAGCTTTTTGATAACCGAGTGGCCAAAGTCTTCCCGGAGCAATTAACGAGTCTTCATTAATTGTCCGTTAATGCTCTTCCGATCTTTAATTAAAACTGAACAAGAGGAGGAAAATCGGTGGCGGTTTTGAGACAATGTAACGGGCTTCAAAGCTAAAATTGGGTCGTCGGTATCGGCGTTTGCTCACCCCCTCGGAGACGGAAACGGGGAGGCGGAGGGAGCAGAGAGATAAGGCTGGTTAAGAATTGAGCTATTGTGGTAGATAATGCAGAGTCAATGTAATCCTTCAGAATGAAATACAGAGAGGGGCTTTTGGAAATATAACACACATCCCTACGAACAAACGTGTACTTAAGGCCATACATGACAATGCCAAACCGATATTGGACATATTTGGGAGTTCAGAGGGCGTTTCTGACCAAATGCAAATTAATTCTCTATGTAAATGAAATGTAAATGAGCGTGGAGGTGTTCGGAAGCAGATGTTGGTGAATTAGGTGCAGCTAAAGGAGGAATTCGGCCGCTTGAGAACGCTTTGTGAATCTAGCGTTCTCTTTGTATCTTCTTAAAGTGGAAGTTAGGAACATTTTTAAAGAAAAGTGTGCAAGTATTCATTCGTAAGTGAACAAAAAGGGTTAAAAGTAAGAATAATAAAGCTCATCGAGGCTTGCAGTTATAGCAGGTGATGGTAAATGGCGAATTATCACATTTTTATACAGCGTTTTCCACCTTCAGGGCACTCAAAGTGTTTTAGAACAACTCACACATTCATACACCAGTGTATACAAACACAGGGTGCATGGTGGTGCTGCCCAAAGACACAACCACAGCATTTATCTGTAGGTGCTCAACCAATGATGCTTTTTATGTCAAGAGCGGGATTTGAACCGGCAACCTTTAGATCAGTGGACACTACCAACTGAGCCATTGTCAACCAAGGACCAGATCTGGAAATCCAAATGCAAAAACAAAGAACCGTGAGCGAGTGTACGAAAAGGGTTAACCCAACTTTTATTTATTTTCAGTCCACAAAACTGCACTATTAATCCACACTGAAAAAAAAACAAAAAACAATATCCAGATAAGTTAAAATGACTTAAATTATGAACATTTTGCTTTATTTGAGTAGCTTCAACTTGACAAATAAATTATCTTCCAGTCTTTTTCTTAATTCAAGCAACATTTCAACATATTTTCAGTGCGAAAAGTTTTTTTGTTTTTTTTTATCTTAAGTGTACCAAGATGTATTTTCATATTTTAAGCATAAAAAGTCTTATTCCACTGGCAGATCATTTTACTGGTCAAGAGAAATTTACTCAAATTATGGTAAAACTTTTGTAATTCAAGTGATCTTAGCTTTTTTTCTGTGCAGTTTGAGTCGTTCCTTAAAAGTAAAAAGGCGAGAGCAGACCTCCACGTGTGGCTGTTTACATCCACACAGCGCACGGATCGAGGTGAAGCTGCAGATTCGCGACAGTGACTCTACTTCCTGTGGACTTTATCTCCAACCTTTTATGCTTTAAAAATCCTGTATCTGAAGTGTCGCTCCACATTTCACAAATAATAACACAGTTTTGACTTGTATCTAAACTGGAAGTGCAGAGCTCTGATCTTAAATTCTAAATATTTGTCCAAACCCGTCCGAACACGTCGAGTTCTGGTCGGGTTTCCGTGCTCTAGTTGAAACCTCACTAAAAAAAGGAGGTGGACTGCAAAAAACAAAATCTAGTCAAGCTAAGATGACTTGAATTGAGAAAGTTTTACCATAATTTGAGTAAATTCCACTTGACAAGTCAAATGATCTGCCAGTGGAATAAGACTTTTTGTACTTAAAATAAGAAAAACAACTTTTTGCACTTAAAATAAACAAAGCAGATCATTTGACTTGTTCAGTTGAATCTACTCAAAGTAAAATATTCTTCATTTAACTCATTTTAACTTACCTAGATGGTGTTTTTTCCGAGTGTGATGGTGAAAATGTTCACTGGTTTTGTCATTTTGAATCATTGACTCTATTGAACAAATGTTTCGTAGGAGCCAGTCAGACTCACGAGCTGAATAAGGCAATATCTCACCAGAAACCAGAACAGAACCGGAGAAACCTCTTTGCTGAAACGTCTTTACGCTAAAACTTCCGTCCAGTCGCCATAATTCATTTCATTTCCTTTGGGTGTCTGTGAAATCATTCCCCCACCACCGCAAGGCCTCCACTTTCTGAACGCTTATATTTTTCTTATTATCCAACTCAACTTTCAGCCTTATTACCGCTCATAACTTAACGTAAATTCAATATTTCCCCCGCTCCAATTTATCCGGATGACTAAGCGGTGTTGCAAACCTCCTAAAACTTAATTTGCCGCAGCTCCTCGAAGCTCCGAGCGCCTCTCGCTGTAACTAAATTCAACAGTTTTAGCCCCCAAAGCATCCGGGAGACCGCCTTAGCCCACTCAGATGTCGTCGTACGAGCGTTCTTGGCTTGAGTCCCGTTCGGCTCTTGTTTTGCCTGATTGTTTACTCCGCCCACCGACTCCTGCAGCACACATCTCTCGCGCCGTTTGCCAGCCGGGCCCTTGGAGCCCGCAGCCCCGGACCTGGCAATTAACCGCCACCTCATTAGGCCCGGAGCGCAGTGTGAATCCCCGATAATTACACTGCGAGGGTTTTCCTGATCCGCTCTCATAAATAAACGTACATACACACTGAACACAAGTGGCGCAGCAGGGGATACCATACTTTTACTGTAAATATAGCGCTAAAAACATGTGTAGTGATTTGAAATATAAAATGAGTAAATAAAAAAATCCAATGGGTGGTCTACACAACAAGTCGGACATCTTGGCGGTAATAAATAAAACTAAGTGTTGGTAGTAAAACTGAGCAGTCAAAATATTGGCAATGGCAGTGTTTTTTTGGGGTTGAATGCTACGAGCACCAGTGTAGCAGCAGTCGGGGAGAATTTCAAAATAAAAAACTGGGACATCTCCAGTTTTTTGGTGGTTGGTAATAATAAAATAGTGAAACGAGTGGGTAATTAAGGAACATTGTTATGCAGAGTCCATTCACGACAAACATGTGAGTCAATATAGTCACATTTTCTTTGTGTTTTGGACGTTTTTAAGCAGATTTTTTTGTATTTTACCTAAACAAGTTACAATTTATGCGTTTCTTTACTGTTGGCAGGGATCAAGTTGGTCAAAAATAGGGACACCTGGGACATTTCTTGAATAAAACTGGGAGAAATCACTTTTTTTTGGATAAACAAACACACGTAAACCACAGATCGTATTACAGAAATTGACTAAGGGAGTGTGAAGCTCATCGAGGCTCCGTTAGAGCAGCGAATCTGCATCCAAAGACCATATATGGAAATCTAAACGCTTAAACCAAAGAGCCAATCAGGAGCGAGGTTGTTGAAGGACTTGCGCTTGGCAACAAGGTTAACAATCAATCCTGTGACTAAAGCTTGCAGCTGCGACCCCGGGGAAAGCAGACGCCAGATCGGCCTGTCATTACTGTTCATATCCTAAGTTAGGGACAAAATAGTGAAAATTCTGGGCAGAAAAATATGTGTGTCTGAAAGAAAGAAAAAAAAATAAAATAAAATAAAATAATAATACATACATACATAAAATAATAAACCAATAAATACATAAATAAAAATAATAAATAAAAAATCCAGCATCATGTAGACTGGGTAAAAAATAAAAAATGGGCAAGACACTTAGTTTAGTTTATTTGAGAGGGACAATGCACATAAAAACATTGACCTACACCAAAGAGGTAATATGTTTGTGCCAGGTTATAGCAAATATGCTAATTTCCACCTGCAGTCCCTGGACAGGTTGATATAAAATGGCCGATATGCCAATAAAATACCATGAAAAACAACTTAGAAAATGGTAACTCAGTCACCAGGCTTGTTTTACGGGTAGAAGTTAATGTACGTAACATGGTAAGGGATGGAACTGTAGATAAACTATAAGACATAACAAACCTAACCTAAATAATGCTGCTGAACCGATCTTCAATGTGCATTTGACTTTGACTTTTATGCTTTTTTTCTACTTATTACTTGGTTTGGTGGGATTGTACTTGTGGTAAATACTGTATGCATCATGTGTCAAACCCACAAACCAGTGATTTTACTTTTCCGTTTCCTTCAGCTTAAACCTTTTCGGTCATGATCCATGTTTTGTTTTGCTTTGCAGTGCTGCAAAATGGCCGAATAAACTACAAAACTACTACCAACTACTTCCACGCAATTTAAATCTTTGGGTACAGCACTGCCGTTCACGAAACAACCCGTCTGAGCACGACTTAAAACCTTCTTTCCAGCCCACTCCGCCGTGACCTTCACCGTACCCCCCCCCCCTTCACAATCAGCGCCTCCAGATGCCGCACGTACGACTTCACGAAGCAATCTCGCTCTTCGAAAAAAAACGGGACGGCCATTTTCTCTTCTCTATTTCTTTTCAGCGTCCCAGGCAAATGATCACCTGTGGGGCTGGCGGAGCGGCGGAGTGAGAATGCGCCGCCGTCATCAGCCTTCATTAGCGCCCGGATCGGGGAGATTGCGAGAGGAGCGAGGCGTGACCGAGGAGCCCTGAGACTGATCAAGCCAATCAGGCGCTAACAGTAGGCCAGGGCTCGCCGGCGTTAGCGAGCTCGTGTTTGTGTTCGAGGCGAGGACAGTGGGGCTCGTGGAACTTTCCCGACGGACACTTGAGGGTGTTCTTAAAAGGTGCGCCGCGTCGATTTTCTGGAGACTGGAGGGTTTCGTCGAATGGTTTTCTTCATGGAGATGTCACTGCTCTGCTTAGGATATTCAACACTGTGACTTTAAACTGCTCTGCTTTACATCTACCACATTTTTTAAAGAGTTTTATTGCTCAAAAATACCTAGAAAAACAGGCACCGAGAGCTGATTGAGAGCGCTGTCCAATCTCCACAGATCTGACCTGTAACTTGGTCTTGTTTGGTCTCCATGAAAGGTTTAATGTAGTCCCCTTCACCAATACTGGAGCTCTGGTTTAGTCCTGGTTTAGACCTGGTTTAGTCCTGGTTTAGACCTGGTTTAGTCCTGGTTTAGTCCTGGTTTAGTCCTGGTTTAACACCTGGTTTAACACCTGGTTTAACACCTGGTTTAACACCTGGTTTAGTCCTGGTTTAGTCCTGGTTTAGTCCTGGTTTAGTCCTGGTTTACAACTGGTTTAGTCCTGGTTTAACACCTGGTTTACACCTGGTTTACACCTGGTTTAGTCCTGGTTTAGGACCTGAATTAATTCTGGTTTAGTCCTGGTTTAGTCCTCCTGGTTCAGTCCTGGAATCAGTCCTGGTTTAGTCCTCCTGGTTCATCTCTAATTTAGTTTTGGTTTAGACCTGGTTTACACCTGGTTTAGACCTGAATTAATCCTGGTTTAGTCCTCCTGGTTCAGTCCTGGTTTAGTCCTGGTTAAGACCTCCTGGTTCAATCCTGGGATCAGTCCTGGTTTAGACCTGAATTAATCCTAGTTTCGCCCTGGTTTAGTCCTGATTTAGTTCTGATTTAGGACCTGAATTAATCCTGGTTTAATCCTGGTTTAATCCTGGTTCAGTCCTGGTTCAGTCCTGGTTCAGTCCTGGTTCAGTCCATATGCAGCGCAAAAGTCCGGCATCTCGGTCAATGTTTCCTCTGCTCAGTAAATTGCGCCTTTGACGTGACGACGTATTTTTGACAGTCGAGTCGAGTCTGTGAATTTGTATTTGTCCTGAAGAAAGCCTCATCCTAAATTTTCCATTTCATTTCATATTTCCGGAAACTTTCATACTCCGTAGCAGTGGTTCTGAGGAGTGACGGGCCTGACAGAAAGTAACCGAGAAGCACTGGTTTAAAGCCACACTGTGAAACATTCCAGACGAAGCAATAACATCTCCTTGAAGGAAAGCTTCTGACCGACCCTCCACCGGAAAAGTTACACAGTGCACCTTTAATGCTTTGTCTAGAACGTTCCACGGTCGAGATGTTTCAAGGTGCACAGCTACAGACGACATGACAGGTCAGATCTGTGGAGAGGCGTCCCCGCTCACAGTCAGAACGCCTGTTTTTCCAGGTGTTTTTGAGCTACAAAACCACAATATATTGATTTTTTGATGGATTTATTTCTTTATTTTTACTTTTTACGTGATAAACTTCCAAGTCGTAAAAGCGTAGACTTCATATTTTGGTTCTCAAGTCAATTATCCATTCAGAAAGCAGAATGGGTTGCCAGATCTGCCACTTTGGGTTGCCAGATATGTACAAATACTTATTAAATACGAATTCCAAGTCTTCAAAATCTGTTCCAAATGTCGATGTCCAAAATGAGTAACACAGAGTCACTTAAATCATTTATATTGGAGGGATCTTAATTTTTTAATCTAAACTCCTCAACTATAGCTTCATGAATAATATATGAAACAGATGGTAACAAAAACAAAACTTTTCCACACAAATAAAATGTGTAAATCAGGAGGAAGAGAAGTTCACTGGGAAAACTGAGTCGGAGGCAAAACTTTTCTCTTTTTTTTTCCAAATTTGTGACGCCAAATGTCAGATCTTTTGCACATCTGCATTCCCTCCATTTGTTATCAGCAGTTGGATTTGTCATTGTCACTTAAAACAACTATAATTCATCTTCTTTTCTCTGTCCTGTTGTTCTACCCACACTATATACAGTATTTTGTATTTGAATTTGTATTTAATTACCTAATTTTAATGCATGGACTTATTTTATTGTTTTATCACAGTTAAAAGAGCCGATATTACACCAAATCAATTCAAAAAGGCCTATCAAAAATAAGAAAAAAATACTAATTATCAGCTCGTGCAGTAAGAAACTTTCACTTATCAAGTTTTCTTAAAACAAGACAAAATAAAAATCTTGTTCTAAGCAGAAAACACTCATTTCACGTATTCATGGCAAGATTTTTTCACCTTATTTTGAGTATATTTAACCTTGATTTAAGTATTTACTGCTTATTACTGCTTATTTCTAGTATATAACGTGTCTTATATTAGGGTATTATTTCTTTTATAGATACTTTTTTGCATGTATATTTATTGCGTTTTCGTTTAAACAAAATACAACATAATAAAAACAATACAAAACAAAACAAACATTGGCCCATTCATATATTAGACACAGATTCGCCCATTTCAAAATGTAAATAATCTATTCATAATACCCGAGATCTCAAGTCCAGTGTACATCAAAAAATGTTCCCAAATCTTCTTAAAAATACTGTTCTTATGATGAAGCCGACACGTAATCGAGAGAAACGAAACCAAGAACCATCGTCTGCCGTTAGATACTAAGTTTTAAGAACACCTCGTTTTAATATATCTCCACATCTGATCAAATACAACATGAAATCAACTACATTTGAAACTGCGTTTATTGAAATGTCACGTTCCACTTTCCCAACATCTTAGAAATGCCGCATATCTGCATCTAAAAACCACAGGAGGACAGTGAGGTTCAGATCTGAGCCAGAGAGAAGATTTGCTTTGAGAGAGAAGTTAAAGAGGCTTAACCTGGCTTGATTTAATATAAAAAGTGCTTAGAATAAGTTGTAATATCTAGATACGTTATATCAGGATGGAATATCTTGAAACAAATAAAACAAGTCTTATAAGTAAAAAAAAAAGTTATCTTGAATCTGCTTAATTCAAGTCAGTTTAATGAGGCTAGAAAATCCTTTTTTGCAGTGTATGAGTTTTAAGCCTTGATATAATGTTGTCACTTCCACAAAAAAACGTATTTTTGAGTAATTATTATGAGTGTTTCTACATTTCCAAAACTCATCATGCTCTGCTCCACCTTGTGATGTCATGTAGTGCTAGTTTTAATGTTATATTTGGTATATTTGACCTTTCGTTCAGTTGTGATTGGCATTTCCAGCGATTAAATCATCCAGACCATCCTGTATTATCACATAACACAAGGTGGAACAGAGTGTTTTCCATTTGAGAGAAGAACTTGTCCTAAAAATACAGGATTTGTGTGTTAAACATGTGTGAATGAAACAAAACAGAAAATATCGTAAAATCTCTGCATTGTTTCATGTTGCACGAAACCGCCAAAGCCAGTTCCTAGTTTATGACTTTTGCTCGCCGACAACGGCAACAAATGTTATTCCGATTCGAACCCTTTGCGGAAATCATAACGGCATTATCATAAACACGAATTCAAACACGAGTTCAAGCCACCGCGGCAAACACGGAGACGGCCCTGCCCCGTCAATCCAAACATACGAGCGGCATTAGTATTCCGCACCACCCTCTGGCTCGGCAGCTGGATCCGAGCACGCCGCTCAAACGCGCCGCAAATACTACCCGTTACACAACGTCCTCGCTCCCCATCCGTCCCCCTCCCCTCGTAGCATCTGCCTGTGCTTCCAAACACGCCGCCGACTCGCTCTAACCCTTCCTCTCTTTTTTTCTACCGTTCGACAGCAACAACACACACAAAAAAAAAGAAAAGAAAACGAAAGGCGAGCGTAACCGCGCGCACGCCGTACACACCGAGCGGCCCGGCAGTTCCGCGCGAATAAAGGCGGAATATCAAGTGGCCCTCTTATACGCCGTGCGGAGACAAATAGACCAGTCAATCACCGCGGGCTGCTGGTGAATAACAAATAACTCCGGCGCAGTGTGTTCAAATGGTGTCGTGCACAAGACAGCTTCCTGATATCGGGGCCGGCGTGAATACATTTGTAAGCGTTTGGAGGTTAGGGGGAAGGGGGTACAGTAGAGCCTCGGATTCAAGAATACAGGTCAGATTATTGCTGCCATTTCACGGAGATGGCGCGATTAAGTGGTGACGTCTGCTGGCAAGAAGGTCGGAAAGTCGGACGTTCGGGTTACGACGTGAAAATGCGCTGAAGGTGTCTGGAGATGGGAAGTCAGGAAGTCAGTTGAGGTTAATAAAAAGGATGATTTAAAGGAAGGTTTAGGATTTAAATATCCATAAACATAACCTGAGTGTGTCCCCAAATACAAGAGAGGCAAATCAGACACCAAAAAACTAAATCTAGTCAAGATAAAATGACTTGGATTAAGAAAGTTTAACCGTGATTTGAGTAAATTTCACTTGAGAAGTAAAATGATCTTCCTTGCTACACTTAAAATAAGAAAAACAACTTTTTGCATTTAAAATAAGAAAGAAAATCAAATGTTGCTTGAATTAAGAAAAAACACTAATTTCACTGGAAGATCATTTGACTTGAAAATGTTCTTAATTTAAGTCATTTTAGCTTATCTAGATAAGTTTTTTTCTAATGCAGATATAGCTCTTGTAATAACTAATGTTGAGTTATTTTTAATTACAAAAACAATGGACAGAATGGTCCTATAATTTGCTGTTTTGTTCTCAACACAACTATCCAAAGCACAATGAGCCTTTCATTTGAGTTGCCAGTTCCAGTGTTTAAAAAAAAGTTAATTCTACGGAAGCTGGGAAGGGCTCACAACAAATGCAAATGCCGCAAAGCAACAAAAAGCCACAACGCACCAAAAAAAGCCACAACGGAAGTGACTGCAGGACTTTTCTGACCCAGGGGAGGCTCACAATAAATGCAAACGCCGTAACACAACAAAAATCCACAACACATAAAAAAAAGTCCCAACGGAAGTGACTGCAGGACTCTATTTTCCGACGGACCAAGCAGGAAATTATTTACGACTGTCAGACAGTGACATCGATCCTGGCCACAAAACAATAAATTACTTTTACTTATGTTTCCAACTTCGTTCACTTCTTCGTTCCTTTACTTTCCACATTCTTCTTCTACTTCAACTTCAACATTCACTTCCTGCTTGATCCTCCTCGCTTGATCCGTCGAAAAATAGAGTCGCGTGGCCACTTTCGTTGTGGCTTTTCTTGATGCGTTGAGACTTATTTTGGTGTTTTTTTGTTCTTTTTTGGGTGTGTTGTGGCTTTTTTGGGTGTGTTGTGGCTTTTGTATTTGTGTTGTGGCTTTTGTATTTTTGGGTTGTGGCGTTTGTATTTGTTGTGGCGTTTGTATTTGTCGTGAGCCCCCCTGGCTTCTGCATGATTAAAACCTAAAACGACTGATCTGAATCCTCTCTACTTAAACCCCAATACATTAAACCAATCACGAAGCAGTGCTAGTGCAGCCTCTGCAGCTCAGCGAGTGAATTCTGGAGGTTCTGAGCTTCCACATTGTCAGAACGCGCTCTCATTTTATTATTTGTTTGTCGTATAGCGCCATATGATTTCTGTCCAATAGAGTGTGCGCGTTATAGTCATGTGAGGTGAAGAAAATTCTGAATGGCCTGCACCTGGTTTAGTCCTGGTTTAGACCCGGTTTAGTCCTGTTATAGTCCTGATTTAGTCCTGTTATAGTCCTGTGTGAATAAATGAACCTGTACACAAAAAGTACATGCGTGTGAACTGTGTTTGAATGATCACGTTAGACGCTGTGTTGAGAGGATCCTGTTCACACACAAGGCATAAAAATGAGGAAAAAGTGTTCCTCCTATACCCGGTTTAAAGCGACTGTGATTGTAATACATTTTTAGTTTTAAAACTGCAAGAGCGCAGGGTACACAGAGTTCCTTTAACTTTCTCAAAGACATTGGAAGGTTGGAAAGGAACCAATCCATAACAATTAAAATTCTAATTTGATGATGATATTGACTTCAACAAGACAAGACCTTGCCAAAGAAAAACAAAACTCTCAGGCACGATTTGTTGTCAGGTACCCGGCAGACCCCGATGAGCGCACGGTAATGCTTATTAAAATGTGTCTGCGTCTGTTGGGTTGTGTCACTGTATGTGTCAAATGAGCTCTGTGTACGTGAAAATGAATTTCCACTTGGGGATAATAAAGTCTAAATAGAAAGTCTTGCAATAATGCTGTTTTGTTGGGAAAAACTTAGAGGAAATATTTGTCTCATTGAAAACACAATAAAGGAAGTTGTCTTAAGAATTTGACAATAGTTACAAACCCCAAACTTGTCTTGTTGAGGTTGTTCTTCCAGCTTATGCCCAATAGCCAAGCCGCAAATAACGAAAAACAAGTCGAAATCTCTTAAGTTAAGTCTTAAATTTCACATCACAGTAGGTGTAACTATATCCAAGTCTCACGATACGATATAGTCACGGTATGAACCTCACGGTACGATATTTATTGCGATATCGTGGGAAAGCTCACGATATTACGATATTCTACATAATAACAAGACTGACATTCTAAAATGCTTTGACCAGTCATTTGGTGCAACGTTTGTCATTAGGGATGGAACGAAATCCAAATCTCTCTGTACGATATTTTCACCATAAACATCTCACCGTACCAGATTTATTGCAATATTTTGCCTGTGAATCTGCTCCTTTTTCCTCTAAAAATGCCTTCACAAGACTTAATCCAAATAGTGAAGATTTCAAAATGCTTAGAACAGTCATTTCTTCATGTCGTCTGCACTGAAACGGAGCAAAGGATCATGGTCTATGTCGTTCCCTCTGCTGTGATGGTCCACGATATTATTGCGAGACCTTTGACGATACGGTATCACCATATTTCGGTTATCGTTACATCCCGAGTCTTTAGACAACAATATCAAAACACCTGCATCATCCCCTTCCCCGTGTCCAGCTTTAGCTCAGCTCAGAAAGTTTGTCCGTAGTGTGTTTAAATTCAGCGGTGGCGATAAAGTCCAAGGAGGCCGAAAGGACATCCAAACACATCCATTTATCTGCCGCTGTTGTTCCGATGCAGAGCCACGCACATTAGCCTCAGTGGGAGTGCACCGGAGGGAGCCGGGCAGCAGCACAACAGGGTCGCCTCAGGGGCCCCGACCACTCTACTTAACTAAATGGAAAACTATCTGCCAGGGATACGCGCATTTCATTACGACTGAAGGAGGGGGTGGAGTGACGGGGCGAAAACTAAAATATGTGTTGAATTTATTGTGTATGTCGGGTAAACTCGTGATTTGAGTTTTAATTCGACATCAAGTGTTACTCCAGTACAGCTGAGGACGCACAGCTTTTTCAGTTCCAGTACCAATTCTGATACTATATCTTCAAATATCTAACAACAGATACCAGCGCAGACTGAAAACAGCATTTATTTCTTTAAAACAAAAAGAAAATAAGACCAGACTGATCCAAAAGTGTCATGTAGCTGTTATTTCTCCCTGAAGTATCTAGAAAACAACATTTTATGAATGAAATTTCAAAAATAACAGATCAACTATGACCAGTAATTAGTCTTATCCATTTATACGTCCAATCGGGATATTTGCTAAACAGATATTTATAAGCGATTCAGGCAATTTTTCAGCATAATAATATCAGACTGGTACATTCAAATGTCTTCATATCCCAATACCGGTGAACTTTAAGCTCCATTTTGGACATTTTTGTCCAAAAAATAGACTAACAAAAGCTGTGGAGGTTTGTTTTAATATGGAAAGCATATTTGTGTTCTTCAGCTTAAATATTGGTGTCTAAATATACAGGTTTGGAAAAAACAAGAGCCCACTGCAAAATGTCTTTACTTATAGGTTTGTGTTTGAGTAAAATGAGTATTTTTGTTTCATTCTACAAACTAATGACAACATTTTTCCCCAAATCAAAACATTGTCATTTAGAGCATTTATTTACAGAAAATGACAAATGGTCAAAATAACAAAAAAGATGCAATGTTTTCAGACCTCAAATAATGCGAAGAAAACAAGATCAGATTCATTTTAAAACAAAATTAATGTTTTAACTTAGGGAGAGTTCAGAAATCAGTATTTGGTGGAATAACCCTGATTTTTATTCACAGTGGTTTTTATACTTTTCCTACTTAAAGAAGATTTGGTTCAGAGCTGTCGACATTTCGGAAATATACTGTACACCCGTCACGAGTTTGCCGTACATTTTAAAGTTTCTAGACTCAACATTTTAAGAGAACTGAACTTCTAAATGACTCAGAACATTTCAGAACATTTTTGCATACGTCCAATACGGCAGAGAATAATATATTACCCAAAAAACCTGCTAACTGCGACTGTTCAAATTGCAAAATCGGTAATCTTACATATCAGCTTTTCTCCATACATCGCCAACGTTTTGATCGACCACAGCATAGAGATGTCTCTGCAAAATAAAATAATAAAAAAGACAAATCTGGCCAAATGTCTTGAGGAAGATTGAGCGGCGTGCAGTTCGCCTTTATCTCCGCACTAACCCGGAGCGTTAACTCGGAGCTGGAGTGATCACTTCCAATGAAAACACGCTGCCAGTCAAAGCACAGCGCTCCCATTCACTTGTCTCCTCTTATCTGCTTTGTCAGCTGGACCTTCATAAATAAGCAATGGCGCAAAACATAGAAAACAAGTTCTGAAGCCGTGGTACAGGGGGAGGGGGAGTCGGCAAAGTTCAGCCAAGGGGAGAGATGAAAATAAGACCGATGTTTATTTGGTAAAACTTCCGCACTACGACTTCAGCCAAGGTGTAACACCGGCTAAAACCTGCCATACGTTTGGTGAAAATGTGGTGAATTATGGTCGCGTTTGGTTCGTGCTCTTAAGTTACTTCCTAAAACTGCAATTAGTGTCACGTTGTCCAAAAAATACACTATACATTTCACATTTTTCACATCGAACTGCATCACTTTCTGCGCTTTCCAGCAAATGGAAGTAAACGTACAAGCTTTCAAATTAACAACTGTTGTTTTACATATGACAAGATTAAAAACTGTTCGAATCCAGTATGAGAAAAGAAAGATATAGATAAGAATTAGATAAGAACATTTGAACTAACAGCAGTTTGGACCACAGACTGTATAAAGAAGCAGACTCTAGTGTGACTAATGAAGCTCAAGCTCCACATTAGAAATAGGAGTTTATGGATGGACAAAATGGCGAAATAAAAACACCAGGATGATGCAGAGAAGTTTTATACCATAAAATACCAAACAACAGTCAGGTGCAGGTGTATATTTCGATAAATAACTGTCGATTCCAAAAAAAATGCTGAGTCTAATGTATTAAAAAAGAACAAATGAAGGAAGAAGACGTGAACACTGATGTTGCACGTTTTTCTTCTTCGCCCGTTTTCGTTTTCCGTCGCCTATCGTGCGTATATTTCTTTCAGTCCGTCTTTGACCACACTGCTGATCTCCAAGGCTCCGGTGCAGCAGAAAATTTTTAAAAAATGCGACTTAAAACTTAAACTTTCTTTGGTAAAATATGCAGAGGAAAACTCGGGAGAATCGGCCGCGAGACGTTTTTCTGTCTGGCAGCAGGAATCGTGCTGATAAGTGTGAGAGAATTTAAGTAATTTATCCTCCACGTACATCTCCCGGTTTAACATTGACTCACAAAAGCTCTATTTACACCAGGATTCTCTTGGCGTACCACTATCTAAACTGCGGCATATTTCTGTCTAACTCGAGTCTTCTGGCCTTCAGAGTCTTGCTTTATAAACCTCCCCCTGTGGAAGCAGAGTAAAGGGGCTTGAACACTCAAAAATCAGACTATATTCACTTTAAATCCCCCCAGGCCTGTATTATTAACTTCTCCTGCTTAAGACGTCCAGTTGGTCTCCAGACTTTTACTTCCACCTTTTCTTGGACCAGCTGCAAACTTCTACAACAATAACAATCGGCAAAGTAGTGGCCAGGCCATCGTGTAAATACAAAAACTGTAAATTATTGTCATACTGGTTAAAAGAGTTTGATTAAGATATTTTCCCAGTTTTCCTGAGCAAGATTTTAGCGAGGAAGGAATTAATCGCCCCGAATTGCCGCCTGGTCTCAAATAAAGGCCTGGTCCTGTTAAGTGATTGAAACAAATAAACGTCCCGGCTCTCGTTTGGCGTTTTACGGTACGAACATTTTACGACCGAAATGGCGAGGCTCGGAGCAGCAGTTTCAGAAAGAGGGGACGGCAATTTCTCAACGTAAAGTCACTCGGAAACACAGTGGAAGAAGCCGGAAGCGCCACGACGGGTTTGCTACGTTCAGATATATATTATTTACGCACCTCTAACAGCTGTTTCATGCAATATCCCTGTTTTCCTAATTATCGTTTACTATATGTATGGTGCAGGATTAAGTGGAGCCGCGATCGCCCGTGGAGATGCTTCGAGTCCAGTCAACACCATATGCTCAAATAGAATATCCTAATTTAATCTCGTGACGTTTCTCGCATTTAAATAAGTTTTCCTCCGGGCGTTCACACGTGTCACTGCTTATGCAACGCTCAAAGCAAAACTGGAAAAAGAATATCCGCGCTGTAAGATGTAATTAGCACATTTAGAACAATAAACAGTATGTGATAATGATGCTACATGCGAGCTATATATTTTAAGCATTGTTTATCATTCGCAACATGCATTAGATTTCATTATCACTTGTAACGGTAATTGGCGTCAACTCTGAGAACATCATTGTTTGAAAAAAAAAAATAGGGAAAAAGGGAATTAAGTGTTACTGTTTTTTTTATATACACACTTTTTTTTTCAAATTTATTTATTTTGCTTATGTTGGTGGATGAGAACAATATGGAAGTAGCATTATGTGATTATCTCATTTAAATGGTGCAGTATCTGAGTAAGATAAGACAATTATAGTTCAAACTGATCCTCTAGGTTCAGAATTGGGTACAGGGCCTTTAAGTTCTTTTTAGATTTTTATTTTATTTGTATTTATTGTTTTCTTTAAGTATTTTTTCTCTTTTTTTTTTACACATAAAATTTTTTTGTTTATGTTCGTAAATTTTTTTTAAATACATTGTTTTTACATATTTATTGTTCAATTTTAAAGTATTTTTTACACTTTGTTTATTTTTATTTTGTTAGTAGTTCAAACTGATCCTCTAGGTTCAGAATTGGGTACAGAGCCTTTAAGTTATCAAAAAAAAATAAAAATAAAAATTAAGAATATATTTATTTTTATATTTTTTTTAAATATTTTTAAAAGTTTTTTTCACATACACATTTTTTACTTTAATTTTTGTTTGTTTATTTATTTATTTACTTATTTTGTTATTTAATAGTTCAAACTGATCCTCTAGGTTCAGAATTGGGTAGAGGGCTTTTAAGTCCTTTATTATTTTATTATTATTATTATTTTTTTTTTAAACTTAGGAAAACCGAACTGGCCTCACAGGAAAATTGTCTATATTTAAATCTTTTTTTTTACAATAGTTTTTTTTTTTTTTTTTAACTTTTTTTTTTCTAGTTAATATTTTACTCTGCA
Source organism: Odontamblyopus rebecca (assembly GCA_030686955.1). Lineage (NCBI taxonomy): Eukaryota > Metazoa > Chordata > Actinopteri > Gobiiformes > Gobiidae > Odontamblyopus > Odontamblyopus rebecca. The sequence goes on from CM060672.1 coordinate 6,069,352, forward strand.
AATATAGTGCAATACTTAACATGGAAACATCAAACATGAATATTCAGACCTGTTTTTCTCAACGTACGGTTAAGAGTTTTAATGCATATTGAACAAATTTAATGAAAGTGAAAGTTTATTGTCGGTCCTAAGGAGAAAAAAAGGTTGGGAACTGCTTTGCTAAGGTCCACCGGTTTGACAATTTGCAGCCACTATATCTTTGCTGCATACAGGGAACACGTATACAGAAATGCACTGATGAAAACTATATAAAAACGTCAACAAATGAACCATGTAACGACCCTGGTAAACACAGTCCTCACATTTCAGAGCCAGAATCCTTTCGGCTGAACATTAACTCAAGTCATTAGCATCTCAACATCCCCACTGTCATAATTAAGGCGCAATGAAAATTCTATGAGATGCTCCGACCCAACCCTGATCCATATTATGAAAATGATCGCGTAATAGGTATAAAAGTGTCTAAATTACATCGCATTATGAATTGTGAATCAAAATATTTCCACCGGCGGATCTGAATAAAGCAATGGGACGGCTAAAACATGCTAATGCAATAAGTTCATTAGCAACGGTCATGGGGGTTAACCTGCCTGATTAAACTCCAGTGTGTATCCAGGGCCACCGCGGATATCCCGCCTGAATGGCAGACTGCACGGAGAATAATTACTTGGTTATTTAATTCAGTTCTCCAAAGAGACCCAAGGTTTTAAATGAGTTAGAGCGCAATGAATCCAAATGTCGCCTTTATTTCGACTGATCTGCGTGTATTTAAGGGAGCGACAGGTACGTCCACGAGCCGGATTTGTTTGCAGTGCGGGTTGAGCGATGTTGGCTCAAAATACTCTACGCTAAAGTTTCGGGAGCTTCGATAGCGCCACAAATGTTTAGATCAGGGGTCTCCAACTTGCGGCTGGTAACTCCCGAGGGATTTCTGAATTATACATATTCTGAATAACTCATTAGATTAATCAAAAGGAAATTACGATTGAATATAAATGAAGGAACACTTTGAAAACACATCAGATCTCAATGTGTAAAAAAAAGAAAAAGTTATGTTATGTTATATATCTATGGGTCAATGACGTATAAGGATTTTCAACAATATAAACTAATTAAAACATAAAAAAATATCAGTTTCTATTGAACTTTTTCAAATATTTACAGTGTCAGGTGCATAAATCTATGTTTAACATTTATATTCAGCATTTTTAGTGTAAAATGTCATGTGGTGCGAACGAGAATAACCTTGAAATAGTTTTATTTTCTAAGTTCTGAGTAATATGAAGTGTATAGAAACAAACTGTTGACATTTCTTTTGATTTTTAATGCATATTGATATTTTCTTTTCATGTCCAATATGACAGTCGCCTGCTTGTGTTTAATGAACAAACTACTGCCCTGGAAAATGGTGAAAATGAAGAAAAACGCCTAAAGAACCATTCACCCAAGTCGACTTTGTCTGTTATTAAACTCCAGCCATAGAATTCCTGCTGTTATTAGTCGCACCACATGATGCACGGTCGCACCACATGACATTTTAACACTTTAAGTACAAAAAACATGCAGAATAACTCATGATTTCTGAAAAAAATTATTTGGTTCCATGGAGGTCAGAGGTGCTACAGAAATGTGCTGAATTATTACGAAATTTTAACCTTTTTAACTGAGGAAATTGCAATTGGACGGCGTCATGTCATTGACCCCTATACAAATATTATGGACAGAGCAATGTCTTAGCAACAAAAGGATGCTTCATTTTTTTCACATTGAGATCTGAGGTTTTTTTTGTTTTTTTGTTTTTTGAACAGTGGATTTACTCAATTTCTTGTGGGAGTTCTTTGGCATTTTCATTTCTTACAAATAACTCACCGGAGGAAAAAGGTTGGAGACCCCTGGTTTAGGTCGGCAAAAACACGAATCTGAAAACTACAGAGCTACAAAGAAACACGGAGAATAGGAAATTCGCCACTTTGCTTACGGGCCGTGTCGACAAAGATGCAAAAAGACGCAAGAAATTCCATCAGATGTTAAAAATTTGTGTAATATGTGTCAAAAGGCAAATCGTAGACGTCTTATCTTCTAAAGTAGGAATGTAGTTCCTTAGTTGTTTAGTCAGTTGATCAACTGATGGCGTCTTAGTTGATCAAAACTAATCGAAAATAATAACATTTAGATTGTAAGGATGTACAGTATATGGGACAACAGTGGAAAGGAGAAGTTAGTGAGTGAGTTATCTGAAAATTCAGTATTTTTCAGTGTTTCTATGGAAAAATACAGGGGATTCACAAGTTCAATGTCTTTCTATTGTTTTGTAGTACTTTTTTAGTTGTTTTTGCATCAATTCCTGTGCTGGTGCAGTCTTGTGAGTGCAGTTGGAGCCAGATACGCAGAGAAACGTAATAGTTTTAAGGGTTTTTGCGATGTCCCCTTTACAGACGACTAACCAAGAGTTAACCAAGAATTTCTTTAGTCGACTCTGGCCCTGTTATCAAGGAAAATACAATTCAGCGCAAGTATCTTCCGGACATCTTCGAACAACGACTTCTTCAACGGATCAAAAGGTGGTCACGGATAACACCTACCTTGGTTTGGAGATCGACAGGAGCGGTGGAGTGAGTGCCCGAAAAGTAAAGGTAAAGAAAGAGAAGATGGGCTAACCAAGAATGGAAGCCAAAGTGTCAAAGATTGTAGAGAAAGTAGAAAAGAGAGGAGAGGGAGGAGGAAGTACGAGCAAAGGACAGCGCTGACACTGCATAGACATAGATGCACAAAAAGTCTGGCATACAGAACGCTTTTCCGAGATTTGTCTGTATCTTGTATCATTGGATTGGCATGTTAAAATGTTGTTGACTCAAAAACATACCTGGAGTTGTGTTTTGTTTCATGAATAACCCTTTTATTATTAGTCTCTTGCTTTGTTCAACCTTGTGATTAGTTATTTTTCAAGTTAGCAGCTCCTTTTTTTACCTTTAGTTCAGTAAAGATTGGCGATTCCAGGGCTGAAATGATCCAAATGATTCTAGTGAGCGTGTATAGAGATTAAAACACAGCGGAGCACTTCCTGTATTGCCACACATTTGCGAGAATTCCTCATCTTGAATATGCAGGTTGTGTGAATGAAACAAAACACAACTCCAGGTATGTGTGCGATGAGGAAATATTATAACGCAGCTCAGGAAATGGTGTAACACGGACCCTTTTTAACATTCCTGGGCACGGAATTTAAAAAATCTAAAAAATCCTGACAACTCTTTGATCCAATTTGAAACATCACATTCTTTCTAAGCGTATTCGGTATGCCAGCCTTTCAAAGTAAACCCACACTGCATAATGAAGGCGAGAGCGAGGAGCAGACTTAACAAGCAGCAACTGGTCTTACAGTAGCCGTTACATAAAACACCCAATCAATCTCAACTTCGGTCAATCCTTGAGACTTCCCTTCCAGATCAATTCCGCGCAGATGCGGCGGCATAAACAAGGACTTTACCGAACCGAAGTACGGCTCTGAGAGATGCCGCTACGACTTCTGCATCCGAATACCAACTCTGATCAAACTGCTGCTTGTGAAGTCCGCTCCTCGAGTCTTTTTAATCACACGTTCATTTGATCCAAACACACACATCCAGACAGCGCCACCTTTGTCCTGTCATCTTCAAAACTTTGCGAACTACCTCTTCTAACAACTATCCAGTCCAATCCACTTTATTTAGATATGACATTTCATCAACAAACGTGTTCCCAAAGTCCTGCACAAACACACAGTCATAACAACAATAATATAATATAATGATAAAATAAATGCTCAAATTGAATCATACAAGTCTTAAAACAATAAAACCAGCAAAACCACAGAATCGCAATCAATAAATCAAAGACACAACTATGCTATATTTGTATGACTCTGTACTAGGGCACAATAATAATAATATCGTGGACCATCACAATATATCGAACCAAGTCTCTTTGCTGAAATTAATAGTTCTGATGCAGAAATAGCTTAAAAAAAAAAAAGGTGAGAGAAGGGAGAGCGGGAGATGTCCATCACACAACATTTGTGAGACTTTACAACCGAAAATCAAGTTTGGACAAAATTATACGACGGAAAAAACGGAAAGCGATTGGATTTAAAGGCAGAATACTTGACTTCTACGGGATTTTAAGTGTAACACGTAGCACATTTTACCTTTTATTAGGGATGTAACGATAACTGAAATCTGGTGATATCGTATCGTCAAAGGTCTCACAATAATATGGTGGACCATCACAATATATCGAATGCTTAAATGAATAGTTCTGATGTAGAAATAGCTAAAAAAAAAACAGAGGGAACTACATAGACCATGATCCTTTGCTCCGTTTCAGTGCAGACGACGTGAAGAAATAACTGTTCTAAGCACTTTTACATCTTCATTCTTTGGATTAAGTCTTGCGAAGGAATTTTTAGAGGAAAAAGTGGCAGATTCACCACAAAATATTGCAATAAATCTGGTACGGTGCGATTTATATGGTGAAAATATGGTACAGAGAGATTTGGATCTCGTTCCATCCCTAATGAGAATAAATCTTGTAACAAATGAGGTCAAAGCATTTTAGAATGTCAGTCTTGTTATTATGTAGAATATCGTAATATCACGAGCTTTCCCACGATATCGCAATAAATATCGTACTGTGAGGTTCATACTCTGACGATATTGTATCGTGAGACTTGGATATCGTTACACCCCTACACTTTGTACCCTTTTTTTCCACGTCCATTTCTACGCTTATCTCAACACGCCTGTCACGCCAACGCTGTGCGGTTATTATCACGGAAGTCAACCCCGAGCTAAAAATCCACCCCGCTAATCACCTGCCCTGTCAAACCCGAGTCCAACTCCGTCGAGCCAACACGGCCGTGCACATAACAACGCGAACGGAGGCCGGGTACCGTTTTATTTAACATGGAAGGCGGTTAAAAAGGAAAAGCAGAGGCGGGAGGAGGTGGGGTTTTGGAGCTCGGCGAGGTAGGAGGTAACAAGCAAACACAGACTTATGCAAACAAGTCTATTAGCCTGTCACCCTGACGATGCCCCTGTTAAAGCTCGGCGTCTTGGGGGGAATGCTTAATGCGGTTTGCTATATGTTGCATCTTAAGTCTTGGATGTAGAAAGTGTAATCAGATTCTTGTGCTTTCAGAGGCTTTCTTTGAGTTAAAAATGCCCTATAAGCTGAATTTTTTTTTGCTAGATTATCACACACTTTGTTTTTTACATAATGAATCAACTGTTTTTTTCTCTATATTCCAATTTTAATATGTAGTTTGCGGTCACAGTAGCTCAAATATTTCAAACACCACGAATCAAATAACAGTCTTGGTGCTTATTTTAATTTTGATATTTTATTGTCTCTGGTTTATTTGCCCTGGAAGTTCTGCTGCTCAGCTCTCCGCGAGTGAATTCAGTGTCGACTGAACAAAGAAGAGTTTATCTCTGCTTCATGTTTCTCATCATGGAGTTCAACAGTGACTTTCTAAGAGTATTTTCACATATAGTCCCCATTAAGTGAACCGAACTCAGTCCTCTGTAAGTGGATGGAAAAATTAACTCAGTTTTGTGTTCACATTGTGAGTTTATTACAAAGTGGACCAGGTTCTCTTTCTGGTCCACATGAGCTTTGATGGGGCCCCAGTCCCCTTTCTGTCCTCATCCAGGTATCGCAAAGTCTGGATCTTAATTTTTTGTATTGTTTTTGCGTTGGCATCGCTACAACAACGACCATGGCGGGAGCGTACCTATGTTCCCACGGCCCAATGGTCCCACAGCCCAATGGTCCCACAGCCCAATGGTCCCACAGCCCAATGGTCCCACAGCCCAATGGTCCCACAGCCCAATGGTTCCTCAGCAGATTCCCAATGTTCCATGTTACCACATTTCTAAGAAAAAAATCAAATTCAGGCCCTATGCTCCACAACTAACCCTAACGCCATGGGACCAGTGGGCTGTGGGAACATAGGGCTGACCCCACCACGGCCACCCATGTTTACCGCTGAATGTTCCCAAAAAATAAAAAAAAGCCGAGTGTTCCCACTTGCAATCATGTGACAAATCTACGGCAAGTGAAGGTTACAATCCACTGAAAAAGGCGAAGAAAACCCAGTGTTGCTTTGTGCTCACAATGCGTAGATTAATCAAACCAAACCGTGGACTTTTTAGCGAAACATACCGAGACCCTCCTGAGAAAGTTCTTAGTACGGTTCTTTTCAGAAGGTCTGGGTACAGTTGGAGCGTTCACATGTACGCAAAAAAATAAATAAATAAATCGGTTCGAGTTTGTTTAAATGGCTGAAAAGGACCAAGCATGAAAACACCCCAAGATGTGAAAATAAACGATTCACTATAAAAGAAACGGATATGTTTGTCCACAAAATTGCAAAGATTTTCCAGGAAAGTCCTTCTCGCAGTACAAACTTCGGGGCAAATAAACCAGAGTGAACAAAGTATTAAAACTGAAACAGGCATGACGACTGTTTTTTGATTGGTGTTTTTTGTTTTCATTCTTAATTGAAATTCAAAAGGACCCCTCACGTCTACACACACAAATTACCAATTCCTACAACTTAACCCCTCAACAAAATATATGCTAACGTATTCTAAAACGCCCAAACACACCGCGGCATTAGCTTCCTGTTTGCTGTGATAGCCATAAAGCCTCATATCTCCATTTTAAAATAAACTCCCTGCACCGTACACACTCTTATGCGCTTCCCTTTGATGCCAGCCGCTCAGCAGGTGACCGCACGGCGACGACACGGGCCTTAAATCGCACGCTCCTTCCTTCCCAGCGGGTGTCGGTGCAGCTGCAGGGGCCCGTAGCCTTGAATCTCATGATGCAGCGGGCTTCTACAATCCAAGTTGTCGCTTTGACTAAATGTCGGAGGAAAGGGGCGCGCATGTGATGGCTGAGCCTCGCCAAAATGAGTTTGCTAAGAGGCTAACGGCGTTTTTAAAGACGACACGGTGGCCTTTAAGTAACTTTGAAACTCTTAAAGGGCCCATGTTACGCTACTTTTTTGATCTGTTGTAATGTTTCCTCATTGAAACAGACCTGGAGTTGTGTTTTGTTTCATTCACACATGTTTAAACGCGCAAACCCTGCGAATTTATGCTCAGTTCTCCTCTCAAATTGAAAACACTCTCTTCCGTCTTGCGATGTTATGTAGTAAGGACATGCTCCACTGCGTTTTTAAACTCCTTTCGCCTTCACCGGAATCATCTACATCATTCTAGCCCTGGAATAACCCAATCTCTACTGAATAAGAGGTCATGTTACGCTGCAAATTTCTTAGATCTGGCCAAGATTTTAAAACTTCTACCAGGTTATTCGTCTTGTTTTCAGATTTATTATTGACTTATGAGTTTTGAGACGCTTCATTCTAGTCTAGAGGTCGTTTATTTTGAGAGAACTTGTCAAGTAAAATGATCTTGTTGCCTGGACAGATCATTTCACTACATTTAAATCCTTTTCTGATAGATTAAAGTGTTTATATCTCACATTGTTGTCGCAGTTTCGTGACATCACAAGGTGGAATGGAGCATTTTCAGCTTTGGAGATGTAAACAGATTAATAGCAAAAAGGTTACTCAAAGGAATGAATAAAACAAAACACGATTCCTGGTCTGTTTTTGAGGAGGAAACGACGTTCTAACATGGCGATTCGTAATGCGTGTAATAAAGGAGCTTTAAAGTGAGTCCAGTGAAGGATTGTGTAACTTTAACATCGATTAAAATCATGTTGCGTTAGCTTTCTTTCGCATTTCATCCAATTACAAGACAAAGCGAGCATTTCAGTGTTTCGATCCATTTGAACAGCGAAGCAGACAGAAGTAACAAGAAGCCAGGAGGTCACCAGAGCAGAATAACTGGATGTTTTGTACCATTTTTGAGCGACTGCAACGTAGCTGCACTGACCCAACCTTTGCCACGCGCCTCAAGGCAAGTCCTAACTTCTGACTTCCAACACGTCTAACGTACGCCAAGCCGTACCTTCACCTACCGAACCAAACACCCTCTCGAAAAACGCCATTCACTCAGCAGCGCGTTCAGTCGTAAACAGGGCAGATGCCGGCACTTACGGTCGTTGCAGAAGGATCCCCCGTAGGACGTCATGGTGCAGTCGCAGGTGAAGCCCTCCCACTGTTGGAGACACACCCCCTGATGGTAGCAGGACTCCTCCGTACAGGTGGTACTTGGTCCTGGAGGCAAAGAATCAGGCAAAGGATGAACACAGTTGGTATCGGTTCAGTCAGTTCATTCTAGATTTTACATCGTTGAAGCCGTTTTCAATCACGGCAAAAAAAAAAGTACATTGGAAAACATTACCAGTGTGACATGCAATTTTAAGTTAAAGATGCGCTATCCAACTTTTTCTGGGCGAAGGTTTTGGTACCTGGACTGCACGTCTCCATGGAGATGTTATTCCTGTGCCTGGAATGTTCTCCAATATGGCATTACTAGTCCATCTAAAAAAAACTCGAATATGATGGAAAAGTTCAATATTTTGTGTTTCTCATTGCAGAAAGTCAAACCCATACCCGATATTACTTGTAAACTTATTTATATAAATTATGGCCATCAATACCACCAGCAGGCCCAGTTTTAGTTCAGATCTCTGGAAAGGCAAGTCCGTTCATAGTAAGAATGCCCCTTTTCATAGTTGGGGAGAGATATTCAGGAATCTTTTGATAGGTTTGTTACCATAACTTTTGTGCATTTCAGTTGATATACGTCTATGTATGTGCGGGTAGACAGATGAATGCGTATGTACATGGACAGGGAATGTAGATATGTTTATATATGTAAAAAGATGTGTATGACTATATATGTATGTGCACGTATCTGTGTGTATATGTAATGTGTCTGTGTGTATGTGTGTACAGGTATGAATGTATACGCATGTGTGTAAGTGCCTTGTGTTGCATTTTGTCTATGAAAATCATTCTACGTATAAAGTTGGATTGATTGATATATGTGTATTTGCATGTGTAATTGTAAAGTATTGTTTCTGTCTTTGTCATGATTGTATATGTGTGTCCTATGTTTTTTTTTCTATTGTCTTTGCATGTTTTGTTTTTTTTTGTTTTATTTTGGTGCAACAAAAACACCCAAAATCAAATAAATGCATGTGAGAGTTTAATGCCCTACTGTGGACGATTCCAGGCAAAACAACTGCATCTCCATGGAGACAAGCCGTTCACATAGTGCACCATTAAACGCATTACATTTAACTTTTGTTTAATTTTTGCTTTGGATACATTAATCTGGTGTTTCGCAAGTGACACATTCCATATTTGTCCTTCAGAGAAAGTAAAAACCTTCCGTAAGTGAATAAATATGTGACACAGTACGTTTAAAGTCGCACTGTGGAGCATTCAGTCATCGCCATGGAGAAAAAAGGTGGTGGACATTTGCCTAAAAAGTAAATATTTTGTACTGTTTCAGTGTTGTTACACATACACATACATATTTAAGGTGCACTATGCAGCTTTTTGGTTGGGGGTCCATCACCTGCTTGTTTCTATGGAGATGCCTGGAATGTCCCACAGTGTGACATTAAAGCTCTACCTTGCATTTATTCAATTACAGGTGGTTTTATAGCTCAAAAACACCTGGAAAAACAGGCGTTCTGACTGTGAGCGGGGTCGCCTCTCCGCAGATCTGACCTAAAACTTGGTCTGGTTCGGTCTCCGTGAAGATACAACGGTTTAATGCCGTACTACGGAACATTTCAAAGACAAAGCAGCAACATCTCCATGGAGAAAAGCGTTCGACGGACCCTCTGCCACAAAAGCTACACAACGAACGCACCTCAATCCGTTTTGAACCTTCAGAGAAAATATAACAATGTTCTTTTTATAAATTGGGATTATCCCGCCGCTCGTATAATCCGTGGCCATTAGCGGCGTCTTAAATGTATGCCGCGCGTACAGTAGCAGCGCATGAAGAAGAAGCACACGCTACACTATTTATAGTCTTTTCCGCTGACCCAGAAACTCCACCCCTGGGTAGTTGTGGCCATCACCCTCCCACACTGCTCGCAGCCAAGAAGCACTATTAGGAAAAGTGATGTCTGCGTGCTTTTAAATTTGGCCGCACGCGCCTCGGGTTCGAAATGACCCGCTCGCACCGAATTAAAGCGGCCGTCCAGCGCCTGCGTTCCCTCGTCACCATCTTTCCTCCAGGCCCGAGTCAGCCAAATCAAACACATTAAACAGTGACACTATATAACTGGGTAACCGGTAACTAGGCCACATATGTCGAACGCCGCACGAGCGCGGTGAAACGGCTTTGTTTTCTTGCCGGAACGGAAAACGTGGAAACAAGGGACAAAAAGAACACGTTTTTTTACATGGAAAGTGTCAGTTCGTCGATGAATTCAACAATATTCACCATGTTTAGTGTCAAAAATGACTGTTTATTGTGTGATTTTTCTGGGGGAGGGTCCGTTAAATGCTTTTTCTTCGTGGAGATATGAGTATGTATGAAAAAGAAAACTACATTGTTGTGCATAAAAGGGAAGATTTCGGTTTGCAATTGATTAGTAATTGTGGCTGAAATAAAATGCACTTATTTGAAATGTTTTACAGCTGTTAGTGGTGATGTTTTGTCTGGAAAAGGAGGCAAATAACATAAGAGGACTCTTCTTTTCTGCTCCTTTTCATTCATTTCTTGTATGTTTGATATTCTGACACTGTTCATGTCTTTTTATACTTTATGAATGAAATAAACATAAAAAATATATATTATTGCTTTCTCTAGAATGTTCCACAGTATGGTATTAAACATTTCTATCTTCACGGGGACCGAACCAGACCAAGTTTTAGGTCAGATCTGTGGAGAGGCGACCCCGCTCACAGTCAGAACGCCTGTTTTTCTAAGTTTTTTGGAGCTATAAACCCACCTGTAATTGAATAAATGTAAGCTAGAGCTGTTTAAAGTCACACTGTGGAACATTCCAGGCAGAGCGATGACGTATCCGTAGAAACGAGCAGGTGACGGACCCCCCAACCAAAAAATTACACTGTGCACCTTTAAGCTCAACGCTCAAAAACGTCAATTTAACTTTTTTTTTTATTCCAATATTAATGAGAGTTCAAAATGTTCAGAACAATTTTTTGTGAAGTTGGAAATCCAAAACCAAATTATAATTTTAATTTTATCACAATTCATACACTTAGGCATCTTAACGAGGCATTTCAGAGGACACAGACAGGTTTTTATGACTGGATAAATTCACCTGTCACTCACTCAGACTTACAGATACTGACCAACAGGAGAATTAGTTCAGGAAAAGTGCCTTTGAGTCTTTTGAGATGCATTAAACAGCAAAATTACACTTTTAAGGCCACATCGCTCAGATTAAAACGTGCATTCTTCAACTTTTCTGGTGCTTTTTGTCTTCATGGAGATGCTATCGCTTTCTCTAGAAGATTAAACCTCTAAAATCTGTCAAGGGTGCAAACTATAGAGTACATTACAGGCCAGATCTGTGGAGAGGCAAACCCTATTCACCAAGAGAATTACTGTATTTTTGAGCTATAGAAACATTCATCATAAATAAACGCTAGGTAAACGTGTTTAATGAACCCTGCTAACTCTGCTGCCTGTGCAATACTGTGAAATTAAATTTAAGATAGTAATTTATTGTATATATAGTTTTTAGATTGCAATTTATATTATACATAGTTTTATAATCCTCATCTTTATAGATCTTTATAGTATTTGTCTATTTTTAACTTAACTGTACTTCTATTGCTGCTACTGTTTTCTTGCCGTTCTCTTAACTGTGCGTTGCAACACTGAAATTTCCCCATTGCGGGACAAATAAAGGATATGTTATCTTATCTTAATGTCATATCATGGAACATTCTAGACAAAGCAATAACTTCTTTATGGAGACAAACAGGTGAAGAACAACAACAACATAACAGTTAGAAGTTTGTTTTGGATTTTTACATTTTTTAAGAAACAATTGCATTATTATTATTATTATTATTTATTTTTTTTTATTTTTTTAAATTCTAGTAGTTTTTTTTATTATTATTGTAGTTTTTTTTATTCTTTGGAAAAAAAAAAGTAAAAAAAAAAAAAAAGTACCGACCTGAAGCTGAGTCTTATTAGCACACACATCACGAGACACCCTCCCGAATCACAAACCCAAAGCGATTTGATCAGCGTCTCTCGGAATCCTGCCCCGATTCCCCCTTCGCAGCCGCTCGACGCCGGATGCCTCCGTAATCGTCGTGCGTCTCGAGCATTAGAATCTGACTCGGGTCTTAGAGGCGGCTCAGAGCGTCTGGAGCGTCGGTGTGAGCGGAGTCGCGCACCAGGATTTAGATAGTCAATTAGAAGCTTGCAGGCTGTGATATCTCGGCGGGTTTGCGGGGTTATGAAAGTCTGCCTGGAGGCCAACTTCATCTTCCACTGAACAGTTGAAGGTTTAATGATACGTACATGTAATTAGTGGTATCGATTTAATGACCCCGATCGTGTTAAGTCTGTGAATGCAAGTGCTGATTCATAACGGTGTAAACGTACGCCGGATTTCTAATGACCGCAGGTCGGGGTTGTGCGCCGAGCGGGTCACGAAAACGCCTTTGTGTATTTGACCAGAGCGACGCCTGGTATCACCTGGGTTCACGCTACAACACGCGTCTAATGACCTGATAACGGCTCGCGCGGACCTGCGTTTGCACTGCGCAGAGGTCGGCCAGGCAGAGGTCAGTGCGTTTGGGTTTTAATGAGTTTGTAAAGTCTAAAGGCCGACACACACTACAAGAGAATTTGCTCGATTTTGGCTCCGGTTTGCTTCTGTAATGAGATAGACTTTATTCCTCTGCTCTCGTAAAGCGGTACATTTAAACTGCAGCGTCTCATTCACAGTATTCGCAGAAGTTGTCCTCTGCAAATAACGACATCCAGTCCACAAAACGGAGCTGTGAATCCATTTTGAGGCGTCCTTTGAAAGTAAAAAGGCGAGATACTTCCTCATAGTGCGCGGATCGAGACTCTACTTCCTGTGGACTTTATCTCCAATCTTTTACACTTTAAAAACGCTGTATCTGAAGTATTGCACCACATTTCACAAATAATAACACAGTTTTGACTTGTGTCTAACCTAGAAGTGCAGAGCTCTGATCTTTGAACACTTCAGAGCCTCAGAGCGAGTGGTTTTACTGTAGACGGGAAACAGTTCAGTTCAATTCAATCTCATTTTCAATTTCAAACTATAATCCCACAAAGACACAAATTGTGAAAAACACGGACTCCCAAAAAAGCTGGCGAGTTTGTATAAATGCTGCAGTTTTTGCGATCACAGATTTGAGGTCTCATAAGTTTCTCTTCGCGTCTGTGGCGTTTGCGCTTTTGTCGCACGTTTAAAAATCGTTTAAGACCGAAAAATCCCGTCCACACACTTTCCGGTTTCTCGATTTAGACTCGGCTTGGTAGCTCACAGTCCAGATTTAGCCCCGGTCGACTCTAGGCAGGTTAAATTCTGGGTTTAGTCTGAGTTTATTCAGAATTTTGATTGGTCTTTGGGTATCTTGAAAGGCACTATATATAATTCAATGATTAATTAATTAAAATTATGTGTACAGTAGAAAGCAATTGCTGATATCCTCTGCATTAAAGATACATTGTTAGTTGGTTAACTTAATACTCAATACCATTTATTTTAATAATCTTATTTACAATACCATAATCGCACTGTAAATACGGGTTATGCATTATAATAACTGCAATATAAACAGCTTTAATAATGCAGGAGGAAAAGACTAAAGGTGCATAGCGCAACTTTTCCAGTGGACGGTCCATTACCTGCTTTTCTTCATGGCGATGTCACTGCTTTGTCTAGAATGTTCCACAGTAGAGATTAAACCTGTCCGCCTCAAGGAAGACGGCTTAAATCCACTTTTTCTTTAGTTTACCACATTTAGCATGTTTATTCCTGAATATTCCGCCATAGACAATAACTGCGTCTCCATTGCATTTTGATGAACTGCCCCATTTGTTTTCACTTCCTTTGTACGTACATATTGTAAAGAGTTTATCTCCTTTTGCCCCACTTTATACAATTTTCTATACTGTGTGACTGAAAATAACTGTTCACCCACTAAAAACGTACTAAACATGGCATCTTCTACAGCTGTGTGTTGTCATTTGTAGCACATTATCTTCTTTATCTTTATGTCAAGTCATCACTGAATTATTACTTGAGGAGTCATAGTTAAGTGCCAAAAATTAGCAGAACTTTCAAAATCGTAGTAATTAGTGTTGAATATAATAAGTTAGCAGAATTTGCCAAGTCATTGTAAACAGTGTCAAATATTATGAGTTACCAGAACTTGCAAAATCCTCATTATTTGTGTTTGAATGACAAAGTAAAACCCGTTTAGTATAAATCGGCTATAGCAAGTACACTATACTTGGAGTTTACTTGATTTAGGCGAGTAAAGTTTCCTGTTTCCTGACTTTTTTCGAAGTAAACCTTACTTGTCAGGGTTTACAATGTACAGGCTACATTACAGGTCAGATCTGTGGAGATGCAACCCTATTTCACAGAGAATTATTGTATTTTTGAGCAAAGGAAAGACCTGTAATTAGGGGTGGGCGATATCTCGATATTTAAAATATATCGAGATATTTTTGAAACTCGATATAAATTGTGACAAATCGATATATCGCTATAATGCTTACGTTTACTTCTGGTTTCGCCGCTTCGGCTTGTTTCGCCTTCTCTGTGCCGCGCTCGCCTTCGCCTCCGCCTCCGCCTCCTCGCTTATGTCCCCTGTGCTCATCCCCGGAGCCCGGAGCTGGCTGCGGACTAAACCAGGACTAGGACTAAACCAGGACTAAACGTGGTCGCAGACCCCGGGGCTCGTCCGCGGACTAAACCGGGACTAGGACCTGGGCTCTACAGTGCGCCCATTTCACTTGCATTTGTGAACAAATATTTCGTCGTGCGAAGGTGGAAAACAAAACAGGCGCATCTGTACCAGTGCTTCTGCAGCCACAATAAGCAGAACTGCGCACAGCCGTAACATGATGAGTTAAACTTTCTAAATGCACCTGCCCAGCGCGAGCGCAACCACATGACACCTCCGACCGCGCACGACTCCAGCATACGAGCTCCGCGTGTGGCCGATATCACTATACAAACAAACTCCGCTTCAAAACACACCCACGCCCCTTTAACCGAGGAGCAGCAGGACCCACACCTGTCCCACCACTCATTAGACAGCCCCACGCCGCTGGATTTCCCTCTCCGCTAAAGCGAGAGCTTTGTCTTGGTCTTGTCTCGGACTCGAGCACATTTGGACTCAGTCTTGTCATGGACTCAGGTCTGGATACTGAGTGCGGTCATTTTTCATTAGCGCCCATAGGCTCCTCCTCAATGAGCGCTGATTAGAAGAGCAAGACGAAACCCGAAGCAACAACTAATTTTATGTCCGTGTCCCCACAGAGCAGACCTATGGCACAGAGCAGGCTAAAGTTGGCCTAATAAAATGCAAAAAAAAATCTGTTGTCACAATGTGCGTTTGATTTGGTAAATGTGCAGAGGCTAAATACCACTTTAAAACAAGAGAATGTAACTCCAGTTTGGAATTTGAAAATACAGGTTTAAAAATCCCGCACACTTTTTTCACTTTGAAGCAGTTTTGTGTAAAGTGCCACTGGAAGTTCTCTTTGCAGAGTGTTTAAGTGTAGTACTAAATGAATATTAATCAGATAAAATGTGTTTGTTGTTTTTGCAATAGTTTATCCTGTAAAGATATCGAGATATATATCGTATATCGAGATATTGCAAAATATATCGAGATATATTTTTTGGTCCATATCGCCCAGCCCTACCTGTAATGGAAAAAAAATATATAGATAGAGGTGTTTAATGTCATACTATGGAACATTTCAAGCAGGTGATGGACCCTGAGTAAGTGATCAAATAAGTCAGGAGTTTGGTTTTGGGGTATTAATAAAGTAGTTACAGTTTCATTATGAATTCCGTTTTTCTCCATAAATTCCTATAGTTTAGTTATAAAGTGTCACCAGGTGAGTTCCAAAACTATTTACAACCGCTCAGTAAACAAAAACCACAAAAAAAAAATCAAATGAAATGAATGTTTTTTGCTTGCCAGGGAAGAAAACAGCCAGGAAACAATGACGCAGCAGTAAAGAAGCCGGCACCATAACTCTTCATGTTTGGTGGAGGCTGCCGGGCTCGTGCTCCGAGTCCACAGCCGGCGTTTACTCTTTATGTATGGCTTAGCGTGGCGTGCCGGTTAAGTGGGTAAAGTAATTATCTAGCCGGCCACTCCAATTACACGCTCCCCGGTCGCTTGTGCACACATGTGGAGCTGCTGGACGCTGCGTCTTTTGACCGCAGACGCTCCCGGAGCTCGTGTGGATGCAGCCCAAAGACCTAGAGACGCACGGACATGTTTGTTAACGTTTGACTTTGCAATTATACGGCACGGGGTCATTTCTGCGGGGGCTTTGTTCGACCTCCAATGGGGCCCCAACAGCGACGCGACAAACTAATGCGTTACATATTGGTAGATACGAGGAGAAATGTGCGCCAATAATGATTACGAGTAAAAAGAACGCGGAGAGTATGTTTGTACGGGGAGTTGGGCGCAATGTTCCCTCTAGTTTTTTTTTTTTTTCCAGGAGAAATATGTCGGAGCCTCAGCACTATGAACAGGCTACGAGATCAGCATAATGGAAAGTAATTCATCATGCTAATAATCACGTCGGCGATGTGTATTTATGTTCAGTATGTGTGTTTAACAGCAGGTTCAGGACTGGGATTGTGTTCATTTACATTTTAACCGTCTGGGCTCGAAAAGAACACAGGTGAAATCCAGCTGAACAGCAAAATAAATCTGATATCAGCAAAAAGTCTCCGTGCTCCACACCGACTTCCTCAGGAGCCCGGGGAAGGACAGAGAATTGACACACCTCTGAAACTGGGACACAACACGCATTAAATATACTAGAACGTTGGCAGCTTTAATCCTCCATTACAGTGATATCAGTGTCTTTACATTAAGTCCAAATTTTCTCCCAATTTTTCCTTTCCGTGTGGAGTTTGCGTGTTCTGCCCGTGTCTGGATGGGTTTACTCCAGGCTCCGGTTTCCCCCCCCCCATCAGCCCAAAACATTCTGTAGGTGTGAAAGTGGAGTGTGTGTGAGTGATGGTGGTAGTTTACACCATCAGGTCTGGAGTGAATGAACAAAGCTCTGTTAATAATGTTCTGTAAAGCGGCTTTGGGGACGTGTGTCTGTGAAAAAGCGCTAGAGCTGTTGTAAGGCGTCCTTGGGTGTCCAGAAAGGCACCAAATAAATAAAATGCATTCTTATTATTATTAAATGAAATAGAATCTTATACAGTCTCATCAGGGACGTGCACAAGAATTAATAATAATAATAATACATTTTATTTATAACGCACTTTACATTTGACACCAAATCTCAAAGTGCTACAGTGCAAAAAGACTTTAAAAACTGAAGACAATTAAAAAGCAATATAAAAGCAATAAAACAGCAGCAGGATTTAGCTGTAGGCCAGGGTAAAAAGGTCTTTAGTCCTCTTTTAAAAGCATCCACCATCTGTGGAGCCCTGCGGTGGTCTCCACAGACGGGGAGCAGCCACCCGCCCTGTCGCCCGTGGTCTTGAGCCGTGTCCTGGGCACGACCAGACGGTGCTGTTGGCCTGACCGAGTCTTAGTGGAGGTGTGAGGTGTGAGCAGTTCAGTGAGGTAAGTGTGAATTTTGAGGGTCAGTCTGACCTGAAGAAAGGGCGCAGCGTCACAGCGTCCAGGTTACATGTAAAGGCTGTGTGGATGAGCGACTACGGCATCCGGCGTTTTTGCGGCGCGTCTTGAGCGTTCAGGCGGCGGCTTCATAAGTTGAAAAAGCTGGAACTTTTTGCGTTGGATGCGCCGCGTCAACCAAACAGGGACAACTATACAGAACTAGTATAGAGAAGAGAGAAAGATCCAAGAACAGGGGCGCGTAGGTCCACGGCTGGGACCTTTTCAGCTATGAGCTCCACGGCCCGGAGCCTGAAGCCCTGCGTGGTCCGGTGCTCCGTGGGGCCGGTGCTTGCGGGTAATTTCTTACTTGCACGGTGCACTAATGTAAGTGAATGAGGCGACTATTTTATTTTCACTTTCAAATCTAGGCATTTTCATACACGAAAACCTGTATCCATCAAATGACTTAAAAAAATATTATAATTTATTTCTTTTTCCACTTCAGAAGGGGAACTTCAGTGGAGGGGGGCATACGGGCAGTTACCAGGGCAAACAGAGCAACCCCCCCCTGTGCACGTAACTGGATCTTACACTGTCTGGGCTGTTTTAAACAACTCTGGAACAATCATTTTGAACCACAATCCTCTGCACAGATCAAACCAAACGTTTCCAAACACTATTGTACAAGTTCTACACTGCAGCAGATCCTTTATTAAAATCTGCAAATAAATAAACTCAACTTTACAACATATAAACCATAACTACTATAGATCAGCCCGTTTGATAATATAATGCTGCTCTGTGCACATTCGTCTACATCAGGGGTGTCAAACTCATTTTGGTCCGGGGGCCGTATGCAACCTACTTTGATCCCAAAAGGGCCGGATCAGAAAACTCAGTTCTCTCTTCAAGTTATCGTATTTTTCTCCGTGTCTCGTAGTGGTGTTTAAGATTATATTCCTCGAGCAACGCCACTTGTTCCAAACACACTGAGCACAGATTTCCCATTCACCTCTGTCAACAAATAAGAATTAGACTATTTTTCTTGGGAAATCCTGAACTCAGCATCTGCTTTTCTCATTTTTTGACATTTTGCTGATGAGGGTCACGGTCGACAGTCAAAACGATCGTCCTTTAAGAGCGTTTGGAAAGAGGAAAGTCTTCATTTGTGCTGCTCTGGTGGGAGTCGCAACGCACAGAAACGCTGGAGACGCTGGAGACGCTGCTATGCTAAATGGTGCAGAAAATTAACAGAAAAATCTGAAAATTTTAAGTATTTTAATAGAAAAATCAGCCGAGGGCCAGATTAAAGGTCTTGGAGGGCCGGATCTGGCCCCCGGGCCGCATGTTTGACACATGTGGTCTACGTTTTACTGAAAAAAAAAAGAAAAAAAAACTACGAGCAATTCTTTGATGCCTCTCAACTCGCTGTGTGGCATCCTCTGAATCACCACCACTGGATGAAGATTTTGTCAGTGAACCAAACCGCTAACTGCAAAAGTGTTAAAGACCCCTGCTACTCCATTAATTAGGCCATTACCTTGTCGAAGTGGCACCTCTAATTTCACCCAAACTTGTGATTTACTCCTGCACAACGAATATGAGTCGGTTAAGAAGTAATTGAAGTTGTAGGTGGTTGATTTTGCCGCCCACGGGACGCCGATAAAACTGCCTAACACTAAACAATAGTCCCCATAACCCCGCGCGTTTTCGTTGTAATTCTCCGTTTAAGGTGTTTCTTCACGTGCCTCAGACTCGGGAGAAATTGGAGGCGGAATCTGAAATGTGCGCTGGCTGTCGTGTCACGCCGGCGGTGGGGATCCTCATTAAAATCTCAATTAAACACAAACATTTTTCAGGAGAGGAGCTCATCGGGCGCCAGAGTAATTTGTCTCCGCGTAGATAAGCAGGGATCTCACTGTGCCATTTACAAATGTCCCAATTAAGACTAGACCCCCTGCCTCAGCCTTTCTGTACGACACAAACGCGCTCAGAATCGAGCAGTGAAGTGCGAAGGCTTGAAGGTTGCGTGTCGGGATGATGGTTGTGGTTCACTTTACCATCTCGGCAAGACTCCGCCCTGTCCTCTGAGAGCCGTCGTATGACTTTAGCCATTTTTTTTTTTTTTTGGGATGAATAATCTGGATTGAGGAATAACTTGGGATCACTGGGGACTCACGTTTTCACATTTTTAAGAGGTAATAAAGAAAAAAATTTGTCTTTTGTGACTCTATTTGAACTGCTTTAGTTTATCTCCAAATTAAATTTGATTTACGGTAAAATGCCAAATAAGAGCCAGGGCGATTATTTGTTTCACTCACGTAACAGACCAGGCGTTTATTTGAGACCAGGCGGCAATTTGGGGCAATCAATTCCTTCCTCACAAAAATCTCGCTCAGCAAACCTGGGAAAATCTGGTACCCAAATTCTTTTAACCAGTATGACTATAATTTAGGCGACTTTCTATACAAACAGCTCTTTTTTTTCAGAGCTTTTAGTTTATGCAAATGAGCTGTAGGGAAAATGCTGCGTGTGAATGGGGTGTGTGTATACAGGTATAACGCTTTTTATTAACACCGACTAATTTTATACTCTTGTGGCCCCAGATTTCACGAAAAAGTAACATCCAATTTGCACTCGTCTCTAAATCTGAGGGATCGGAGTTAAGTCTAAAACACTGAGGCCAGAATTACTTGGTGGTGGTTTTATTTCAGCGAACAAACGATGTCAAAATATTCACTTCCAGCTAATGGTTCAGGTCACAACAATGAGGCACCGATTCTGCAGAGCCGCGTGGGTTTAAGTTTGGTTTGTGTAGAGCCGACGTGAGCATCGGCCCCTGCAGCACGACTTCCGTCTTCAGCACCAACATTAGACTCGCCGTTTATTTATCAAAATATACTCCTGCAGCCGGCGTTTAAAGGGGACTTATTTGGTGTTTTACTATATTTAGTTTTCATTTTTTTCTGGATTTATGTGGCCTACTCTGCCCTGATGCATCGGTCTTCAGTTGCTGTGACTATGAGGACCCCTTTGAGATGGTAAGATGTTGCACGAGTGTGTTTTATAGTGAGTGACGCATGTGAGAGGGGGGTGTTGTAGGTTTTTGTCGTGTTTTATGATGTGGGCGGATGATGCGACTGGCCTTGGTCCAGCAGGGGAGTAAGGATGGAAATTAGCATTGGCCACAATCCTGCATATTTACAAGTACATGTTTGTATCTTACATTATCTTGTCTTTTAATATGCATTGTCCCTTTAATTAATAAATACAAATCTCAAGGGGCTTATCCTCCAGAACATCCACCAATAAACCTGCGTCGTGCATCTTTAAAGGTGCCCCGTGTCACTTTTCTGGTGTGATTTCCGCCACCTCCTTGTCAGTTAAGTTATTTTTATTCCCCGGTATGACATTAAACATATGTATCTCTACGAAGGTAAGCGGAGACGCCACCCACAAGGCCACGTTACAGGTCAGATCTGTGAAGAGGCAACCCGCTGACAGTAAAAATGCACTTTATAAACTCCAAATCGACTTTATTTCTATAACACATTTTAGCAGTTTCCAAATTGCTGCAGAGAGATTAGAAAACGAAAACAAAAAAGTGAATCGCTAAAATTTGGTTCGTCCTAAAGCAATAAAACCAGGCAAATTAAATAAAAGCAAACCATAAAATAGCAGTAAATAACTAAAATAAGTAAGATAAATGAAAGACACAGAGGACCACACAACTCACGCGGTGGTAAATGCCAAAGAATAAAAGGTGGATGTTAAGACTAGACTTTAAACACTGCACTGCGGAGGCTGTTGGGACGTGGGGAGGAGGCATTATCAATAAAAAAACATTCGTAATTGTGTAAATATAATCTTTTTAAGTTCACTGCCGTGCACTTTGAAACTCTGAGCAAAGCGATCTCCATGGAGACGAGCATCGACACGGAGTTTAAACCTTTAAACGAGCACGATCTGACTTCACCGCCAAGAGGTCGGGGCGTATCCGAAGTCGTTCTCTAAACATGGTAACTGTCATATTAATTACTCGCCAATAAAAGCGACCCCTCGAGGAGCCAATTAGCCGTTTTAGCATAATTAATACCCGAGTCACGCAATCGCATCTTGTCGTGCTCGCCGTGTTGATTGGAGACGGAGTACCTGGCTGGGAAAGCTGTTGGGAAGGGCTCAGGGTTTGTCGATGCATTAAACTCCATCTGTCGCGTCAGATTCGAATGTTGACAAAATTTGGCGCGTTGAGCTCGCAAAGCCCGCGGCGCACTGTAAAAATACATCGTCACCTGCGTCTATATAAAGCAGCTGGATTATACGGGGGGACACCTGCTTACACAGAAGGCCAAGAGGAGGCTTAAGTGTACAGTTAAGCACCTGGGACAGCGTTCGGGGGCTGAGGAAATTAATGAATGGAGCGTTCATTGCTTTAAAGTGTAGAGATTAGCAAAAGTACACTAACATGGCTTTTAAGGCTGAATTAAAAGTACAGTACTGAACTTTTTGGAGGAGGCACATCACCAGCAGGGTTCAGCGGAAATACAAAGTTAAAACAATACTTCGGAACATTCTCATTGGAAGTAGATGTGTTTTAAACCGTACTGTGGAAGATTTGAGCCAAAAGAACAATATTTAACGAAAAGAGACAGGAAGAGGCCCACATTCAGCTAAAAAGTTTATGGAAAGGCCCATTAACAGTAAGGATGCATGTTTCTCTATGTCTTTCAGTTTCATTATTATTATTTTTGCTAAAATGTTACATACTGTGGCTTTAAATGAACTATCCTAGTGTGAGCTGTCCATTGAACTACTTATTGAACTACCCCAACTGCCCATTGAACGACCCTTGGGTGTGGACTGCCTGTTGATCTTCCCTTAAGTGTGAGCTGTCTATTGAACTGTCCTAAGGTGTGAACTACTTATCGAACTACCACGACTGCTCACTAAAACTACTTTATGGTGTGAACTGCCCATTGAAGTACCCCGACTGCCCATTGAACTACCCTAGGGTGTCCACTGATCTGTCCTTAAGTGTGAGCTGTCTATTGAACTATCCTAAGGTGTGAACTACTTATTGAACCACCCAAACTGCCCATTGAACTACCCCAGGGTGTGAACTGTCCACTGAATTGATCTTAAGTGTGAACTGCCCATTGAACTGCCCTTAAGTGTGAACTTTCTATTGAACTGCCCGAAAGTGTGAACTGTCCACTGAACTACTTATTGAACTACCACAACTGCCCATTGAACTACCCTAGGGTGTAAACTGCCCATTGATCTGCTCTTAAGTGTGAACTGTCCATTGAATTGCACTAAAGTGTGAGCTGTCCATTGAATTACCCTAAGGTCTGAACTACCAATTTGGCGACCGCAACTTTTCATTAAACTACCCTATGGTGTGAACTACCCATTGAAGTATTCCATCTGTCTACTGAACGAGCCTAGGATGTGAACTGGCCATTGAACTGCCCTTAAGTGTGAACGGTCTATTGAACTGCTCTCTTAAGGTTGAGCTGTCCATTGAACTACCCTAAGGTGTGAACTACCACAACTGCCCATTGAACTACCCTAGGATGTGAACTGCATATTAATCTGCCCTTAAGTGTGAACGGTCTATTGAACTGCTCTTAAGGTTGAGCTGTCCATTGAACTACCCTAAGGTGTGAACTACTACAACTGCCCAGTGAACTACCCTAGGATGTGAACCGCATATTAATCTGCCCTTAAGTGTGAACGGTCTATTGAACTGCTCTATTGAACTGCTCTTAAGGTTGAGCTGTCCATTGAACTACTCTAAGGTGTGAACTACTACAACTGCCCAGTGAACTCCCCTAGGGTGTGAACTGCCCTTTGATCTGCTCTTAAATGTGAACTGTTTATTGAACTACCACACCTGTCCATTGGACTACCCTAGGGTGTGAACTATCCATTGTACTGTCAATTGAATTAACATAGCAACCCATACATACACCCTACATTTTATTTTCTGTATAACCTTAACTCGTACTTGCAAAAAATGGTCTTCCCCACTGGAAAAGGGGAAAAAAGTACACATAAAAGGACTTGATCTAACATTTTGAATATTAATCAAGATCTAGTTTCAAAATAACTTAAGTTGGAAGAAAATAATGCAATACTAACCCCATTGGGAAATAAACTGGCGAGCTATAAACACTGCATATATTCACGTTAATTAATTAAATGAGTGTAACTGGAGCTCTATGGAACCCTTTATCCTTTAACTATGACCTTTTATTCTGGTATCAAATATTCAGCTCGATTCCTCCTCTTTCCAAATGCATTCACTGTTATATAGGTGCCGAGCTGCCTCCATCTGCCAGTCTGTAATCAATATTATTATTACGCTTAATGTAGCTTTATTCAAATTACGATGAGAAATTTCCCAAAAACCTCTCGAAAACACTTTGGCATGTAGGTATAGAATTAACACCCAGCCGTCTGGCACTCGAGTGAAGTGTGCAGAACGACAAGTGCAGCACAATTCAGTTTTGTCGCGGTTTGTAATAACGTGATAAGAGAATCATTTCAAGGCTGACGGGGGGGCTGGCATTTGTTCACGTTCCCGGGCGCCAGAAATCATTCAACGTGGGCATTTTATGGCTGCTTTCTAATGATTTTGGGAAATTATTTATAATTTAAACTGAGAGAGACTGAGCGAGTTGTGGAGTCGGGGATTTAATGGGAAACGTTGGTGCTCAGGGCTCGACGGGTACAGATCCTGGCAACGGAGAAAAGGCGGTTTGAGAAAAGTCACGCGTTATGGACGGGAACGATTACGCAAAATATGACTCCGATAACAGTCAACACTACAGATGCACAGATACCAATACTGGTATTCGATATTGGTGGTGATCCAGGACATTTTACTGTATCATGTGTTTTGTCTGGATGGTAATGTTTTAATTGTAATTGTATTTTAGAGGATAATTAAACTGACAAATTTGGTAAATGTACATTTTAGAGGATACTAATGACAATGAATTTATTTTTAATGTGTAAATAGCTTTCTTAATGTGTTTTTACCTGCTCAAGGTCTGCAGATGGAAAGAAGCTTGTGACTAAGTCTGGCACAGGGAATCTTTCCTCTGAGTCTAATGTTTTCTGTGCAGCTGTTCTGCAGTTGCTTGCGAGAAAATAACAATTACAAACCACCGATGGATCAATTTTTTTAAAGTTAACAAGTTTTTTTGGTAGAAAAAAGCCATGTCAGTCCCTACACCATTATCCTTTGGTACTGGGTACCGCAGATACTTTTAGCATCAGAACTGAAAAAGGATCAGTGGGTTGCCTTATTATTAGGGTTGCCTAGGTACTTCAATGGACAGTTCACACCTTAGGGTAGTTCAATGGGAAGTTCACACCTTAGGGTACTTCAAAGGTCAATTCATACTTCAGGGTAATTCAATGGAGAGTTCAGACCTTAGGGAAGTTCAACGGAGAGTTTAAAATTTAAGGTACTTCAACAATCATTCCACATCTAGGGTTAGGGTAATTCAATGGAGGTTCACACCTTAGGGTAGTTCAATGGAAAGTTCACACCTTAGGGTAATTCAAAGGCCAGTTCACACCTTAGGGAAATTCAATGGCCACTTCACACTTTAAGGTTAGTTCAATGGAGAGTTCACACCTTAGAATAGTTCAATGGACACTTCAGACCTTAGAATAGTTCAGTGGACACTTCACACCTTAGAATAGTTCAGTGGACACTTCACACCTTAGAATAGTTCAGTGGACACTTCACACCTTAGAATAGTTCAGTGGACACTTCACACCTGGGGGTAGTTCAACGGAGAGTTCAGACCATAGGGTACAAACATTCAAACATTTCACACCTTAGGGTAATTCAAAGGCGAGTTCACACCTTAGGGTAGCACAATAGACAGTTCCCACCTGGAGGTAGTTCAATGGACAGTTCACACCTTAAGATAGTTTAATGAACAGTTCACATCTGGGGGTAGTTCAACAAACACTTCCCTCCTTAGGATAGTTCAATGGGCAGTTCATGCCTTAGGGTACTTCAATTGACAGTTCACACCTCAGGGTAGTTCAATTGACAGTTCACACCTTAGGGTAGTTCAATGGAGGGTTCAGACCTTAGGGTATCTCCACAAACATTTCATACCTTAGGGCAATTCAACTGCCAGATCATATCTTAGCGTAGTTCAATGGACCGTTCATGCCTTAGGTAGGTCAATGGATTTAACCAATACCAGAACAACTATGGTATGCTCCTGTGTTCCCGTTAATTAGTTAAACATGAACAAAGATCGAATTAATTGTGATAATTAATAGTTTATTAAGAATAGAGATCAGGGCTGTTAATTTTGTCACTGTAAAGCAATAAAATGTATAGAAAGTTTTACAAAATGTGCTCATAGTTTATTCTAATTAAAATACAGAGACTCAAACGTGTCACACACATGTAGATATTTCGGTCTCAAACGGCTCGTCTGTTCTGCGCTTCTTCACCTCCTGCTTACTACTTCCTGCTCTGCTCAGGACTGTGGGCAGTCGTCTCGTTTCGCTGACTCAGGTTCACTCTTTCCGAACACTCCTCCGTTCACCTCCAGGCCTCCGGAGACCAGACCCTCCCCCCCCGTCCGGACCACATCCCCCTGCACCGGTGACCCCCCCTCCTCCCCCCCGTCCGGACCACATCCCCCTGCTCCGGTGACCCCCCCCTCCTCCCCCCCGTCCGGACCACATCCCCCTGCACCGGTGACCCAAACGCCAAGGACATGGCTCTGATCCAGCCTCGACAGCACTGTTTGGGGAGGGAAGCGTCTTCATTAAAGGTGATGCGGCTTCGCTCTGACAAAGGGAATGAACTGAACTGGACTTAAGTCCGAGGAAAATGTACCGATAATGTCAAACGGGTGCGGTAAATGCTCCCGTCCATAAGCGAGAGATGACGAATATGCATTACCGTAAACTATTAGTTGCAAGGTTAATGAAATTATAAGGACGACGTTCATTTCTATTGGTAATCTGGTTATACTTATTACAGTTTATATGACATCACCTGAGAGAGACTCAAGTTGTGGAATAGTTGATTTAAATGGGTAAATGAAATTGTTAGTACTTTTAACTTTGATATGGTAAGTTATTATTTGCGGTGTTTGATGGTATGGACATGATGGAGCGAATGTACGTGGCTGAAATGGAAGAGTTCGCACTTTTGTAGTTTTAGCATTGTAAATTCTGCTCTGAAGTGTGTGTGATGGTCTTTGGATGTGTGAAACGAAACCTCATGAATGGGTCGGTGAACTGAGAAGCACTTTAACTTGAATGTGGTAAATTATAATCTGTAGTGTGGATATGAATGAAAGTGAATTATATGAATTGGTCGAGATAATGAAATGATTGGCACATTATATATTGTAACTGTTGTTAATGTGGTTGCATCTGCTTTGTGGTGAGTGAAGTGTGTGGTTATGATTGAATGAGTGGATGAATTGCCTAATATTAGTATTGTTTGTATGTGGTAAATTGTGCATGTTTTTTGTAATGTTTTTCTGAACTGTGGGGGTCGTGTGGCTGGTTCACATCAGCAGGACTGAGGATGGAAATTAGCTTTGGCTATAATCCTGCGTATTTACAGATATATGTGATTTTTCCATATATTCCTGTTTTGATATGTACTGTACAAATACAAATACAAATGTTGATGCACTTTGGTGTATATATGAATTTTATTTTATGTTTCTTTATTATTTTTACAATAAATTATATTCTGTAGAATGATTTGCAATGGAGCTTTTTATATATAGAAAATCAGGATGAAAAAAAAAAACTCTTATAAATTAAATAAATAAAATACAACTACAACAACAGAAATTTAGTAACATCATATATTTTGAAAACATGGCCTCGCGAATGTGTGGATGGATGTGTGCTACAGTGGTCCAAAAAGACGAGCTAACCTGACATTTAGTTCCATATCTGGCCAAAATATTTGAGTCCAAATATTTAGAGGCTACAGTAGGCCTATAGTATAACAGAGGGAACCAAATAAATAAGGCGCATGCTAATAATTTCTCATTTTATTCTGGAAACAAACTGAAACTTGCAGAAAAATTACTTACAAAGTCCATAAAAATTGCTTAGAACGTTGATAAAGTCCATAAAACATTACTTGAAAACTAAATTAGTCCATTTTTAAATCCTGTTTGATATGTTCCTGTTTCTACAATAAATAACACACTTCTGAGGTAGAATAGGGTAGTATTATTTGTCAGATAATGTCCATGCGTTTCCAAGTGGAGAATTCATTAAGAAGTATTTACAAGGTCCTTGGAAAACGTTTTTTTAAAAGTTTTTATTCAGAATTAAATTATTTTTATTCAGAATTCAAGCTCTCGTGTAACCGTGGCGACTGTAAAAGCAGATTTAGTGTCAAAATGAGACCATCTAAAGCATTTTTATGGTCTGTGAACCAGGAAGTAACAGCCGGTGTGTTGTTAGCTTACTAGTTGTCGTTACTGCAATGGCAAAACTTCGCTGAAAGTCTGAAAGTCATGATAAGAGCTGGTGCTGAATAATTAAAATGCCCAGAACGCATAAGGTAAGTGAGGAATATTACACATCTCCATGGTAACAAGCCGGCAACCGTTCTCCAGGCCAACTAAGAGTCGCGTTTATGGAGATGCGAGCCCTCTCGCAGTCAGGACGCAGGGTGTTTCAGTGTATTTTTTCCCAGCTAAAAAGTTCCACGCTGCGGCTTTAATGTCGTTTTAAGCCCAAGTCGAAAACATGGGCAGGTAAAAAGTCACAAGTAACAGTGCGACGGATGGAGGGATGA
Source organism: Odontamblyopus rebecca (assembly GCA_030686955.1). Taxonomy (NCBI): domain Eukaryota; kingdom Metazoa; phylum Chordata; class Actinopteri; order Gobiiformes; family Gobiidae; genus Odontamblyopus; species Odontamblyopus rebecca. Next base: position 6,097,968 of record CM060672.1, read on the forward strand.
AGGAGGAAAGAGAAAAGAAATAGCTGGTTCAGTGCTACATCAAGTGGGCCGGTGCAGCCCTGAGGGAAATCAAGGCTTGTGCTCTCCGCCGACGGTGCACCGAGAGGGGGGGAGGGGACGGGGGGACGGAGGGGCGGAGGGATGGAGGGGCGGAGGTGGAGGAGAGGTGGTGTGTGGGAAAATGGGGAGCCAAAAATCCTGCGTTCTACCCGAGGATTAACAACAGAGGCGCCGGCGGAGGCTGTGGGACACTGGGGTGAGGAGAGGAGAGGAGACGGAGCGACGGCAAAAAGAGAGAGACACACGAAATGAATAAAAGAGGAAATAAAATAAACTAACGCAAAGACAGGCGAACGTGCAAAAGATGGATGAACAAAATAAATAAGTAATAATAAACTAATGAATTATGCAAAAGACGGATGAACAAACTAATACAAAAGACGGATGAAGAAAATAAATAAGGAAATAAAATAATGCAAAAGATACAGGAATAAAATAAATAAAAATAAAAATAAATAAAACAGGAAATAATATAAAAGATAAACAAAAAAATACATAAATATAAAAAAGGAAATTAAATAATGCAAACTACATGAAGATAAATAAAAAAATAAATACAGCAACTAAATAAATAAAAAAAATTAACAAAATAAATAAAAATAAATGCATTAAATAAAATAAAAATGAAATGCATTAAAGAATAAAAGACCAAAACAGGGTTAAGGACATAGGCCGGGGGACATTGGGGCAGAGTGAGAAAAGACAACAGTGCAAAAAAACGAACAAATAAGTTTGAAAAAACAGGAATAAAAGAGGTAAAACAAACAAATAAAAAGGACCAAAATCAGCATTATTACAAAAGGGTTAAAGGGGCTGGGGGACACTGCGATGGTGTGAGGAAAAAGAGGTGAAATCACCAGAAATCCAGTTAAAAAATACAAATAAATAAGTGCAAAATGAAAACAAAGATAATAAAAAGGCCATTGTGTAAACAGGGATGTATAAAATAATAATAAAAAGGTCAATAAAATCTTCGTTATACTACAGAGCGGCGGCTGGAGGTGAAATGACACAAAATGTACAGAATAAAAAAATATATATAAAAGTACTCTCACGTTTAATGCCATACTACGGAACATTCCAATCAAAGCAATATCCCTTATCATAAATCTCCTTCAACTAAAAACAAGAATAAAACATTCAACTTTTATTCTAAAAGCTTCGTAGAAATTATTACTTTTGAAAACAAGATCTCGGCCATTTGGGATTTTTGCATTTATTATTTAAAGGTTCATTGCGTAACTTTTCTGGTGGAGGTTCCTATCAAATGCTTTTCTGTTATTTTGCGATTCTGTAATTAAATAAATGTAAAGTAGAGCCGTTTAACATCACACTGCGGAACATTCTAGTCACCACGACGACATCTCCGCAGAAAAGAGCAGCGACTGATACAGAGGAACTCTCCGGTGGTGCGTTGCCCTTGAAAAAGCCTCTGCGCCCCTTCACCACGGGGTTGCTCTACCTGACTCCATCATCACGGGTAATGACATTAGGGTGACGGGCGCCGCAGGGTGAAAATCCCACACTGTAAATCCATAATCACACGGTCCAGATCAGAAAAGTGAGCGGCGTGTGGCAAAATCAGTGTTATTACAGCGTGGAGGAAATGACTGTGTAACTCTGGGTCTGGTTTTGATGAGGAAACAGCATTCTGAAGCTCCAAGTGTTTATTTTGGGAACAGAACCTTTAAAGAGTTTTATATTTATAGTTATAGCAGAATAGTTATAGTTTATCGGACTGAAATGCCATGTTTTTGTTTTTTTCCTTCCTTACACAGCAAAAAAGGATTTTCCAGCATAGTTAAACTGACTCGAATTAAGCAGATTCATCTTAAAAGATCAATTTTAAGATTTTTTTATTTAATAACATGATTTTTTTTCAAATTCAAATAACTTTATTTATCCGTTAGGAACTTCGTTTGCAGACAGAGCACATTCATCAAATGCATAATAATAAATAGATCAATAAAAGATACATCCATAACAGCACCTCTCACTTCCACAGCCATTTAACAGGCGAATGGAGGAGGGAATAAAACTGGCCGTGGCCCTCTTAGTTTTAAGTGAGAGGGACCTGAACCTCCGTCCTGATGGCAACAGACTGTAGAGTGAGTGAAGAGTGTGTGACTGTCTGTGGAGATCTGTGTCTTTTTCTCAAGACTCTGTCATTGTAGATGGTGGTGAGTGACTCTTGCTGCTGTGGTATGAGTTTACTGCTGATTTTAACGATTCTGTTGAGTGTGTTGCGATGAGTGAGACTGAGTTTTAACTTGTTTCAAGATATTCCATCCTGATTTATCTTATCTCGATATTACAATTTATTCTAAGCACTTTTTATATTAACTCAGTCCAGGTTAAGCCTCTTTAACTTCCTTCTCAAACCAATAAGGTGAAAAATTTTGCCATAAATACTTGAAACTCGTGTTTTCTGCTTAGAACAAGATTCATATTCCGTCTTGTTTTAAAAAAAAACTTGGTAAGTGGAAATTTATTACTACTTACTAATTTCTACCTCAAAATTGGTATTTTTTTCTTATTTTTGATAGGCCTTTTTTTTGCAGCGTAAGAGTCTTAGTGGCAGCTGCATCTTCAGACCACACACAGAAACTCTCTAAACCATAACATTAAACTGAAAGAAATGAAAGTTTTTTTTGCAATAACAAAACAATTTCCCCCAAATACTGTTAATATTTCAAAGGGAAAACATTTGTCGGCTGTAACGTCCTTTTACCCGGACTGTCTTTGAACCCAACTGCGGAAAAGCAGATTATTTTGTCAGGAATCGAATTTTCAGCCATCAAAGCTGCAGAAATGTCGCCCATATAAAAAAAATATGTTTAATATTAGCATCTGAAGACAGCATTTTTCTCACCAGGATCTGATTTGCTGCGCCACTAACACCTTTTCATGGCTCTTTTATTTTTTATTGTTCTGTATTTTCTCCTGGTGGTGTCACTGGGAGAAATATTGCAATTTTTTGTTGTCGTTCATATATATATAGTTTGTCCCCCATCTTTACAAGCTGATCAATTAAAAACAGAGAAGAAAAAGTGACGGTATCTTTAAGTATTATGCCGACTGTAGCACTTTACTGTACGAGTGCCGGCGCCTACAGGTCCTTTAAGAAGGGTGAATACAAGAAGTTTTATAACGGCAAAAGAGCAGTTCTGTTCTGTCGACTGGACTAAAGTTTAAGAGTGAAAACGCTGCACAGGTCGTCCAAGAGGCTTCTTCAGTTCTGGTCGGACACCGGTGCCTTAAATCTGTCTGAACACAGCACAAAGTGGAGTTAAAATTGACTCCCAAAGAATCAATTTTAACATTTCCTCAGGGTTTATACGAGTCCAGTCTGTTCTAGAGTTAATTTAACAGTTTTGGAAATGTTAATAAAGTAACAATGGACCAAAGTTCCTGTTTAACCCCCAAATCGAGAGTTATATTAAAGTTTTGAGAGTAAACGGATAACACTTTGTAGGGTTATCCTGATTTAGCTAAACAACACTCAGAGGTGATTTATTTTTACACATTATTTTAGTTAATTTAAAATGAAAATATGCACAAAACTGGTTCAAACTGGTCTTCTCTGGCGGGGGTTTGAAGTGGTGGGTGGAAAGTGCCAAATTAACACTATGAGAAGTTGAATTAACACTAGAGGAAGTTGAATTAACACTAGAGGAAGTTGAATTAACACTAGAGGAAGTTGAATTAACACTAGAGCAAGTTGAATTAACACTAGAGGAAGTGAATTAACACTAGAGAAAGTTGAATTAACACTAGAGGAAGTTGAATTAACACTTGTGGAAGTTGAATTAACACTAGAGGAAGTTGAATTAACACTTGTGGAAGTTGAATTAACACTAGAGGAAGTTGAATTAACACTAAGAGAAGTTGAATTAACACTTGTAGAAGTTGAATTAACACTTGTAGAAGTTGAATTAACACTAGGGATAGTTGAATTAACACTAAGGGAAGTTGAATTAACACGTGTGGAAGTTGAATTAACACGTGTGGAAGTTGAATTAACACTAGAGGAAGTTGAATTAACACTAAGAGAAAGTTGAATTAACACTAAGAGAAGTTGAATTAACACTTGTAGAAGTTGAATTAACACTTGTAGAAGTTGAATTAACACTAGAGGAAGTTGAATTAACACTAGGGATAGTTGAATTAACACTAAGGAAAGTTGAATTAACACTAAGGGAAGTTGAATTAACACTAAGGGAAGTT